>CM044963.1:27269002-27391502 GCA_024516035.1 Bactericera cockerelli | reverse complement strand
TTTTTTTTTTTTCCCCCCTTTTTTTTTTTTAAAAATTTTTAAAAAAAAAATTTTTTTTAAAAAACCCTTTTTTAAAAAATTTCCCCCTTTTTTTTGGGGAAATTAATTTTGGGCCCCCTTTTTCGGTTTTTTATTTCCCCCCAAAAAAAAAACCCCCTTTTTTTTTTTAAAAAATTTCCCCCCCTTTTTTTTTTTTTTTAAAAATTTTTTTTTTCCCCCCCCTTTTTTTAAAAAATTTTTTTTTAAAAAAATTTTTAAATTTTTAAAAAAAATTTTTTTTTTTTTTTTCCCCCCCAAAAAAATTTTTTTGGGAAATTTTTCCCTTTTTTGGGGAAAATTTTTTTTTTTTTGGGCCCCCCTTTTAAAAGGGGTTTTTCCCCTTTTTTTTTTAAAAATTTTTTTTTTTTTAAATTTTTTTTCCCCAAATTCCCCCTTCCCCCCGGGTTTTTTTAAACCCCTTTTTTTCCCTTTTTTTTTTTTTTTTTTTTTTTTTTTTTTTTTTTTTTTTTTTTTTCTTTTTTTTTCCCCCCCCCTTTTTTTTTTTTTTCCCCTTTTCCCCCCTTTTCCCCCCGGGCCCCTTTTTTTTTTTTTTTTTTTTAAATGGAAATTTTTTTTTAAAAATTTAAAATTTTCCCCCCCTTTTTTTTTTTTAATTTTAAAAAAAAAAACCCCCCCTTTTTTTTTTTTTTAAAAAAACCCCTTTTTCCCCGGGGTTTTTTTTTTTTAAAAAATTTTTTTTTTTTCCCCCCAAAAATTTTTTTCCCCCAAAAAAATTAAAAAATTTTTTTTTTTTTTTTAAAAATTTTTCCCCTTTTTTTTTTCCCCCCCCCAAAAAAAACCCCCCAAATTTTTTGGGGGGTTTTTTTTTCCCCCCAAAAATTTTTTTTTTTTAAAAAAAAATTTTTTTTTTTTGCCCAAATTTTTTTTTTTTTTCCCCCCATTTTTTCCCCCCCCCAAAAAAACCCCAAAATTTTTCCCCCCCCCTTTTCCCCAAAAATTTTTTTTCCCCCCTTTTTTTTTTTCCCCCTTTTTTCCCCCCCAAAATTTTTCCCCCCCAAATTTTTTCCCTTTTTCCCCCCCCTTTTCCCCCCGGTTTTTTTTCCCCCCCTTTTTTTTCCCTTTTCCTTTTTTTTTTTTCCTTTTTTTTTCCCCCCCCCCCAAAAAAATTTTTTTTTTAAAAATTTTTTTCCTTTTTTAAAAAATTTTTTTTAAAATTTTTTTTTAACCCAAATTTTTTTTTTTTTTTTTTTTCAAAATTTTTTAAAAATTTTTTAAATTTTTTTTTTTTTTTTTTTTTTTTTTTCTTAAAATTTTTTTTTCCCCCCTTTTTTTTTTCCCCCCCCCTTTTTTTTTCCCCCTTTTTCCCCCCTTTTTTTAAATTTTTTTTTTTCCCCCCTTTTCCCCCCCTTTTTTTTTTTTTTTTTTTTTCAAAAGGGGTTTTTTTTTCCAAAAACCCCTTTTTTTAAAATTTTTGGGGGGGGGGGGTTTGGGTTTTGGGGTCCCCCCCCTTTTTTTAGGGTTTTTTAAAAAATTTTTTTTTTTTTTTTTTTAAAAAATTTTTTTTTTTTTAAAAAAAAAAAAACCCCAAATTTTGTTTTTTCCCCCCCCCTTTGGGAAACCCCTTTAAAAAAGGAAATTTTTTTTTTTTTTTTTTTTTTTTTTGGTTTAAAAAAATTTTTTTAAAACCCTTTTTTTTAAAATTTTTTTTTTTTTTTTTAAAATTTAAAATTTTTTTTTTTTTCCCCCTTTTAAAAAGGGAAAAAAAAATTTTTTTTTTTTAAAATTTTTTGGGTTTTAAACCCGTTTTTATGTAAACCCCCAAAAAATTTTTTTTAAAAAAATTTTTTTTTTTGAAAATTTTTAAAAAAGGGGGCCCTTTTTATTAAAAAAAACCCCTTTTTTTAAAATTTTTTTTGGAAAGGTTTAAAAAACCTTTCCCCTTTTTTATTTTTTAATTTTTTTTTTTAATTTTTCCCAAAAGGGAAAAAATTTTTTCCCCCAAAAATTTTTTTTTCCCTTTTTTCCCCCAAAAAAAATTTTTTCCCCCCCCCCCCCCCCAAAAAAAAAAAAACCCCCCCCCCTTCCCCCCCCTCTTCCCCCCCCCCCAAAACCCCCCAAAATTTTTTTTTTTTTTCCCCCCCCTTTTTCCCCCCCCCCTTTTTTTTTTCCCCCCCCCGGGCCCCCCTTTTTTTTTTTTTTTTTAAAAAAATTTTTTTTTTTTTTTAATAAAAATTAAAAAAACCCCCCTTTTTTTTTTTTTTTTTTTGGGTTTTTTTTTTTTTCCCCCTTTTTTTTTCCCCCCCAAAAAAAGGTTTTTTTTTTTTAAAATTTTCCTTTTTTTAAAAAAAATTTTTTTTTTTTTTAAATTTTGGTTTTTTTTTTCCCTTCCCCAAAAAAAAATTTTTCCCCCAAAAATTTTTTTTTCCCCCTTTTTTGGGGAATTTTTTAAAAATTTCCTTTTTTTTTACCCCATTTTTTTAAAAAAACCCTTTTTTTTCAAAATTTTAACCCCCTTTTTCCTTTTTCCCCCCCTTTTTTTCCCCTTCCCCCTCCCCCCCTTTTCCCCTTTTTTTCCCCCCCCTTTTTTTCCCCCCCCCCCCTTTTCCCCCCCTTTTTCCCCTTTTAAAACCCCCGGGGCCCCCAAATTTTTTTTTCCCCTTTTTTAAAAACCCTTTCCCCCCTTTTTTTTTAAACCCCCCCCCCATTTCCCCCTTTCCCCTTTTTTTTTTTCCCCTTTAATTTTTCCCCCCTTTTTTTTTTTTCTTTTTAAAAAAGAAATTCCCGGTTTTTTTTCTTTTAAATTCCTTTTTTTGGTTTTTGGGTTTTTTAAAAAAACCAATTTTTTTTAAAAACCTTTTTTTTTTAAAAAATTTTTTTAAAAAAATTTTTTTTTTTAAAAAAATTTTTTTTTTAAAAAAAATAATTTTTTTTTTCCCTTTTTTTTTTTTAAATTTTTTTTTTTTCCCCCCCCCTCCCAATTTTTTTTTTTTTTTTTTTTTTTCAAAAATTTTTTTTTTTCCCCCCCCAAAAGGTTTTAAAACCCGGGAAAGGGAAGGGGGGAAAACCCCCCGGGGGGGTTTTTAAAAAAAGGGGGGGTTTTTTTTTTTTTTAATTTAACCTTTTTGGGGGTTTTTTTCCCGGGGTTTTTAAAAATTTAATTTTTTTAAAAAAATTTTTTTCCCCCCAAAAATTTTTAAAAAGGGGGAAAATTTTTTTTTTAAAAATTTTTTTTTAAAATTTTTTTTTTTTTTTGAAAGCCAAAAAAATTTTTTAAAATTTTTTTTTTTTTTTTAAAAAAAATTTTTTTTTTTTCCCCTTTTTTTTAATTTTTGTTTTTTTTTTCTTTTTTTTTTTCCCCCCCTTTTTTTTTAAAATTTTTTTTTTTTTTTTTTTTTAAAATTTTTAAAAAAAAAATTTTTTTTTTATTTTTTTTTAAAAAAATTTTTTTTTTTCCCCTTTTTTTTTTTTAATTTAAAACTGGGCCCCCAAATTTTTTAAAATTTTTTTTTTTTTTTTTTTTCCCCGGGGCCCCTTTTTCCCCCAAAAAAAAATTTTTTTCCCCCTTTTTTTTTAAAAAAAAATATAAAAAACCTTAAAAAAATTTTTTTTTAAAAAAAAATTTTTTTTTTTTTTTAAAAAATTTTTTTTTTTTCCCCCTTTTTTTTTTTTTTTTTCCCCAAAGTTTCTTATTTGGGGGGTTTTTTTTTTAAAACCCAAATTTTTCTCAAACCCATTAAAAATTTTTCCCCCCCAAAAAAAAAATTTTAACCTTTAAATTTTTTTTAAAAAGGGGGAAAGGGGAAAAAAATTTTTTTTTTTTTTAGGGTAAGGGGAATTGGGGCTTTTAAAAATTTTTTTTTTTAAAAATTTTTTTTTTTAAAAAAACCCCGGGGAGGAAAATTTTTTTTTTTTTTTTTTTTTTTTAAAAAAATTTTTTTTTTAAAAATTTTAAAATTTTTTTAAAAAAATTCCTTTTTTAAAAGGGGGGGGTTTTTAAAACCCCCAAAAAAAAAGGCCAAATTTAAAAATTTTTTTTTTTGGGGTTTTTTTTTTAAAAAAAAAAAATTTTTTTTTGGGGCTTTAATTTTAAAAACCCCGGAAAAATTTTTCTTTTTAAAAAAAAAAATTTTTTTAAAGGAAAAAAAAAAAAAAAAATTTTTTCCCCCCGGGGGGGGGGGAAAAACAAAAAAATTTAAACCCAAAAAAAAAATTTTTTAAAAAATTTTTAAAAAAAAAATTTTTAAAAAATTTAAAAATTTTTTTTTAAAAAAAATTTTTTGGGGTTTTTTTTTTTAAAAAAAAACCCTTTTTGTTTTTTTTTTTTTCCCCCCCGGGGAAAAGGGGGGGGGTTTTAAAAATTTTTTTGGTTTTTTTTGGGGGTTTAAAAATTTTTAAAAAAATTTTTTTAAAAAAACCTTTTTTGGGGGGGGGTTTTTTTTTTTTAAAAAATTTTTAAAAAAAATTTTTTTTAAAAAAAAAAAAAAAAAACTTTTGGGGGGTTTTTTTAAAAAAAAAAATTTTTTTTTTAAAAAAATTTTTTTAAAAAAAAAAAAAAAAAAACCCCCCCAAACCCAAAAAAAATTTCCTTTTTAAAAACCCCCCAAAAATTTTTTTTGGGGGGGGGTTTTTTAAAAAAAAACCCCCCCCCAAAAAATTTTTTTTTTTTTTTTTTTTTTTTTAATTTTTTTTTTTTTTTTAAATTTTTTTATTTTTTGGGTTTTTTTAAAAAAAAAAAATTTTTTTTAAAAAAATTTTTTTTTTAAAAAAAATTTTTTTTCCCAAAAACCCCCCTTTTTTTAAAAGGGGCCCCAAAAAGGGGGGGAAAAAAAAAATTTTTTCCCCCCTTTATAAAAACCCCCCAAATTTAAAAATTTTTTTTTCCCCCCCCCTTTTTTTTTTTTTTTGGGGGGGGAAAAAAAAACCCCCCTTTTTTTTGTTAAATTTTTTAATTTTTTGCCCCTTTTTTTTTTTTTTTTTTTTTGGGGGGTTTTTTGGGGCCCATTAAAAAAAGGGTTTGACTGTAATATAGTGGTTCCATATAGGATAGATTGGTGCGTTTGAACCGATTGAATAATAATAACACTCTTTAGTGGAAGGTAACCACCAGGCGAGGTTAAAGCGCATTTTCTGCCACCTAACCCTCAGAGTATCATTATTATGGTACAAGGGTTAGATGGAAGAGATTGCCATAGGCAATAACCCCGCCCTTTAGTTAGGACATACATATGTATATATTTTGTATATTTTTTTCTTGTTTATATTATTAATATTGTTTTTACTATTATTTGTCTGTATATATATTACGTTCTACTAATAAAGAGTTTCTAAATAAATAAAATATTATGTGGTCACAAAGTCAAATTAATGAGGAAAAAAACATGCACCGGGTGGGATTCGAACCAACGGATCCCTACGCTACCTGGATTACCAGACTAGCGCGTTAACCACTTGACTACCACAGTGAACATTGAACGTACACTACAGCTTGATTCTCCATAGAGGTAGGTCTCGTGATCATGATGTGCCACTCACGAGTTCTTGACACCAATCTGGTGCAGTCACCTCTGCCATATTACTCTCGAGTGAAGCAACCGCGGGCGTGGTGAAGAACTGGATGACCGTGGTGGTGATTTCATAGGGTCCTATCGATGTGAAGTTATTATTAAACAAATTCAATAAATTTTAATTGAACAGTAGAGGTCATAGATTAAATTGACCCAGCACCTAACTGGGAAGTATTGTGTCACTTCTCGCCAATCAGAGGGGAGGCATACTACGAGATGGTGGGACAAACTACAACACAGACCACAAGCCTCTACACAAGCCCATGAAACGGGTGCTGTTCCATGGCTACGAAATAAAAAAAGACTGTGAAATACTCATTTTTTTTTTTTTTCATGTTTCGATTGGGTTTCGAACCCGCACACTCCGGGTCAGCAGCCAATGCTCTTAACCACAGAGCCACGGAGGTCGGCTTGGCTTTGAATAGCTATTATGAACAGCACCATAGTGCAGTAGTAATACTTAAATACCGAGGACCATCGTAGGAATGGCGCGACCATGAATATGAATACTCTCTAAGGAGGTTACCAGAGCACTGACCGGCGCTGACCTTCATGTGAGTGGCAACACTGTGGCTATTCTATTATGACAGCTCCGTTCAAGTTAAGCAACTACCCGTCTTGAACCTTGCAGGTCAGTCGTTCGAATTTCGAGAATGGTAAATTTTAGCAACGAGGTGAAAACACAAAAAAGATGCCTGGTCTTTTAAAATAATAATAATAAGAACAACAACAACACTATTTTTTGGAAGTTAACCACCATCAAGCGAGGTTAATGCTCGAAGCGTTTTCTACCACCTAACCCTCAGAGTCTTATTATTATGTGGTGACAAACTCAAGTATATGAGGAAAATTCATGCAGCGGGTGGGATTCAAATCAACGGATCCCTACGCTACCTGGATTAATGCACGATGAAGGGTGGATGCTAATGCTTTCGGCATTCTCTTCCACCCATGTTTTTGTAGTTATTTGTACACAACTATTTTCTTATCAGTAAGTTTGTAATAGAATGTATCATCGGCACGAGGGGGACACCAATTGCTTGTAAGTCTCGACGCTTACCTCCAGACAGCTTATCTATCCAAGAGGCTTTACATAAGCGGAGGAGACGTATGCCACGACACACAAGGACCATATACTAATTCATAGGTGTGGGGCCCTTAGTGTGGGATGACGACAGCCAAAAGAAACTAGCATAGGTTCAGTTAAAAATATTATGAATTATCATAGATATAATATTTGTGTTGATCACAATCGTGATGTCAGAACTACTGAAACTCGCTTTACTAAATTTATTCTTAACCCGGCACTCGAACCACCGACCTCAAAGTTAAAAGTCCGCCACCTTATCGATCAAGCTACTGAGGTCGGTCAATATTATGAATTATGTAAACTATCATTGTTGTGTATATAATATGAACCATTTACTTGTCCTATATTAAATATAAATAAATAAAATAATAAAAAACAACAACAAAAACTTCGAACCCGGATCCACGGCTTGCAAGTCTCGACGCTCACTGCGCCAGACAGCTTACTTATTCAAGGGGCTTTACATAATCGGAGGAGACGCCAGCGACTAGGCCAAACCATCGTGTGAACGGACCCTAAGTGGGCCAAGGTTTGGCCTGGAATCAGGCCGGGGACACACGAGTCAGTGAACTCGCGACACTGGCAGAACAACACACGGGACAGTGTGTGTGAGAAGTAGAGAGCTTGTCGTGTGTGTGTGTGTGTGTGTGTTTGTATGTATGTGGTGTCTATGAGAGAGTAGTACAGAGTCTGTGGTGTGTGTGTTTGTATGTAACTCGCTACACTGTCAGAACAACACACGGGACAGTGTGTGTGAGAAGTAGAGAGTGTTTCTGTGGCAGCATCAGGAAGTAATCACCTCGCTGGACGTTTCTTAACTTCGGTGATCCTATGTGAACCGGTGCATTTAACGCGCCATCGACGCTAGCTAAAATACTCCAAGATAGGTTAGACCAGGGCTGTGCAATCTGCGGCACGCGAGCTTCTTTTAGCGACCCGCTAAGCAAATACTAACATGAGCCTTAATAGCGCGCGATTAGCTCAGTGGTTAAGCACTCGCTTGCCATGCGGAAGGTCCTGGGTTCGATCCCCCGTGCCGACAAAAATTTGTATTCTTAATTTGGTTACAATTGTTTGTAAGGGATACCTTCCGGTGCGCTCGTGTCGACCCAGCTCCTAAATGGGAAGTATTGTGTCACTTCTCGCCCATCAGAGGGGAGGCATACTGTGGGATGGGCAGGCTACAACACAGACCACAAGCGTCTACCGTAGCTCCTGTTTCATGGCTACGAAATAAAAAAGGCTGTAAAACACTCATCTTTTTTTTTTCTTTTTTTTTAAGACAATATAGGTGGAATAGTATTTATAAAACCCTAGAATGGTGAGTTTTATCAGTTTACTATTTTACGCAATCCCTCTCTTTCTCCTGAGCCCCCTTCTCTAACTAAATAGAAGAAAGCTAAAGAAGATTATAAGTATAATTTTTTTTACAATAGTATTTATGATTATGCTGTGTTATAGCAACCTGACAAAAGTTAGGCAGCATCGTTTATATTTTAGGGTTATTGCCTATGGCAATCTCTTCCACCCAACACTGCGACCTAATTAGATCTATTGTGACCAGTTGATCCTTTTTCGTTTTAACATCCTGATTGAGATAGATAGTCAGGACGGGTGTTTTAAACTCCATTTGCTGGGAATCGTACCAGCAACCCACATTAACCTCACCCCGCCTGGTAGGGCTGAAAATACCAGCCTTCCGTGTTTGGAGGGAACAGATTTTTCTTCGAAAAGTCTGCTCCAACCGGGGATCGAACTCGGAATCTCTGGTTTCGCCTTAGTTTCACGGTAATTTTCAAAAAAAATTCTGTTCTTGTGTTCCTCAGATTTTTTGTTTATTTTTTTTTTTTTTTGTTCTATGTGTCATAGTTTTTCCAGCATCCTATACTGCTCCACTTCTCTGTACTTTAATATAAAAAAACAGTGTAGAATTTCTTTACCATAAGGTACTCAGTACTCTGTGCGAAGTGCATAGATTCAATGCAGCTTGCTTATTTCCCCAATAGATAGAGCTAGTATGATGAGTTTCCGCGTGGTAGCTTCTGAGGATAGAGTTCTTGTGTTGAAGAAATAATAATAGCATTGGAAAAGTGGCTTGCATGAATATGGGATTTAAAGTTTTCTTTTTTTTAAAGATCCTTTTGTGCCCCGGAGCCGCTTTTGCATTACCTCAGGAGACTTAATCTTTACATCCATGCCATTCCGGAAACGAAAAAACTCGTTCAGGATGTTCGTCTCCGACCGGAATATGAACCCGCGACCTCTTAACCATGAGGTCGGCAGGGAAATAAGAATAAATACAATAATAATACAGGTAGAAAGTGATAGAACAATAATAAATCAAGTTGGTGTATTTGGCTATGCACATTGCATAACCTCATATTTATCAGGCGTGCATACAAAAATTGAGATTGAATCAAGTAAACTGTTTACTAGCCAGCGTCGATGGCATGTTGAATTCACCGGTTCCCTTCAGAACACCGAAGTTAAGCGACATCCAGCGAGGTTAAGACTTGGATGGGTGACCATTCAAATTCTAATTCTCGTGACGCTGGCTTTTCCCGGCCCCACTCAGGCTGGGTGAGGTCAATGTGAGTAGCAGGTTTGTGAGTTTCCTGCGAATGGAGGGTAAAACCCCCGTCGTGATATGACCATGGCAGTTGAAAGCGACGTTAAACCCCACTTAAAAAAAAAAAAAACTGTTTACTTACTAAGATAACTGACCATTCTTATTATTTTTTCTGAATTAAAACTGTATGGACTAACTATCGTAATAATACAATCATATTATCTTATATTTTCTAATCATTTGTTTAAATTATTTTGATGGGTCATACATAATTATTTGTCGAGACCATTTGTCAAATATAATAAAATATATAATTACTGACGTTTTACATTTATTTTACAAGTATTTCTTTGTATCAATAAAGTTCACTTTATCTCTATTTCTCTTCCTCGATCAGGAGTAATGAGTCCCATTAGTCCAGCAGTAAGTCCAAGACTTATCATTATGTTGTCAAAATCCCAATTGCAAAGATAACTGAGGGAAGATGTTATGTCCCGGCTGGGTTTCAAACCCGCGACCGCTGGATTACCAGTTAGATGCCTTGACCACTTAGTTGGCATTGACTACTTGTATCTCGCCTCCTAAGCTAATTGAAAGAGAGGGAAAGCTGAACTCAACAGATTGCCACAGGCAATAACTCCGCCCTTTAGGTAGGACATTAAATTCATTCTCTACCGGTTCCCTTCAGAACACCGAAGTTAAGCGACATCCAGCGAGGTTAAGACTTGCATGGGTGACCATTCAAATTCTAATTCTCGTGACGCTGGCTTTTCCCGGCCCCACTCAGGCTGGGTGAGGTCAATGTGATATGACCATGGCAGTTGAAAGCGACGTTTAAAACCCCACTTAAAAAAAAAAAAAAAAAATTCATTCTCTATTTTGTTCTTGTATCTTTGCTCAATCTTTATTGTTTCTTCTTTATAATTTCATTGAATTTTACTGTATATATTTTTGTTCTACCTAATAAAGCTTACTATAATTATATAATAATAATAACTCAATTAAAATTCTTCTGGAGGTTTCTGAAAGGTTTTCTGTACGTAGGGTTTCAAGAGTCTTTTGAAATTTTATTTTCAAAAAATGAATCACGTGGCTGAAAAAATCCAAGTTGCTGACAGCTCACGTTGTCACGTCACGTCACGTGTGTGTGTGTGTGTGTGTGCATGTGCGCCATATAACTAGAGAGACCCACCTGGAATTTCACACAATAGGAAGGACATACACATACACACGAACAAGTACAAGGACAAAATCAGGTCCGTGTAATTGTTTCAATGAATAACTTTAATATTTTAATAATTTTATGCTATTTTTCTTTAAAAAACATTGGACTGGTATATTTCTGAGGAAATTGGAGATTTTTTTTTTTTTTTTTAATGTTACTCACATCGTGGAAATTACTGTTTTTCGGTGGTGTCTCGTGGTCTCTCTAGCTAAGGGTGTTTTTCGTGTGCAACTACAGAGACTTCGTGGTAGTGTCGTAGAGTAGAGGATAATACGAATTTTTTTATTTTTGTATGATTGTTTATTTTACTTCCGAGAAATTTCTAATATTAGAAATCGGAAGTATTGTTTTTATCTTCTTTTCTTTAAATTTATTTTTGAAGGGGCTTTTTTCAAATATGTCGTCCAAGAACTTCACGCTAATCTTCTAGCTCACTCGTCGGTCTATTTACATGTATTAATTTAGGGGTCGCTCGGTTGATAATATTTCCGACTAGGTATTGGTTTTTTTCTATCTTGCTCCGTTCGGCGGATATTCCGCCCGGAAGCGTCGCCAGGTCGTTGCGGCCTTACACTAAGAATTAAGAAAAAAATTCTTGGAATCAAAAGAATTTGTCTCTGCGAGCTGACACTTTTCCACCCTAAAACGACACCCCCGGGTGGGCGGAGACGCCCAGGGGCGGCAATCAAAGTTGGTCGAAAAATATGTTCATATATTATTATCGAAATTTGATTTTTGTTCTACGTAAAGTTTAAAGGGATTTTCCAACTATTGGTTTTTTTCTATCTTGCTCCGTTCGGCGGATATTCCGCCCGGAAGCGTCGCCAGGTCGTTGCGGCCTTACACTAAGAATTAAGAAAAAAATTCTTGGAATCAAAAGAATTCGTCTCTGCGAGCTGACACTTTTCCACCCTAAAACGACACCCCCGGGTGGGCGGAGACGCCCAGGGGCGGCAATCACAGATGGTCGAAAAATATGTTCATATATAAATATCGACATTTGATTTTTGTTCTTCAAAAAAATTAAAGGGATTTTCCGACTATTGGTTTTTTTCTATCTTGCTCCGTTCGGCGGATATTCCGCCCTGAAGCGTCGCCAGGTCGTTGCGGCCTTAAAGTAGGAATTAAGAAAAAAAATCCCGGAATCAAAAGAATTTGTCTCTGTGAGCTGACACTTTTCCACCCTAAAACGACACCCCCGGGTGGGCGGAGACGCCCAGGGGCGGCAATCACAGATGGTCGAAAAATATGTTCATATATTAATAACGACATTTGATTTTTATTCTACAAAAAATTTAAAGGGATTTTCGACTATTGGCTTTTTTCTATCTTGCTCCGTTCGGCGGATATTCCGCCCTGAAGCGTCGCCAGGTCGTTGCGGCCTTAAAGTAGGAATTAAGAAAAAAAATCCCGGAATCAAAAGAATTTGTCTCTGTGAGCTGACACTTTTCCACCCTAAAACGACACCCCCGGGTGGGCGGAGACGCCCAGGGGCGGCAATCACAGTTGGTCGAAAAATGTGTTCATATATTATTATTGACATTTGATTTTTATTCTACAAAAAATTTAAAGGGATTTTCCGACTATTGGTTTTTTTCTATCTTGCTCCGTTCGGCGGATATTCCGCCCTGAAGCGTCGCCAGGTCGTTGAGGCCTTAAAGTAGGAATTAAGAAAAAAAATCCCGGAATCAAAAGAATTTGTCTCTGTGAGCTGACACTTTTCCACCATTAAACGGCACCCCCGGGTGGGCGGAGACGCCCAGGGGCGGTAATCACAGTTGGTCGAAAAATGTGTTTATACAGGGTGTTTCAGAAAAGTGTGCATTAATTTTAACCACATATTTTATGTACCATTTTAGGGGGGGTCAACTCTATAACAAAATGGGCGAAAGTGCTTCATAAGGGAGATACACATCTCTAAAGGTTCTTTAAAAAAATCTTAGATTTTGAATTACGCCTTACCTGTTAGAGTTATTGAAACGCGGAAAAAAATTGACTCCCAATACAAGATGACGCCGTTATTTTGATGTGAGAATTGAGGTCATTGCACTTTCAGGGACGGCCACAGGGGGGTTAAATGAAAGAAAATAGGCCATACTTTTTGGTGGTTAATCGAATTTGAATTTTGTTTTCGCCAAATGAATAACCATGTTATTTTACACGGATAAGGTCGGAATAACTTTTCTCTAAAAACAAGACAAGTGCCTCAAATTTGAAATTGATGATTTTTCATTTGGTAGGTATGCTTTAATAAAATAAAATTGCGAAATGTATGCAGTGCTCGTGGTTTTTATTTGTTTTCTTGTCAATTTTGTTTCCGCGTTTCAATAACTCTAACAGGTAAGGCGTAATTCAAAATCTAAGATTTTTTTAAAGAACCTTTAGAGATGTGTATCTCCCTTATGAAGCACTTTCGTCCATTTTGTTATAGAGTTGACCCCCCTAAAATGGTACATAAAATACGTGGTTAAAATTAATGCACACTTTTCTGAAACACCCTGTATATTAATATCGACATTTGATTTTTATTCTACAAAAAATTTAAAGGGATTTTCCGACTATTGGTTTTTTTCTATCTTGCTCCGTTCGGCGGATATTCCGCCCGGAAGCGTCGCCAGGTCGTTGCTGCCTTACGGTAGGAATTAAGAAAAAAAATCCTGGAATCAAAAGTATTGGTCTCTGCGAGCTGACACTTTTCCACCCACGGCACCCCCGGGTGGGCGGAGACGCCCAGGGGCGGCAATCACAGTTGGTCAAAAAAAATGTTCATATATTAAAATCGACTGTTTTTGTTGTGAAATTTAATAAAGTGTGCCATTTATATTACAGTTTATTTAAAATATAAACGATGCTGCCTAACTTTTGTCAGGTTGCTATAACACAGCATAATCATCAATACTACCGTACATTTTTTTTTGTCATATACACTATATACAGTTAAAAAAATTACATTATGAATGTAGTTTTGTTCAGAAAAGTTAAGATTGCGCTTTTATTTTCAATTGAGCAAGATTATAAATCATCTGGGTCTCTTAACGTTTGGTACTTAATACAATCTCTTAGGGTGTGTTTTACTGTTAATCTACATGAACAAACTTCGTAGAAAGGGGGAGGGTCCTTTTTTTAGATAACAATGGGTGAGGTAGTGTGTCCAATGCGGAGACGTGTGAGAGAGACCTGCTCCATCCTTTTTATGTAGAAAGGGGGGTGCCAAGGTTTGTTCTCAGACTTTATTTCTCGCAATTTGTTTTCAGTTAAATTTGTCCATTCACCATGCATTGTGTAACAATTTTTTTCTTCACAACGTTCTTGTAATCATGGATCGGTATTCTATTAATCAACGGGATGTTATACTACTCAATCCTTCTTTTCGAGTTGGTCTGCTCCTTCGTTGCCAGGTATACCCATGTGTGAGGGGATCCATAAGAATTCTAGATGGAATTTATGTTGTATGTATGATTTGGTTTGTGGTGAAGCACAAGGCCTCTTCACAATTGTTGTGGGTAGCACAGCATTACTAAGAGCCTCCTGTGCTTTTTGAATTCTATTACATTAATTTCTTTTTACTCTGGTAATGCCGCCACTGGTCGTTACTCATACAAGTAACTACTCATTTTTCCTCACGAGGTATAAGTGGAACCCGAACATCCAAGTACAGAGCAGAAAAATTCCTGCCCCGCTGGGAATCGAACCCAGGTCACCATGCGTGCAATGCCTAGCGCGCTAAATCACTCTGCCACGGTGACTATTACTTGGAATTTATGTTTCTTATTGTGGAGGATAGATATTAATATTATAATTTCCTGTGCTATGGAGTTAGAGGAGGGAAAATTTTGTAACGACTGAAGGGCACTCAATGAGTCAGAATAGATTAGAAATTTTTCGATTGTTCTTTGTGAACATGAAGATACATGTAAGTTCGGCATTGCTAATACAACATAGGGATTTAGTTTCACACTGAAGTTGTAGTTTTCATTACAAAAAAAGCGGCTGACACATGATTTGCATTTTTTGATTCATCGGTAAATAATAAATGATAATCTGATAATTTATCTATGACGGAGTAGTAAGCGTGTAATATTTCTTGAGGGAAAGCAATATTTTTGTCTAGTTTTCGTAGGTCATAGTGAACAATAGGGATAAACATTGTCCAGGGTGATGATAGGGGAAAATAGACATTTGATTTTTTACCCTACAAAAAATTCAAAGGGATTCTCCGACTATTGTCTTTTCGTATCTTGCTCCGCTCGGCGGTTATTCCGCCTGAAAGTGTCGCCAGGTAGTTGCAGCCTTACGGTAGGAAAAAATTCCTGGTATCAAAAGTATTTGTCTCTGCGAGCTGACAATCTTCTTGCTCACTCGTCGGTCTATTTATATGTATTAATAATTAATTATTAAGTGGTTGTGACTACTGTCCGTAGTCCAGAGATCCTGAGTTCGATCCCCGGTTGGAGCAGATTTTTCACACAGAAAATTCTGTTCCCTCCGTTCATGTGAGACTAGCATTTCCGGCCCTACCCAGGCTGTGTGAGGTTAATGTGGGTAGCTGGTACGATTCCCAGCGAATGGAGGGTTGGCCGAAAATCATGTTTTAAATATGAAATTGACTCAATACTACAAAAAATTTAAAGGTATCCTATTCGTTTTTTTTTTGCTCCGTACGGCGGGTATTCCGCCCGAAAGCGTCTCAAGGTAGTTGCGACCTTACGGTTGGAGATAAAAAAAAATCCTGGAATCCAAAAGGAGTTGTCTTGATGAACTGAGTCGTGGGCGGAGACGGCAAGGGGCGGCAATCACGGTTGGCCAAAAATTATGTTCAAACTTTAAAATTGACATTTGATTCGTATTTAGGGTTTACAATCCCGGGACTATTTCAATCCCGAAAATTGGCGATCTCGGAAAATCGGGATTTCATAGCGCTTTAAAATACCTATGATAAAGGCAAACTGTTAGATCCTGTAGTTAGTTCATCCACGATTTATGTATTTCCCTTATGGACTGGCAGCTTGATCCATGAATAAATCAGTTCCATTTCTGAAAATTTGAACGTGTATTTTCTATCATCCTGCACAAACAACATAAAAAAACAACATTTTTTGTGTTTTTCAATAAATAAACATGGTTTATGAATTACTTTTTTTCAACATACTATTAACAATGTACAATTTTAGTATAAAAATAGAAACAATAATGGGCAGATCAAGTTCTATTTATATACGCCAGCTTCCATGGCGTAACGGTTGTGACTACTGCCCGTAGTACAGAGATTCTGAGTTCGATTACCGGTCGGAGCACACTTTTCACAAAGAAAATTCTGTTCCCCCAAACACGCGAGGCTGGCATTGGCGGCCCTAACCAGGCTGGGTAAGTTTAATGTGGGTAGCTTTCCCACATTAATTCCCAGCGAAAAATCAAATAGAATCGTTGGTGTTAGGATGGTCATCTAGCCGTAAAACATTTGCCACAACCAACCTCAACCATGAGGTTGAACAATGCCGACTCCAAGTAGGATTGGGAAAGACAAAGTGAAAGAAGAAGAAGTTGTATATTTATTTACGAAGCTCGGAGAAGCTCTCTCGGATCGTTTGACTTGACCAACTACCTACACCCTCAAGCGCTGTAATTCTGGCCAAAACATCATTGAATTTGTCACCTGAACTTGAGCTTCTGCTTGTGAAAGCGTACCTAATCTTCTTTTTCTCTTTTGTGGAGGTTCATGAGCAGCTGATTTCTCTACCAATTAACTCGTGGAGGTTGATGGTCTGAGAACATTTTTCTTGTTTTTTGTCCAAAGATGTGTAAATGTGTATGCATGTAATCCTTTTGTAGATGCTCCTAGGGTCTTGAGTACGGCATCACATGTTTTACACTAGGCAGCTAGGCACTGTTTCAATTACAAGAAATAAGGTAATAGCTAAAAATCGACAAAATATCGGAATCTTTCTTGTGACTTATATAATTCGATATGGTTCATTACAGGTAATTTAAGAAGTTAAAAGAATTGTCAAGGTAAAAAATATACATAGATTGATCACTCACTCGATATTACAGGTTTTCAAAACACTACTTTTAACTAAAACAAGCAAAAAAATACTCTACCAATATTATAGACTCAATACTTACTCGTGAATTCGATTACTAATATTAGAAATTTCTCTCAAGTATCAAACAAAAACTATTTCCATTAGAAAAAATTCTGGTGTAAACATCACACGACTTTCCTTATCCTCCAAAAAGAAGTCAAATTCAGGCACTATTGACTCAACGGTAACAGATAGCTAAAAATAATTGCCAAATTCGTAATCGATACTTCAAAATCATTAAAGTTGATATGTCACAACCTCCATCCAGGATAAATAATAAAAAAGTTAGTCAAAACGGGTCCCCCCCAAAATACCGGTAAATTGAGGCCGAGGTCCAAAATGTTGTTCTCCAATTTTTTTTTGTATGCGGCCGATTTCAACCAAAAGTTTCGCGGTTCGTTTGGTGTATAAAATTAATTTCCATACCAAATTCAAGTCCTAGCTCTTACCATTCTCGAGATATCTTGTTCACAGACAGACAGATAGCTGCACGGACAAATGTCTGAAAACATCTTTTTTGATATCGTCCAGAAATGTGAAAAACTGAATAGATCAAATTCTCGACAGATACAATACTTTCCTTTCTATAGGATAAAGAAAGTAATAAGGAGACAAAAAAAAAAAAAAAACAAAAATACAAGAAGCAATTCAAAGGATACTGCTCTATCACAGGTTTTTATTTTGGGTCTTCAAAAGCTATTGTTTTGCCATCGTTATTCATAGATTCTCTTGATGAAAACGAGAAAAACACCCATTGACTGATAAAACTCTCGAGTGTGAGTCATCAATAGATACTACAGGTCTCATGTATACAGAAATACATAACATAGGAATACATAATATTGAGTATCTAGGATTAGGAACAAGTTGGTTTTATGATAGGAGTCAAAAGTGTTCGTCCCGCCGCGGCGGGCAGACACTTTTTCACCTTTGAAAGCGGTGGCGCCGCCTAGGGTCGGCGATTAAAGTTACCTTAAAATTTTTTCCAAATTTAAAGATGATTTTCGATTCGTATTCTAAGAAAATTTTAGAAGACTCCTTCGACTAATGTTTTTTTCTATCTTGCTTCGTACCGCGTAATTCCACCCGAAAGCGGCGCCAGGCTGTTGCGGTTTTACGGTAGAAATACAAAGATTTCCTGGAACCGAAAGAGTTCATCTCGGCGGGTAGATACTTTTCCACCTTTGAACGGTACCCAAATGCGGGCGGGGACACCCAGGGGCGGCAATCAGTGTTGGCCAAAATTCGGAATTTCTTAAATATCAGAGCTCAATCAAAATTTATTAAAAAAATAATTATTAATGCATTTCGTAAAACGCTAATACGCATACACATGCAAAATTTCAATATCTCTCCTATGCGTGTATAAAATTTCATCAAAATCCGTTCAGTAGTTTCTGAGATTTGCGCGTTACAAGGAATGTATTTAACAGGATAATAGACCGACTGATAGACAGACGGACACAAATATAAAGTTGCTCAGGAGGTTATGAAACGCCCAGAAATAATAAAAAAAAATCAAATCAGAGCAAAAAAATATTTTTATTTTTTTAAAACGAACACAATACTTCCCATTTCTACTATTAGAAATTTATCAGAAGTAAAATATAAGCTACTCCGACTAGTAGCTTTATTCTATCTTGCTCTGTTCGACGGATATTCGTATTTCGCCCGAAAGCGACGCCAGGCAGTTGCGGCCTTCTTCTGCCCGTAGTGTTTTTTCCCTTTCCGCCACTGGTTGCTGCTCACATTAAAGTAGCAACTCATTTTTTCTCACGAGATATGAGTGAAAATCCGTAACATTCATGAGACAGTCGAAAAATTCCGACCACGCTGGGAATCAAACCCAGGTCACCGTATGACCAAGCCTAGCGCGGTCCACACTCGACTCAGGTGGCTACAGATTCTCTATCTTTCACTATGGTTTGTTACAACTACTGAATATTAATACTATATTATAGTGAAAAGGTTTAAGATCTTACATCGATTCTTTGAATAAAATCTTCACATTTATTAATTCACTATCGTGGAAAAAGTGTGAAAGATCTTTGAAAAATGCTAAAATTTCTTCTTTTTGAATTTAATAGTTTGGTGCATATCATTGGTAAAAAGAGATGCACATATAATCTATTGGAAAATGCTGATAAACTGTTATCAAAATCTAGAATTTAAGTCTCCTAATATCACAGTCGTGCACATCATTTTTAGAAGTGTGTAGAATTGAAAACTAATCGACTAAATCTTGTGACTCACATGCATATGGCAACCTATGCAGAATACATTCCAAACTCAACATGGTGTGATGAAGCTCACACGAAATGATAGATCCTGCCATACGCTATGTAGCACCATAGAAAAACTATGTGCCATAGACCCAATAGTTTGGTCATGAAACAAATGATCGTCTCCACGCTATGGCATGGAGATTGCCATTAATCCTTGCCATATCGTGTGATCTACCTTAATAGAAATCGGAAGTATTGTGTTTCGTTTTTGAAAAAAAAAATATTTTTTTTGCTCAATTTTTTTTCATATTTCTGGACGTTTCATAACCTCCTGAGCAACTTTGGTTTTGTGTTCGTCTGTCGGTCTGTTAAAAATATTCCTTGTAACGCGTAAATCTCGGAACCTACACAACGGATATAGAAGACGTCCTGTAGATGGTCCCATTTTAAATTCATCGAATTCGTACTAACGGTTATGGGTGAAAGAGACCATGCGCCTGACCACTAACATTTTACTTAAACCCTTATATCTCGTGAACGGTACACCCGATTTTGATGAAATTCTGAATGTATAATTGTATAATATGCATATTATTGTTTTAAATCAGCTATTTATATTTATTTTTAAACTAATTATAATTATTATTTAACTCTGATATTTAAGAAAATCCAAAAATTTTGGACAAAAAAGTCAAGAAAAGGTTCACCACTTGCCGACACAGAATTTTTTGTGGAATCTAGAATGTAGGAAAAATAGTATTCTACCATATCAAACAAATTTGAAAAAAATCAGTTAAGCGGTTTTGGAGATTAAAGTGATTTAGTATAAAATCTCAAAATTGGCAAGTGTATACGATGTGAAATCACGAGGAAGTATTGTGTCCATAATTAGCAGTGTTTTTTTTTTGCTGTTGTACCATCAAATATTATCGAAAACGAAAATATTTCCTGAGTAACATGTATGGTAAAAAAAAATCTGGTGTAAACATAAAAGATTGAAGTATCACGCTACATTGTGACGGATTACATTGTAGCTCGTGATTACATGTATATTTAGTAAATTTCGCCTGTAACGACCTGAGGTATAACGACCAAGCGGTTATAGCGACCAAATATCGTAGTCCCTTGGTTTCCCCTATCTTGTTCTATTGACCAAATATCGTAGTCCCTTGGTTTCCCCTAAACTTCAGTGCAAAAAATGAAAAAAAACTTCGACTATGAAATATTTTTTCTTACTTTTTTCTTTCTTAGTCGAAAAAATACTTCGACTATGAAGTACGACGGCGACATGAAGAGTAGAAAGGATTGTCTATCCTGTTAATTTTTGCCGAAACTCTGACCACGACACGTGTCGCTGAACATAGAATCAATGCCAGTTTTGTTTTGACTTCTGAACTGCATAGAATTTAAAGAATGAGAATATGTATCGGTAATTGGATTAAGTCTTGCAATAATTTATCTTATGAAGGCGAGACAATCTAAAATTACGGAATTTTTCAAAAAATATATTATATATGGAGCGCACGAAGAGCTCAGTAGTTAAGCACTCGCTTGCCATTCTGAAGGTCCCGGGTTGGAACCCCCGCGCCGACAGAAAAAAATCTATTCAAAGTTTGGTTACAGGCTTACAGTTGTTTGTAAGGGATTCCTTCCAGTGCGCTCGTGTTGACCCTGCACCTAACTGGGAAGTATTGTGTCACTTCTCGCCCATCACATGGGAGGCATACTACGGGTTGAGTAGGCTACAACATAGACCATAAGTGTCCACAGTAGCTCCTGTTTCATAGCTACGAAACAAAAATGGCTGTGAAACAATTTCACTCATCTTTAAAAAAGAAAAAAAATATGTACCACATTACCTATGAATACAACTTCTCATTTGTTAATTATGTTAATGCTGTAATATAAGTTTATTCATAACACTGTTTATCCAAAAAAACAAACGTATAACCATTACTTTGTTAAAATGTAGGTACCTTTGTATTGACAGTTTTACCCCCACATAAAGTGAATATGAAACTACATAGGTACAATTGGTTATAACGACATCCGCCTATAACGACGAAAAGTTCCCGGTCCTTTGCTGACCGTCGTTATAGGCAAAGTTTACTGTAGTACATTTATGTACAAATGAGGTATTTATAAGGTACATTTTAAATACCAGCATTAGTAGATGATGTGGTTACGGCGCGGCACTGGATCTGTAATGTAAATAAACGAATCCCCATTCCGTGATTCGTGGATCGAATTCCAAACCATGCTTGGATATTCCTCATCTATTTTTTCTTGGATTTTTTTCATGAGTACAAAACTTTAAAATACAGACTTAATGCTTTAAGTATGCTTTTACACCATCAGCTCAGGTAGACTAGGGCCGTGGAGATGCCAGTCTCCAAATACAAGTTTACAATATCCTGTTAAAGTACTGCAACCGTCCTGATATTATATATACAATAATCCTTGCATTGCACGCTTGTACCCTGTTGGATTTATTTTATTTTATTATTAATATTTTGGGTTTAACGTTGCTTTCAACTACAATGTCACAACTGAAAAATTTAGACCCCTACTTGCTATAGACCATTGTATTCTTTCCTACTACAGTCGGGAAATTACACCCTAAAAAAAATATAATATTATACTACCTTTGTTTTAATTAGGTACATTATTTAAAAATGCTCTTTCCAAATAACCGCAATGAACCTGCGGAATTGCGCTATGTATTTTGGAACAAGTCTCGTAACTGTTCATTTGGTAACTAATACTAATAGACTGGTAAGTCCTAAGAAGCTGAAATTTGGTAGGTAGCTTTGTCTTATAGTCTAGATGTGCAATAAGACGGGATTTTTCGAAATTCTCACTACAACACCTGCCATTGGCGAAAAAGGATTTTTTGCTTTACAGTCATGCCTCGGCCCGCAAAGCGAGCGACAGCCCGCTATCTACCTATATCTAAATAAAATGAAATAAAATCACTCGGACTGATTTTAGTCAAGTAGTCTGGCCCGGGTAACAGTCCTACTCGTACCTACAACTGTAGACGAGTAGTCTGATCTGGGGATGATACCGGCAGTAGACAGCTAGACACTGAGGCATCTAGAGACTACTCGCACTAGATTACCCAGCTTGTCTGAACAAATTCAACTCTGAGTTATTCCCTATTATTATTTATCTTTACGAAGCGATTGAAATCTTATTTTACCTCATTATGTTTTATTTGTTATTCTTCTTTTACTCTGTCTTATCCCGCTCAACCAGGGTCGACGTTGTTCAACCTCATGGTTGAGGTTGATTGGTTTTGGCGCATTTTTTTACGGCTGGATGCATTTCCTAACGCCAACGATTTTACTTGATTTATCGTCCTGGATTAAGACGGGGGTTTTACTCTTCATTCGCTGGGAATTGTACCAGCTACCCACATTAACCTCACCCAGCCTGGGTAGGGCCGGAAATGCCAGCCTCACATGTACGGAGGGAACAGAATTTTCTGTGTGAAAAATCTGCTCCGACGGGGGATCGAACTCAGGATCTCTGGACTACGGGCAGTAGTCACAACCGTTACGCCACGGAGGCTAGCGTTGTTATTATCACTATTATTTCATTTTTTCTTACCCCCACCTTTTGTTACTTTTTACCCTTAATTATTTTTATTTTCTTGTATTATATTATATCATTGAAATATTAAAGAAAATGGCTGTATGGATTGTTTTTGCTCAATGCCTGAAAAAAACTACATGGTCTCATCACGACGGGGGTGTTACCCTCTATTCGCAAGAAATTCTCAAACCTGCTACCCACATGAACCTCAACCAGCCTGGATGGGGCCGAAATGCCAGCATCACGAAGTCTTCACCTCGCTGGACGTTGCTTAACTTCGGTGATCCTATGAGAACCGCTGCATTCAACGCGTCATCGACGCTGGCTCGGAATTATTAATAAGTATCCTATTAATAACTTTATTATCATTTAACATTATGTGTTTATGCTTTTCTGGCTATCTTGGGACAGGCTCTAATAATTATGTACATAGTAATTTATTATCTTCATAGTATAATATAATACACTGCATTTACCACATTTAGTGAAGAGTCGATTTAAAACTGTAATAAATTTGTGAATTTTAACTCTAATACAGTATTTTTAAACTTTTTTTTTAAGTGGGGTTTAACGTCGCTTTCAACTGCCATGGTCATATCACGACGGGGGTATTACCCTCCATTCGCAGGAAACTCACAAACCTGCTACTCACATTGACCTCACCCAGCCTGAGTGGGGCCGGGAAAAGCCAGCGTCACGAGAATTAGAATTTGAATGGTCACCTATCCAAGTCTTAACCTCGCTGGATGTCGCTTAACTTCGGTGTTCTGAAGGGAACCGGTGTATTCAACATGCCATCGACGCTGGCATTTAAACTTTAATGTTAACTAAAAATGTCTAAACAAACACTGTAGATAACGGTATTGCAAAGGCTGTCAGTGGAAATTTACCTGCAGTAAGAAATTTTACAATGGCCAATTTCTTCAATTTACGCGTGTATTTCACGCGTGCTGCAGATGTACCTACTTAGCCAAATAGCCAACCAAATTCAAGTGCAGCCAGCCGTCCAATCACTCGCTTTGGTTAAGAAACGTCTAGCGTGGTTTACTGACTAAAGTAAATTAGGTTAGGTTAGGTTCTGTTTGGTGTATTGGAAAATTTTAATCAATAAACAGGCCCCGCCCACAAGAGCTGGGTTATATATGAAGCTTTTCTTTTGAAAAATTCTTGTAGCTGACAATTTTCCGGTTCGAACGATATGCAATGTGCCCAGTTAACGTTAATAATAGCCCCAGATAATGGCCCAGGAAAGCAAAAGTAATTTCTGTATCATTAAAAAAAAAAAAGTTAAAAAATCTTGCCGACACCGCGAGTCGAACCTGGGTCTCACGTTGATTGGGAGCAGGGCACAACCGCTACGCTAACATGTTACATTAGGTTACGATGCAGAAGAGCAACACATGAATGCGAGCGGTACCCCTTCCTTGCCAATATACAGTGACTATTGTCATAACAATAGGTAGATGAACTAATACATTATAAGTACAATGAAAAGCACTAGTAGCAAAGCTATATGAAAAAACCAATAGTTGAAGGAGTCTTTTAAATTTTTCGTAGAATACATTTTTCGGCCAACTTTGACCACTGTCCCTGAGCGGGCCCGCCTGGCGGTGGAAAGAGGTGGAAAGACATCAGCCTAGCGAGCGCTCCATGATTGATTATCGAGTCGAAATGAGTATCTCGAACGCGAGACCAAAGGTACACCCTAGTAGCACCGGTTCTCGTTCTGTAACCGAAGTTAAGCAACATCCAGCGAGATTAGGAGTTGGATGGGTGACCATTCAAATTCGAATTCTCGTGATGCTGGCTAATCCCTGCTTCACTCAGGCTGGTTGAGGTCATTTTGAGTATCAGGTTTGCGAGTTTTCTGCGAATGGAGGGTAAAAATCCCATCCTGATATAACCATACAGTAGAGTACAGAAGTAAACTCTAGTCTAGTTACCTATAGAAAATAAACACGGCTTCATGATTCTTTCTAAACTTGAATACCTACCCATATAATAACATGGCATCTCTACGAATATGCAACATGCAATGATCTTTTCACTCTTTGTACCATTATAAGAAGTCCACCACTGATTATATTCTCTCCGCATCTAGTACACTTTTTTAAGTACATTTTTAGAAAATGCTTAATTTCGTAGGAAAATACTAGAAAAAAAAATTAAAAAAATATATTTTTTTAAATAAAAACATTCCATCTCTTCATTTATGTAAAAAGAAATACCAAACTATTAAAAAAAAATCGGGTCTCTGTAGCTGCGTGAAATTCCGGTCCCTGTAATTATATGGTGTGCATGTATAGGGGTGTGTGTGTGTGTGTGTGTGTGTGTGTGTGTGTGTGTGAGAGAGAGAGAGAGAGAGAGAGAGAGAAGGTATAATTTAAAATAGCATTTAAATTTCCGATGGCGGAATTGGAGTTCTAAAACTTTAAGATACTATCGAGAACTTTTTGATTAATGTGTTAATTTTCAATGAATAAAAATAGTTTCTATGAAACTGTTGGCATAATGGGACTACTTGTCTTGCGCTTGCAGTCTAAATAAAGCACTGCTTATAGGTACTTGTAGGATTGGGTGGAAGAGATTGTCACAGGCAATAACCCCGCCCTTTAGGTAGGACTTTAGCTTCTTTCTCTTTTTTGTTCTTGTTTCTTTGCTTAATCTATTTAATTTTTCTTTATCATTTCATTGTATTTCACTGTATATATTTTTGTTCTACCTAATAAAGCTAACTAGTATAATAATAATCAATTCATGCTATCACCAATATTACCAAACCCTTCATATTCACATGAAATAATAGTTAACTGTGCTAGAGACAGATCGTTAACACGGAAGGGTATTGACTTCCATGAATAATAATTTATTATTTTCATTATTATCGGTAAATATTATTATTATTTTCGTATTTTTCATTTCAACATTACTTTTGTCTGTTTTAATGATTATTAGACCTACTTCTGCTTTCTTCTCTCAATGTATGGTTTTATGATATGTATCAAAAGTAATATACAGAGTGTCCTATGATCATATTTTTATAAACATCTACATCCATTTAGTTTTGACTTACGGGTCGACCGCGACATATCGAAATATATATTGTATTTATTTTATATTTTAATGTGAATTTAGATCGATCTTGTAATGGCCCCTGCTTCATAGACGTTTGATTAATATTTAAAAAATAAATATGTATACATATATTTTAAGGGTGGGTCATAAATGAGCCCAAGTTGCAGTGGGACATTTTGATTTGTTAAAAAGTTATGACCAAATTCTTTGTTTTTCCAAAGGTGAAGGTTTCTTGGATTTTTTTTTCAAACAGTTGAACCCATGTATTGCATGTTTTTGAAGGAATCATAATAATTATATTTAAATCATAGCTAAACTATTTGCAACTGTTATCGGAAGACCCTGTATATATCTACAATTCCTATTAAATATGTCATCGTTCTCATAATGATACATAATATTAATACTACTTATACTAATACATAATATAATTATATGTTATTATATTATGTATACATACTAATAGTATATCATACATTCGCTACTTGTGAGAACAACAGATAGGTAGCTAGTAGCTATACCAATATCTATGTAGCACCGGTAGGGACCTAACAATAGCTGTTGAGGCCGACTTTAGAGTCAACGAACTCCCGACTCTAGCTTTGTCTCTACCGCGGAATTGTAAGGAAATAATATATTATGTATGATCGGAATAAAAAAAATACTATGAATAATTTTCATTTATAATAATCAAGCTGTAAAATTTTAATGAAAAAACTGAAAAATGAACAAAACGCTAGTTAAAAAAGAAAGAAAAATTAGGTTTTAACGTTGCTCTCAACTGCAGGGTCATATCACGAATGGGCTGTTACCATTCGCAGGAAAGTCACAAACCTGCTTCCCACATTAACCTCACCCATTCGGGGTTGAGCCGGAATAACAGCATCACGAAGTCTTCACCTCGCTGGACGTTGCTCAAGTTCGGTGATCCTACAAGAACCGGTGTATTCAAAGCGCCATTAGCGCTGGAACGCTACTTTTGCAACGCCAAGAAAGTTTCGAACCCGCGAACTCTTGATTATCTAGTTTAAAAGAAGGAAGAAGAATTCTTTAAATAGATATATCACCGATTGCAGTTATGGATTAATCGAACATAGTAACATTAGTAATTATGAATTATTTTATATTATAACTGTAATATGTATTATCGCCTGTAAAATGTATAATCGCTTCCATATATTTTTGCTAATAGGCTGAAGGCCTCCGCTAAACATGTCAGTCAAACTAACACTTAAAGTAAATGATCTCCATCAATATAATTATTCACTATTGCAATTGCTATACAGAGAGGTAATGCCGTGAGTATTATAGGAACTCTTCCAACCTAAGAATAATTGGAAGAAATATTCTATTTGTAAGATGTTCGTTATGTTGTTTTGTTAAAAATGAATTTGGATTTAATATAAGTTTTAAATGATGAAATAACTAAAAAATATTCACTAAACAAATAAAATAGTTAACACAATCCAAACAGACCCTCGCAGTCTTTGTAATTCCGAAATTAGTCAATCAAAGCCTCGCAAAAAAGAATCCTGACCCCAAAAGCAAGGACAGAGAATCCTTTCACCAAGTTCCATTACCTCTTTCCCTTTCAACCGAGAGGTCACGGGTTCAAAGCCTTTGCAAGACAATAAATAGGCTTGAATCCTTCCCTAAGACAGTGTCGATGCCGTCATAAAATCAAATCCTTTAGTGATTTGTAACAGACTTAAAGAAATTGTATTTTTATTTTATTTAAACAAGTATTCCCTTTTTGGTGTTTCCACTTTTGAATATTTCAATGTCCACTTCGCCAAATTACCTTTGACACCAAAAAACTGACATGTTTCAATTAGGTATATTAAAAATAATATCTTACTCTTTATTGTCAAAAATACCTCCTAATATTGACAAAGGGCGTGATTATTGTCTGAGGCAATCTCTGCCATCAAACCTAGTGTTGGTCTTGTTTTCTAACAAGGAGTTTCTAACTGGTCCAAGTCGTTCTAATTGAGTTGCGATTAGCTCAGTGGTTAAGCACTCGCTTGTCATGCGGAAGGTCCCGGGTTTGATCCCAGGTGCCGACAAAAATTTGTATTCTTAATTTGGTTACAAAACATTGCAAGGGATACCTTCCGGTGCGATCGTGTTGACCCAGCATCTAATTGGCAAGTATTGTGTCACTTCTCGCCCATTAGAGGGGAGGCATACTACGGGATGGGTAGGCTACAACATAGACCACAAGCGTCTACAGTAGCTCCTGTTTCATGGCTACAGAATAAAAAACGGCTGTGAAATACTCATCTTTAAAAAAAAAAAAAAAAAAAAAAACCGTTCCCATCAGCAGCGCGTAGCAGGCGTTTTTTTCACGCTTGCTCTAGTGGCAACACATAAATGAGAGTATTCACGTTCACATTGAAGAGCGGAGCAACACTGCAGAAAAAAACACAAATTTGAAAAAGCCGACCTATACGGTAACATTTTTCATATTATGGAATATTTCTCCTAGCCCTTAGTCAAATCGAGGCCCGTTGCCAGACAATCTTTGGACAGAGGTTGTGGCCAAAGATTGCCAAACTATTGCACATCTTGTCACTAACAGTACAACATCCATAGTGAGTAAGCTTTGAGGAATTCCTCAATTTGTCCTTACTATTCTAAAAAGGATTCGTCAAAATCCCTCTTGGGACAGAAGGGAATTTAAATCTCGGTCCTACCTGATTTATATGTATGTAGGTTTTCAAGTCAATAACTTTATGATCAGCTAAATCGGGTGACAATGTCCAACCCTACCAGGCTACCAAACAGTGTTACAATGTTTACTATAGTTAAACACTTTCAGTTTATTTATTCAAAACAAAAAAAAAAAATACATGAAAATTGTACATAAATAAAAACATGAAAATTTCAAAAAAATACAATAGGTCTATGTTTCTAAAAAAGATACCTAACTATTTACTTATTATAAATAAATTAAAAACTATTTACTTATTAAATAAGTAAATAGTTTGGGTCAAAAACTGCTCATGTATTTATACCTATAATGGTTTTATTAGTCAAGTATCGAGTTAAAACCAAAGCGAAGGGGTAGAATTCGGTGCGTCCATAAAAACACCCTTTCTGACGAACGACCTTCAATTCTTAGAAATCAAAAGTCCCTGAACCCCGAATGCAGGGTCAAAGGGTTGGTTGAGATCAATAAATTTATATGATTCCTTTTGCTTATTTTGACAATACATTCGCCAAAGGGTTGGATCATAGTTTCGCAATGCTAATGGAATATCTTTGCAATGTCGAATTGTCAATTTTATGGTCAAAGGGTTGTATATCTCTCGCTAAATAATTCCAATGGTATCGTCAAATTCGTTAAAGGGTTGTGGAGAGACGACTGTTTGATATCTATATGTCTTTTAGGTAGTTCCTATCAAAGGATTGACCGCGGCATCCTTTTTGATAAGTTCAAGGATTTTGGACATCTATTTGGATCGGTCAAAAAGGAAAAAAGGGTTCGCAATTTTTTTTTTAATATGTATGAAATGAGCAGCCCGAAAATTTTATATTCCTTATTCATTCTCAAATGTTTTAACTTCTTTTTCCGTCTATTTTTTCTTTTCTTATCCTATGGAATCCTTCCTTTGGGCTGAAAAGTCAGTAACGAATGTTACTGACTTTTCTTTTCTTTCTATGTGTTTCAGGTAAGTTTCGATCTACGAACCTGTGGTCCTCGAACTGCAAGTTTCCAGTGCTTACGTGAGTAGCGTTAGTACCACCCTTCAACCATATAGCCGTTGGTGACGATACGTTTTGTGAACAACGTACAAAAATCGCAACGGCTGGGTGAGGTAAATGTGGGTAGCAGGTTTGTGGGTTTCCTGCGAATGGAGGGTAACACCCCCATTGTGATATGACCATGCAGTTGAAAGCGACGTGAAACCCCTAATTAAAAAAAAAAGTTGACGCATAAAATTCGATTAAACAAAAAATACTTCTGATTTCTAAAATTAGAAATTTATTGAACGTAAAATGTACGAATCTCTGAATTTGAGATTTTCAATTTACATAAAAAAAACTCTGGAATTATTATTATTCAATAAGGCGTTCCTCTCCCGGCAGCGTTCATTCAATCCATGCTATGGTTACGTCAGGTTTTTTTCGCGATTGTAGGTCTTCGTTTTGCGTTTCTGGAATTTCTCGCAGTGTAGGTCGATTTTTTGCGTATCGTTGTGTTCACTCAGCTAAGTGGTATGTGAGAGGAGGTGTAGGGGAGATGTGGTGTGGTGAGTGCGTCATCCAGGTATGAGGTATGGTCCTGGTAGTTCTGGTACACAATTATGGATGTCGTGGTCCCTAGACAGTCAAACCTGGATATAAGAGAGCTACAGGATTTTTTTTTGCTATCCAGATTTCTCTTATAAAGAGGTTTTTTTCTCTTATAAAGAAGAGAGGTGATTCGAACCTGGAAATTGTTCTCTTACATTGAGGTTTCTCTTATATTCAGGTTTGACTATACATTCTTTTTTAAAAGACGAGTATTTCAAAGCTTTTTTATTTCGTAGCCATGATACAGGAGCTACTGTAGACGTTTGTGGTCTGTGTTGTACCTTGTCCATCCCATAGTATGCCTCCCCTCTGATGGGCGAGAAGTACACAATACTTCCGATTTTGGTGCTGGATCAATACGAGCACACCGCAAGATATATGTCCCTTATAAACAACTGCAACCAAAGTTAGTATACAAACTTTTTGTTGGTTCGGAGGATCGAACCGGGACCTTCCGCATGGCAAGCGAGTTCTTAACCACTGAGCTAATCGTGCACTGTAGATACCTACATAATGTATGCACATTTACCAACCGGTTGAACTTGATGATGTCATGGTGTGGTTGCGTGAATGGTTCAAATCCTTTCTTATGAGTCATAGGAGTTTGAATGAACTCGAATTAGTATTGTTACAGTCCCGGTAGCTCAGTGGTCAAGGCGCTCGTTTGGTAATCCAGAGGTCGTGGGTTCAAAACCCAGCCGGGATATGACAAGTTATCCTCCTCCCATTTCTTGTAAAACTTCTCACTTCTCTGTTTTATACTCACATATACCTACTGATTTTTGGTGCTATATCTAGAGGAATTTTTTTGTTAACCTATTTCTATTTGATTTTAGTTGTGAAATTTTGTTATCGTGAAAGCTTAGGGGGCCGGACTCTGGTACAAAAAAAAAAAAAATCAAAAAAGGGCCTGAAAAATAGGGCCGGTTTGATTAAACCTATCGAGTGGGATATTGAATGAAAAGTCTCGGTGTTCTCATGATTGATATGACATTTATAATTCGATAATAGGATCTGGGTGAGGTTTACAGTTTGCAGAACTACTAGTACACTAGTCTTGACCAATCCATCAAGTCTAGTGCATACTAGTATATTCTTTTCCTCTCCAATTTGATAACTGTTATCTTGTAACCAACACATAATACATTTTGAGTGCCCTATGACTACTATATGAAGAACAGGACTAAGGATCCTATGACTCCTACATGAAGGACAGGACTAAGGATCCTATGACTCCTACATGAAGGACAGGACTAAGGATCCTATGACTCCTACATAAAGGACAGGCTAAGGATCCTATGACTCCTACATAAAGGACAGGCTAAGGATCCTATGACTCCTACATAAAGGACAGGACTAAGGATCCAATGACTCCTACATAAAGGACAGGACTAAGGATCCAATGACTCCTACATGAAGGACAGGACTAAGGATCCTATGACTCCTACATAAAGGACAGGACTAAGGATCCAATGACTCCTACATGAAGGACAGGACTAAGGATCCTATGACTCCTACATAAAGGAGAGGACTAAGGATCCTATGACTCCTACATAAAGGACAGGACTAAGGATCCAATGACTCCTACATGAAGGACAGGACTAAGGATCCTATGACTCCTACATAAAGGAGAGGACTAAGGATCCAATGACTCCTACATAAAGGACAGGCTAAGGATCCTATGACTCCTACATAAAGAACAGGACTAAGGATCCTATGACTCCTACATGAAGGACAGGACTAAGGATCCTATGACTCCTACATAAAGGAGAGGACTAAGGATCCTATGACTCCTACATGAAGGACAGGACTAAGGATCCTATGACTCCTACATGAAGGACAGGCTTAGGATCCTATGACTCCTACATGAAGGACAGGCTAAGGATCCTATGACTCCTACATGAAGGACAGGCTAAGGATCCTATGACTCCTACATGAAGGACAGGCTTAGGATCCTATGACTCCTACATGAAGGACAGGCTAAGGATCCTATGACTCCTACATGAAGGACGGGCTAAGGATCCTATGACTCCTACATGAAGGACAGGCTTAGGATCCTATGACTCCTACATGAAGGACAGGCTTAGGATCCTATGACTCCTACATGAAGGACAGGCTTAGGATCCTATGACTCCTACATGAAGGACAGGCTAAGGATCCTATGACTCCTACATAAAGGACAGGACTAAGGATCCTATGACTCCTACATAAAGGAGAGGACTAAGGATCCTATGACTCCTACATAAAGGACAGGCTAAGGATCCTATGACTCCTACATAAAGGACAGGCTAAGGATCCAATGACTCCTACATAAAGGACAGGCTAAGGATCCTATGACTCCTACATAAAGGAGAGGACTAAGGATCCTATGACTCCTACATAAAGGACAGGACTAAGGATCCAATGACTCCTACATAAAGGACAGGCTAAGGATCCTATGACTCCTACATGAAGAACAGGACTAAGGATCCTATGACTCCTACATAAAGGACAGGACTAAGGATCCAATGACTCCTACATAAAGGAGAGGACTAAGGATCCTATGACTCCTACATAAAGGACAGGCTAAGGATCCTATGACTCCTACATAAAGGACAGGCTAAGGATCCTATGACTCCTACATAAAGGACAGGACTAAGGATCCAATGACTCCTACATAAAGGACAGGCTAAGGATCCTATGACTCCTACATAAAGGAGAGGACTAAGGATCCTATGACTCCTACATAAAGGACAGGCTAAGGATCCTATGACTCCTACATAAAGGAGAGGACTAAGGATCCAATGACTCCTACATAAAGGACAGGCTAAGGATCCTATGACTCCTACATAAAGGAGAGGACTAAGGATCCAATGACTCCTACATAAAGGACAGGCTAAGGATCCTATGACTCCTACATGAAGAACAGGACTAAGGATCCAATGACTCCTACATAAAGGACAGGCTAAGGATCCTATGACTCCTACATAAAGGACAGGACTAAGGATCCAATGACTCCTACATAAAGGACAGGCTAAGGATCCTATGACTCCTACATAAAGGACAGGACTAAGGATCCAATGACTCCTACATGAAGAACAGGACTAAGGATCCAATGACTCCTACATGAAGGACAGGACTAAGGATCCAATGACTCCTACATGAAGGACAGGACTAAGGATCCAATGACTCCTACATAAAGGACAGGCTAAGGATCCTATGACTCCTACATAAAGGACAGGACTAAGGATCCTATGACTCCTACATGAAGGACAGGACTAAGGATCCAATGACTCCTACATGAAGAACAGGACTAAGGATCCAATGACTCCTACATGAAGAACAGGACTAAGGATCCTATGACTCCTACATAAAGGAGAGGACTAAGGATCCTATGACTCCTACATGAAGGACAGGCTTAGGATCCTATGACTCCTACATGAAGGACAGGCTTAGGATCCTATGACTCCTACATAAAGGACAGGACTAAGGATCCTATGACTCCTACATAAAGGAGAGGACTAAGGATCCTATGACTCCTACATGAAGGACAGGCTAAGGATCTTCCGAGGAAGGAGTGAAGGACTCAGGATGTGGAAGTCAACGCTCTGGGTAGGATGAGGACTTCGTGACTTCCAATACTAAACAGAGCAAGATGCACCGCTCTTATGTACATGTTCAGTACTAACAACTTAAATATACAGTACATAACCGAGAAACATATACGAAACTACTTAAAATATACAGTATGTTACTTTTTTATGGTAATTTTCATATCAGTTAGGAATGTATTCTTTTTTTTTTTTTTGGTGAAGACAATTTTTTTCACACATTTTAAACATAAGTATTCAGAAATTGGTCGAATTTTTTTCCTTGATCCTCTAATTCTGAAGTCAATGGATCTAATGATTGCGAACTGTGTTTAATTGTTTATGTGTTGATGTTACTGCTAAAACCTTTAGGTATCGACCTCAATAGCTTCATTGTTAATGCGGCGGACTTGTATCTTTGAGGTCGGTGGTTCGAGTCCCAAGTTCAGCATAAATTTAGCGAAGTTTAAGTAGTTGTGATATAACGATTGTGATCAACACAAGTAATTAGAGAAACGTGGTTGAGCGGGCTAAATTTGGGCTATTGGAGCCATACATAAGGCCACTTATTGAGTAGGTACTTCAAGAAAAGGTTGCCCCCTTAAAATCTCAAATCTTGAAATCGACGTATGTCCACGTCCAATTGATTTTTTGAAAAGCCCATCAAGCAGATAATTACAAAATGAATACAATCTAATTCTAACCTTAAAACAGATACATAAAATTCAGGCATTCAAAATTGATTCAAACTCTGAAAGGGAACCAATATTTGCACTTATTTCAGCAACACCCTGTCTTCTTTCGCGCAACCTCCCCTAGTTCCTTATGGAAGCAGTTTGTTTACAACCAAGAGGATAATTGTTTACTAAACAGCCGAGGATTGTTTATAATACTGAACAGCGTAAACAGTCTTCCTTTAATAGACACACAATTCTCTGGTATTCAATCTTGTGTTTACAATAATTTGAAATGGTCTGAATGACAAAACAAAGTACACACGCAGTGGCGGAGCTAGACCTACATATTTGGGGGGGGGTGGATTTTGAGGGGGGTTCAAAAATCTCGACTAATGTATATTCCATCTTTGCTGGGGTTTCTTGTAAATTCCGGGGGGGGGGGTTTGGGGACATAGCCCCCCCCCTCTGGCTACGCCACTGAACATACGAACTAGGTTTAGCGTAAGTAATACCACGCTCGTTTTGTTTTTCTTGGCGTTTCAAAACTAGCGTTCTGCTTGATGTTATTGTTTCAGAGATATTTTCTATTATCACTTGAACGTACGAGGTCATATCCTGTACAAGGGTCGTTTACATCATGCGCAGGACAAATATGAATATTATCTTGCCATAGCCAAAGTAACAATTAGTTTTTGTTTGCTATCATATATGTGTTCATGTCTGGCTGGGGGACTATGAACAGGGAGTAGACCAGCATTGGCTTGGTTCTTGGTTGTTGGGGTGAAGATGGAATTGATCATTGAAAAAGAAAGTAGTGACTGTGAAGGAAATATTTCAATTGAACGTTTTAAATAATAAATATTCACATATTTAGAGGTACTCTTTTAGAAACGTAATTATCTAAAGCCTTTCACAAATATTTCAAAGGGCTATGTTATCTAAAAAATGCAATTTTTACAGGTTGTGAATGGTTGATTCCGAGAATTTGAATTTCATAATGCAATTATTTTCTGTAGCTAATCTTTTTTTGTAAACCATTTGGTTCGAAATTGTATGCAATAGGCTTGACAATGGCAACACGAACTATACTGATAGTGACTGACTGATTTATTACGAGTATATTTTGGCATTTTTGTGCAACTGAAAATATCCTTGTCTTTTGTTGGTCTTTTGTGTTATTTTCCTAAACAAAGGGCCATTTGTTTCGCAAGAGTGTTTAGTATTGTATGATTTTCATATTCAATCCTTTTTATATTCTTCGTCTGAGTTTTTCTTTTCATTTGCTTTATTTTTATTTGCAAAGTAGATTTGTGTGGAGACTTTTATATGGTTTTCTCGTGTTAGATGGTTTTCTATGGTTTTCTCGTGTTAGATCTTTGGTCTGGTACTCCAGAGGTCACGGGATCGAAGCCAGGACACGTCTAGTTATTTTCTCATTTAAGATTTTGACCACTCAGTACATCTTGAGCATTTTGCTGCAATAATGGGACTCACTAGTCCTATATTGCCATATCTGTTAGCATAATATAACGGAGATTCTAAGATAGCAAATGATAGTTTATTTTTGCTGTCGCAAAAAACTAAATGGAAAATTATCTGTTAATTTTTTTGCTCAGATCTTTTTATCAAGACACTGAAGGTCCTCAAACATAACGGTAGCCCGCATATCAGTTAAAGTGATACTACACAACTTATCATTGAATTTATCGTAGGTAGTAAATAAAAAACAATATTTACGTTTTAGTCATAACTTTAACCAACAATTACGATACTACTATACTAATCATAGTCATATAGTCAAAATATTTTAATATCAGAGTCTTATTATTATTCTAAGGGTTTATTATTATTTACAGTTTATTATTATCTCTTATAAGGGTTCCTTATTATATATATTATAATTATAAAATTTTAAATTGTAATAAATATATAAATTAATAAAGATACCAAACAATAGTAATAATAATTATCAGAGTATTATGATGTATTCACAAACTCAAATAAATCAGCAAAAAATCATACATGGGGTAGGATTCGAACCAACGGATCCTTCGCTACCTCGATTACCAGACTAGCGCCTTAACCACTTCACCAACCTCTCACGAGATGCACGGTGCAGTCTCTCCTGTGCACTCGGCAATGCAGGACAAGCGGAGTCATCGAACCCACGACCTCTGAGTTGCAGCGCCGGTACACTCAACCGCAAGTCATTGTACCTTGGCGTGAAAGATCTCGTGCTCCTACGCGCATGTGCGCGGGACCTGTTCACTGCCTGATCCAGGATTCCGTAATTTCCGTAATCCAGGATTCCGTAATTTCCGTAATCCAGGATTCCGTAATTTCCGTGATCCAGGATTGCGTAATTTCCGTAATCCAGGATTCCGTAATTTCCGTAATCCAGGATTCCGTAATGTCCGTAATCCAGGATTCCGTTATGTCCGTAATCCAGGATTCCGTAATTTCCGTAATCCAGGATTCCGTAATTTCCGTAATCCAGGATTCCGTAATGTCCGTAATCCAGGATTCCGTTATGTCCGTAATCCAGGATTCCGTAATTTCCGTAATCCAGGATTCCGTAATTTCCGTAAACCAGGATTCCGTAATTTCGTTACAAATATTAGTTTCTAATCTCTCCTCAAATCGGAGTAAAAATATAGTATTACTAGCGGGCTATCGCCCGCTTTGCGGGCCGAGGCATGGCCGTGAAAGCCAAAAATCCTTTTTCGCCAATGGCAGGTGTTGTAGTGGGAATTTCGAAAAATTCGCGTCTTATTGCACATCTAGACTATAAGTCAAAGCTATCTACCAAATTTCAGATTCCTAGGACTTACCAGTTCAGAGAAACAGTGATGAATCAGTGAGTCAGTCAGTGAATCAAACTCTCTTTTATAAGTATAGATACCTATTTTTTTTACTGTTTTGGTAATAGAAAATTTAGACCATGGTTTTGATAACGATATGTTCAATTTCTAATGGCTTTTGATTATTGTGTCATTGCAATTCCTCTATTGGTTCTTAGTGGAAAACTGAATGGATCATTATCTTACAGAAGGACTCGGTGATTGAACAGTCACCCACCAACTTGCCTGCACTTTAGTCCTCCCATCTCTCTCTTTCAGTTTCTGTTGAGTCTCTCTCTCCCTCATTTCAGTGCAGGCAGATATTGCTGAAAATTCTTTGAGCTTTTCTGATCGGCCTGATCCTACTGGATAGTTCGCAAAATATTTTTTTTTTTTTTACACAAACCTACGGGGCCCATTTTTGTTACAAAAAAAAACAAACAAATTTAAAATTAAACTAAATTTTAACACAAAATTAGATGTGTAAAGGATTTACTAAACTGCTTTATCCCACTGGACACTGAGGTCGGTTGGGATATCTAATAATAGGTATTCTCCGAAGTAATAAGTAATACAGTCATCAATACTTTTTTAGTTCGCAAAAAAATTACAACAAAAAAAAAATCAGATGTGTAAAGGATTTACTTACCTGCCTTAAACCCAGATGGATTGTTTGAAAGAAAAGACCATCTAATCATACAAAAGTTGTCTCTAATAGACATTTATTTTTCGCACCTGTTGCGTTTATTGTTACAAAAAATAAAAGAATGAATTCAATTTTTGAATTGAGAAAAGTGCATAAAAAAAGAAAATCTAAAAGAAACATATTGCTGACTTAACTAGGGATGATTACAATTTGATAATGAAAATATATTAAAAAAAAAGCCTTGGATGATTACAATTTTCCATGGTTTATAACGCCCTGTTATCTATCTTACTGCTCATGCCCTCACCAGAATTCAACCTTTTCAAAAGAGTTAGTCATTCAACCTTTCCACCTAACTCTTAGGTGTCTTTTGTTCAAATTCCGAGGTTAAAAACCCCTGTGAATGACGCATTTCAAGGCCCCCATTGCGAGGAAAGCCAAAACAAGCAGCACTAATTCAGTAGCCCTTTTTAAAAATCAATATTTATCAACAAAAATCCTTTGTTAAGCCAATGTGTTCTTTGTTGTAAACAAATAAACCAAGTCTTTTGTCTCTTTTGTGTGAAAAATCGGAACCAACAGATTGAAAATCTTAATCCATTGTTTCTGATTTCGGGAATCTTGAACATTCCGTATGGCATTTATTCCTCCCCCTAACAGAACACAGGACAGTCACCTTAGGATGAACTTCTTCGACCTTTGGAAGTGATATTGATCTTGAAATGATAGAGTAGAAGAAACACTTTTAATCCTCCGTTTAATCGAAAACAATCGCCCATTGTATGGAAACTGAACACCGAGATCCCGAGATGACCGTTTGATTGCAAAGAAAAAGGCTGTAGAAAAAACAAAGCCATCTGACGTCCCTGAAATTGAAAGGAACCATGGGTTTGCACGATGGAATGACCTCTGCCGAAATGACCTCTCCTGACATCCCCCATGCGAAAGGCCGTAGGGTGTCCCGTTAGTTTTTGTTTATTTGGTGATGAAGGTCTCGTTATTCTGGTGATTTCGTATAACAATGGTAGTCCTGTTGAGGGGTTTTTCAAGTTCATTATTGCGAAATTTGTTGGGATTTAATGAGTTAGTTATTTCTGTCTTTCAGATAATTATTTATGTACTTTCTTTACATCAATTGTTTATTTTTGAAAATTCTATGATTTTTTTTTCTTTGAGAGAAGAATTGATAACTTCCATGCAGAATATGAAAGGTTTCTGGACTTGGTCCAGCTAATATCTTGAGGAGTAGTGTTTTTCTTCTGTTTCAATCCTCTGCAATTAGTCACCTAGTGTGGTTAAAAACTTGTTTTTCTATTTGACGCTTCTTTCGACTTTTGCAACAGAGAAACAGCCCGAGTTCTCTTGTTGATATTTTTGGAAACAATAATAATATCGCCTTATTTATACTACCCGAATAAGATTATTAAGTCCTATTATTCCAGCAGAAAGCCCAAGACGTATTATTATGTGCTGAAAATATCAAAGGGGAGGATAACTTGTCATATCTCGGCTGGGTTTCGAACCCGTGACCTCTGAATTTATATGACGGTATATCGCGCGATCGGTGACGACAAACATCATTCCAAGGCCATTCAACGGATCCCGTCATTTAGGATCTGAAGGCCAAAAAGCGGCAACCTTAATGGGACATACTAATAAACTCATCACGAATAAATAGGTATCTACCAATCCTTAAAAGACAAGATCCAAGACCTTTTTAGCAATATTGTGCAATTTAAAACTATTGAATCAGGTAATCTTGGTAAAACAGTAAAAACTGTCCCTCAAATCGGATCATTAGGACATTGGTGTAATATAAATGATCCTTAAATTCGGTTCTCCTTTATAACGTGATCATGTTATGCAATTTTATTGCTAAAAAGGTCGCTAACGCAATCGGCATCATAAAATGTCACAAAGAAATTTATTCTAGTTGATTGAGTTGATTTGAATCCATTTTAATTTTATTACAGCTAAAAAACGAAGGGAAATTGTTATGTATCGGTAGATTGAGGTCATATTAGAAGGTAACAGTTAATCGACTTTTAGATTTGCTAAATATAGGTCTTTTGTTTATATGTTTCGGTAGACTCATTATGCAATGCAAATGTTTGACAATACAAACCGAAATCTCGAATATTTGTTTTGCATTTTTATAGGTTTTCAGTTCTTGTATTATTTTATTGTGTCATTCAAGGACAGACGTGTAACTGTACTTTTTGTTTGCCAATGTTTTTCTACATTCAAATGCTATATTACTGTATTTTAGTTTGGATTAAAAGGTATGTGTACTCTTATATTGTTTTATGATACATACCTAAATAGTACATACAAAGGCCTAGGATTTGGTAATGTGTTTCTTTGTTTTCAAATTGGCCAATGCCGTTTTCAATTACAATCCATGAATGTTATTTTTTTACGCAATAAAGGTCTCAAGGTCGTTTGAGCACTTTGTTTTTGAGAGATAATGATAAAATTCAATGTCGAATTGAAAACGGTACTCTTTTTCTGTTTCTTTCTTCATAAAAGCCTTCTATACAGTCCTCCCTTCTCTACTTCCAAGTTTCAAGATTCCAGAATAATTATTATTAAGTATTCTGATTGAAAAAATGCTAGTTTTCAATTTGAAAATATACAGTATGAGCGAATTAATATAATATTCATTCATTAAAATAAATTATTATAAATAGATTTACTATAATGATTTTCATTATAAATAGAACAAATTGGTTGAGTGAAAGAGCTCACATCTGAGAACCCTGCCACTTTAAAGGAAGCCAAAAAAAACTGATGTAAACGAGGAGATACCGTTGTAAACGATGTTGATAAAAGTTAAGACCATCATCACGGATAAAATTAGTAGTCACCGTGGCCGAGTGAGTTAGCGCGCTAGGCATTGCTTGCACGGTGACCTGGGTTCGATCCCCAGGTCACCGATTTTTTCTGCCCTGTACTTGGGTGTTCGGGGTCCACTCATACCTCGTGAGGAAAAATAAGTAGCTGCTTCAATGTTAGCAGCAACAGGTGGTGGATTTATATACTATAATTCTGCGCTACACTAATTGTTAATACCAAGAAACCCCTTAAAACAAGTAGAGTGGTATAGAGTTATGATGAGTTGTAATGGAACAAAAAAAAATTTGAATAAACAACACAGAAAACTGAAAAATTAGTTAAGAAAAAGGCGATAATCATAATGTAGAAGAAAATTAAAAAGAGAATCAATACAAAGAAAATTTGGTAAAGGCCATGAAAAATCTAAAAATACAATAACAATAATAAGAGACAGTCTGAAATAAGAAAAGTGGTAATGGCACATGAAAAAATACTAAAAATAACAACAACACCAAAAAACCAACAACCACAACAAAAAACAATAACAATAATTATTAGGAGATAATGGATAATGTTGAAGAAAATCAAATAAGAGAATCTGAAAATAAGAAAAGTGGTAATGGCACATGAAAAAATACTAAAAATAACAACAACACCAAAAACCAACAACCACAACAAAAAACAACAGCAATAATTATTAGGAGATAATGGATAATGTTGAAGAAAATCAAACAAGAGAATCTGAAAATAAGAAGAGTGGTAATGGCACACTGAAAAACACTAACATCAACAACAACAATTAGATCAAAGAGGAGGAGAAGGAGGTTGAGCAGACTGGATAATAAAAGAGGTGACTGACACAGTGTGACCCAAGATAGGTCAGTGGCCCAGGAGGAACTCAGAAAAACCAAAGACCCATTAAACCATCTCACCTGCCAGCTATACTTACATGGCTATCTCTACCGAGCAGCTATTTTTATACTTTGTACGATATCCTTGTGAATTTGCGTCTTTCTAGATCTCTCTGTGGTCGTACGGTATTACCAACATTTTTGTACGGTAATATCTCTTCGGTACCGTCTTTCTAGCTAGTACGAATGAATTCAGACCGGTCGTACGGATGAAAACTGAACGGTTTGTAGTGCTTTTGAAACCAACATTTATATTAATTTTCGGAATATTATTTCTCAACAGTTTACCTCATCTTTTATTTAGAGGGCAGATTTGTTTGTATTTGTTTGTTGAAAATTTGATTTTTCTTCTTCTCATTTCTGTGCGGAAAATTGAGCGTCTCTCTTGGCAACATTGCTTCTTCGCTTGGTTTATCAGGTTAGCGTGCTCTTCAAACGACCTTTCTTGTAGCTCGTTAGCGGTTGAGTTTGGGTTCATCGGATCCTTGTTGTCAGTGATAGTAATGACTATGCTTATGTTGTTGTGATCCGATAATACCTACCTATGTACGCAGATATGTTATTTACTGGAATGTAAAACGGAAACATAAATATTATGTACTTAATGTAGATTATGTTTTGTGTATTACCGATGATTATGTTGGTAATGACCATTAGTTGTAGTTCATGTTAGTGTGTTGACTCACAGTCAGGTAATTTCTGATGAACTGGAGCATGCATTAGTTTCAAAATCGGTGGTGCTGAATTCAGGCCCGAAACGATGTACTGCTGATCCGTATAGTAATTATGCATCCAATTAAGTTATCTAATATTCAGTTTTTTGGTACATATTTCCAAATATCGGAGTAAAAAGTTGCTCCGAAGTCATTTATTTTAAACGCTTCAGTTTACACACACAGTTGGAGATTAGAATTTCAAAGCACATTGAAAAGTAATACAAGTCCTTCAACTTTTACTTCAAGAACATCTTTTCTTGCTGAATTTAAGTCAAAGTTCGCTCCTTCTCAAAATCTTCGAAACATCTTCCCATCGTTTCCATTATCCTTGCGTTCAATGTCAAATTTTCAATTTGCTTCTACAACGTTTTTTTTAGGAGTTTAACATGAGTCACTTATTGGATATTCAAGGTTATTTTTTAGGACACTTCGAGGTTTCTTTGAAGATGTCACTTAACCGGGGTTGGTACATTTATCAAGTACATTTCAATGTTTCTTTTTTTTCAACTAATAAAATCGTGGAGATTACCTACCCTAATGCCCCAAAGATAAATGAACAATAGAGAAACATTAAAAGTAAAAATGAAAAAAAAAGTGATGAAGTAAAAATTGGGTCAAAAACAGAAATGCGCGTCTTTGGGCAGTTTTTATTGGTGTGTTTATAACTCGGTGTCTCGGTACTTTTTATTGGAACTATGTTGCCGACAAGGGTTGCTATCATTTTAGCAGATTTTTGATGGATGAGATCCGTCGACCTTGGGGCCTTTGGTTTATTGCACCATGTAACCCCGGAGTTGAAATTGTTCGCCCTTTTTTTTCGGGGTTTGTGTTTGTGCGTTTAGTTGGTTACTCATTGGGATTCGCATAGTTTGTGTTAGACGTAACTCTTGGTTAGCATTTTGCTCTAACTCCAAGGGTAAGGGCTCTGATTCTATGAAATAGTTGGGTTTGTTAATGTCTAAATCCAACATTTTTTTCAGTCTGTAATAGGTACAATCTTTTTTGGAAGGATATGGTAAAGAAAATGTTCGTTACAAAGAAAGATCTCTCTCCGAGCTCTACTAGTTATCTGTAGTAGGTATTAATTATCTCTATCATAGTAAAAAAGCGTCATCAAGCCCTTGGTTCACAGGAAATGTGCCAAGTATAGTCGCCGCATTGCCTCTTTGGACGGCCATAGCATGTCTCTGTTTGAAATAAAAAATAAGATGAGAAATTATCTCTATAAATCCGACTTATATGTTGTAAAAGACCAATTTCTGTTAAAAAAATGAACTTCTGCTAGTCCATGATATAATTTATTCTTGTGGAGTGAGTATTGAGTGCCTATAAAAAAAAAACAAGTCCAAAAAATCAGTTTAAAAATTAGAAAAAGCAAAGTGCACTGCCATTCAGTCCTGCTCCGAATCCAAAGGAAAAGGATGTCCCATATTACATTTTGATGTAACCACCGACGATTTTATTACAAGGTCGATCTACATTACCGAAGGGATCTGAAACAAGTTTTATTAGACCCTCAAGCCGACCAACCCTACCCAACCCAAGGTCGGACGGTTTACTGAACTCTTTTTTTTAAATGGTTTTACTTTTCGTTTCAAGGTCTTCTGAAAGGGTAAGGTGGGCTGATTAAAACTACAATTATGGTATCCTTTCTTTCAGTGTTTTATTACGCTTGTTATAGGTTCTTGGCGTATAGCTTACTGGAGGATCGAGTCTTTGTCTTTTTATTTATCCTAGAGCTTCATTATTTATATCCAATTCTTCATCGTTTGGTGTAAAGGGTTCCCGAATTTGTCTTTCAGTAAGGTCATGTCACAGGCTAGGTCATTGTCGAGATATTTGGCATTGATCTGGGTTATTGGCCCAGCGCCTCTGACCCCCGTCTTGCGATTATCGTGTCTCTCCACATCTGTTTCAAGAGCGTTGCTTTGAACTGGCAGTTGAACTTCCCAGTGATCTTGAATTTCGATAACACGAGTTGGTCAATGTAATCAGTTGAGATTTGAGTCTTTATCAGCAAATTTATGTATTAGTAGTATAATTGTCATTATATTGCCACAAGTACAATTCATTACACCACTGTTATTATTAATATTGTTCGTAAACTCTCAACTCTGCTATTGAGTTTGATATTTATTTTTGTAGGCCAATATTAGCATTAAGACTATCATTATCATCAACTAAATAGCCATGGAATTTCGAATTCTGTTTTGCTTTTGCTCCTAAGGCCCTATGGTGCTTCTATCTGACCCGGACCTAAAGTTGAATTAGGCTAAGTCTTCTTCCTTGTGTTTCAGAACCTTGACGGTGTGAGGTGATCTTAGTTTGTTTGCAAAGTCCTCTTCCGGTTTGTTCTCGAGATATCGTACTTCCGGATTCCTGTTTCTCCTAAAAATCTATGAAATTGTTATTTATTAAACTCCGCCCTAGTGATTTATCTAATTGTTCCTGTAAAGTGAGGTTCTTTATCTTTTCTTTTTTCATCATTCTTTTACGATAACAAAATTTGAATTTTCGGTATTTAGCTGTCTGCAATGTTGAACATTAAAATTCTATGTAATGTAAAGTTAGAATGTTATACACTATAGTGTTTTTACACTGTTTAAAGTTTCAATACTTAGGTATTAGGTATAATTAGTCAAATTTAACATTTGCATGAAGTAATATTATTACAGAAAAATAAGGTACCTGTTTTTATTTTTTTATGCACACACACGCAATAATACTATTGCATTTACGTGTATAATAGGGTATAGGATAGGGTATGTAGTTAAACATAGTTATAATAATTATATTTAGCAGAAATATTGTATAACATAATATATTTAGCAGAAATATTATATTTATGTAGTATATTTAGCAGAAATATTGTATTTGTGTAATATATTAAGCAGAAATATATTATAACATAGGTGGCAGCAAGTGTTTCAGTTTGAAGGTCACTGGTTCGAGGTCAGTGTTTGGGTAAATGACCCACGTCTCTCTCTCTCTCTCTCTCTCTCACTGGCTCAGAGTTTTCCTCATCCCACGAACTGACATCGCTCTCCACTTTTTTCCTCCGAATAAGAGTGTACACTTTTCTATATACTCCATATACTTGTTTATATCATTGTCTCTATATTATGTACTTCATCATGTGTGTTAGCGTCAGTTACCTCATTTCCGTGAGATGTCAGCTATGTGTGTTGGCGTTCTCACGCTTCTTGTCTGGTTTCGCGTGCCATTTTTTGCCTGCCTCTGTTTCTTTGACCTTGTCTTGTGTGGCGTTTTCTTGTTTGCTTGAATGCTTCATTGATTATATTGCTTGTTTCTTGAAAAGTGATCAACTCATCATATTTGGTTTCGTTTACCCATTCAAGTGGTAATTCTTTCTGTAAATATTTTTTCTTGTTTAACTATTTATGTTTTTCTTCTATGTTATCCCCATCTTCTAGACTTTGGTCACACTCAATTTCCTATGGTATAGTTTCACTTATGAAATAAAACATGTTCATGTCAAGATTTTCCTGCCATAATATCTGGATATCATTTTATTATCTGGTTGACCATAATATTGTAGGAACTTAGCATTTTCTAACTTCTTTTCCATTCTAGATTTCCACTGACATGTCTCTTCACAGTAGTTCGTTTCATGAGTGGCTTGAGGATATTACGTAATACCCATTTTCAAGAATTGCCCTCACTTCCTTCTCTTTCTTTTATCTTCTCTCCCTCTTCATCCGTCTCTCTCTTTCCATATCCTCACTCCAAGTTCTCTTTTTCCTCTCTCTCTTTCATTCTTTATCAATCTCCTTATCTATTTTTCTCTACTTATAAGTTTTTTCCTTTACAACAATTACATTCATCGTTTTTTTCGTCTGCTTCTTCTAATACATCGTATGCCTCATCTCTACTGCCCTCTATATCTTCTCCAGAATGTTCTCATTCTGCGCCATAATACATTCCAATAACACAGAAAATCCTCTCTATCTCTCTCTCTCTCTCTCTCTCTCTCTCTTTTGCCCGAGTCAATGTTACGAAGTAAACTTTGCGGCGGTGTGAATGTCCGACGCGCGCTCGAGAGAGAGAAGAGAGAGAGAGAGAGAGAGAAAATCAAGTTCACTTCCAGACATCGACCCGAGAATCTTGGGCCATGAACACCGGCGAAGATTGAGTCAGTGCTATAGCATATGCTATAGCTATAGCTGAAACTGAAGCATATAACATTATACAATATGCCAATCGCTTTGAAAATACAGCATATCATAGCTAGCGTAGTATACAATATACTGAACATACAGCTTGTTCATAAATTTGCTGAATGCAGTTTTCCACACTATTACATAGATTCGCCATTTTGTTGTTGTTGTATAATACATCTATTTCCTTTTTCGATGCATCTGTCATCAAATAAGTACATTCACTTATCACCATACATGCACAGTTTAAGCCACAGTTCTAGATCCTTGTTGGTATTCCTGCTCATAGGTTCTGTGTTCAGAACCAGTTGTTGGTGGGAGCGGAAAACAATGTTACGTTTGTGCTCTTGGTATTAAGACTATCGGTTGATCTGCTCTGGGTACTCTTATGTCTGCAGGGACATCTGATACTAGTTTGCAAAGGCTGAAACATACTGAACATAATCTAGAGGGACTCTGAGGGTCTAGTACATTTATTACGTCAACAAGGGTTCATCCGCGAGGAATTACAGCCGCCCAGAATTTGTGTCATGACGTCACTATTATAGGTTTGTCTTTGTACCACCTGTTTATTTCATCTTTGACACGTTTAACCGAAATAAGTCAGTTGTCATGTACGTGAGTTGTTCCATCTAACACGTTTTGTGCGTTATAGCCCATTTAAGCCATTCAGTGAGTTGTACTTTTGGTGAAAGGAAGAGCATCTAAAAATATGTGCAATGAACGAACCTCAACCATCTGGTTGAACAATGCCGACCCCTAGGAGGATTGGGAAAAGGCAAAGTGAAAGGAGAAGTGAGTTGTACCATCGTACTTTTTGTGCTTCATAGACTTACCTTAAGCCTTTGAATATTTCAGTGATGATGTCATGTACTTTGGTTTAACCATCTCATTCAGTTCTTTCCGGACTAAACTTTATTCTACTTGTACCGCCTCAAACTATTTGATACATTGATACAAGTATGTATTAGCCGCGTGGTGCAACATGTGTTGTTTAATAATGGAGCAAGTTGCCAAATTTGGCAAAATTTCAACCTGTCCGAGCTGCAGACTTTATGTAACCTTGAATTGAGATTCGGATGGCCATTGGTTTGGGTCCATTCAAACATTCACTGATCTGTTTGTTTCTTTTTCCTTTATTTTAACTCGATTTCACTTTTTTATAAGTGCTGCAGAGTTATTTGTAAGTTTCTTTACTGTGGAGGTCAATTAGACATGTAAAAGCTCTTGAAGTCTGTGTAATTCAGAACTTACTGTATTTAGGCTCCTCTGATTGAGAAGGAATGCTAAGAAACTCTTTCAAGGAGTTATAGAAAGACCACATTATTTACTTCCTTTTCATGTTCCAGTGAAAGTCATCTTTATAAATTTCCTGCAGAGACCCTGGAATGGTGTCTTAAAATCTTCGAGTTTTAATTTTCATTGATCGAATGATATCCAGAATGCCCTGGTTGCGTTAAAAGTTCGTTTCTCTCAGGTTAAAACCTAACTCTAATCCTCCGAGTAGTTGCCAAAACACCAATTGTCCCTGTTAGCAGTAGGCCCACTAGCCGACTGGCCTAATGTACGCTAACCGTATTGCCATCTCAATCGAAACGAGCGAAATGTATTGTTCAACCCGCTCCGTATATGAGTAATCACCTCCATGTAAAGCACATAAGATAAGTACATAAGACTATGTACCAAACATAACCTTGACTTGTTAAATATAAACTCTGTCAAGGGCTTTGAACCTAGAACTCCTCGATCCCTCGGACTGCGCATGTGCTCAAGACAACACGAACGATTCTGATTGGTCGTCGGAAATCGTATTTTTTCTTTCAAACGTTTGTTCCATTTGGCGCGCGGGTTCATTCACATTTTCCTCCATTGCTTCGCTATGTAATTTCCCAGCTCGTACATAGACTCTATGTAATCCCCATGTACTCGAGAGGTTTTTTTACATGAACTCGTCGCGTTGAACTTGAATTTTTTATATTTAGTTCATCAGTGGATATTGGTGGAGCAATATTACTTGGTTTCTTTTCTACTTCTATCTCACACCAGCTATCTTTGAAAGAGTTTCTTTATTTCTCCGTCCTGGTGTGTTTTGATTTAACGTTTGCGAGTTACTTTCACTGTGCTTGCTTATTAGGTAACACCTCTCTCCGGTGTGTTTCTATTTCGGCTCTAAGATAAATTCGTTTTTAAATTAATTCTATTTATTTTCACAAACATTATTTCATAATTATTTGTGAATTTTCTATTTAATTTTTACAAGTGACAATTTATTTTTGAGTGACTTTCAAAACTTTTTATTGGTGGTTTAACTTGATATTCATAAACTAATGTTCATTAACGCCTTATCATATTGATAAGAATTTCAGTTCAATTTATTTATTTTTCTAGTGTTTCAATGAAACGTCTAAGTTAATTATATTTAATAATTATATTCGTATTTGAATAAATAATTTTAAATATTTTTGAGTGTCCATTAACTTTTAACTGTTAAATCACAATCATTTCTATTTTTACTATTTTAACTTTTTTCAAATGAAAGCTCAAAGTTTGCTACAGTTGTGTGCCTGTGTAGGAGAGTGCCCAGTATAGTGCTTTTAACAAAACCAATTGGATTACCAAACCTTTAGTGAAATCAGCAAATAGTTTCCTCTAAAATGGTGCTACTTACTGAATGTGGCCTGCCGGCTTTCGGTCAAACGTACGACCACTGCCCAAACAAAATGCGAACAAGTAATACGGCTTTCCATTACCGCACTGCTTCCGTGTGCTCTGAGGATTCCGTGCAGTCGTCCTACTATAGTGACAACATGGAACCGCACAACTATTCCATTTCCCCGCCCCCTACTCACATGCCGAGCGATTCAGAGCTCAATCTTGGTAAGTGCCCAACTTCTGGCACGTTCGTCCTATTTTAAGTTTTATGACTTTTTATTGTATTTTTTTATTTATTTAAATTCTCAATTGTGTTTGAGAATTTAGACCGTTGCAAAGTAATTTATTGAATTCATGTTTATTTCTTACCTATTTTTATTAAGATTCTGTATGATTATCTTTAATTTTAACCGGCACTGTTTGTTTTTAAATTGTACTTTGACAACCCAACCAAAACTTCCTACGAAACCTTATAGCGAATTCTGATGTTACAAGATTGGACCTACGGTAAACTGGGACTGTGGTCCTACCTTAGCAAATAGATCGTAGCAACAAGTCACTTTAACTCTTACATATACAAATATCTCGATAAGGAAGTTGGGAAGTCGGCTACGGCTTACAGCTTCTAGGAAGTACTAAGTGTCTAACACGCTACTAACACATATAAATTTTCATGACAAGTATATACCTGTGGAAACATACATACAAAGTTCATGATCATTAACTGGTGTACATAAAAAATACTATCGCCAATTTCCTGTAATGTAATATGTCTACTTGATTTTAATACTTGGTTCATGTATCGCAATTTTTTTCCTTTTCTCGGTACTTTTATAACGTTTTTTTATGACCAATTATTGTTTTTGTTTTTAATGACAGTTGTATTTATAAAAAAATGGAAAATAATAAGGCACTAGTGGCAAGTTCAAGAATCATTATACCGGATATTTAGGCACTGATGTTGGAACTAAATACCTACATAATTAGACTTATCTGACAGTGTATAACGCCGGATTATTGCCTAGACTTTATGTATATTGTATAATATAGTGTCAGGCTTAATTTCACTGCAGGGATACTATTTCGGGTCTATAGTTGGGAACTATAGGCAGAATGAGGCTTATGTGGCAGTATTCACTTATTGAGGCAGTGTTGTAGGCGTCACCTCGTTCGTAGACCCTGAAAAGCGGTGTTGCCGACCCCAGCCTGGTGGCAATGGCAACTGCTCAAGTCCAATGCCACTTGCTTCTCTTCCTTATGAACCTGCTCTCCCTTTTCACTGAACGGGAGCGTTGAGATTTCCCTCATTGCTTACTCCGTGATATGCACTTATTGTTCTTTTGTGGACTTAAGGCGAATTTATGAAATGAGATTGTAACAGATTGCAGACTGTCCTTCTAGTTAAGTGTACTGGGATTGGTGGATAGGTCAAATTATGAAATACGATTGCAACAGAGATAAAGGCAGACCAGACACCTCTCAATTGGACAGATGTCAGTCAACTATGTTTGCTCAGGTACCAACATATGACATTTGATAGCCATTTTACCTATCTTCGAATTAACATTCTAATGAAGCACTGTATGGAGAAAAAAAAATTAAAAAAATCAATAGAATACGAGGGGGACCCAAAAGTAACGGGAATTAGGTGGTGGGGGGAACACGGAGGGGGGATCGGGTTATCCAGTGATTCTTTTCCAAGTGGCTACTCTCCCAAGTAAGTGTGCAAAATTTATTTGCTCTGAGTGCATTCGTTCGTCCGTGAAAATTTTTCTAGTGAAACGACTTTTTCTTTTCGGCGAAAAAGTGAAATGGCTTCAAGAACGGACGAAAACATTGAACAAATCAACATTCTTGTCCGTGAAGACCTTGCCGAACCATCGATCAACTTTGTGAGATGTCTGGATTGTCATGGAGTTCAATTCAGAGGATTTTAACTGAAGATTTGATCATGAAGAGGATTGCAGCCAAATTTGTTCCTCGCCTTCTCTCTGACGATCAAAATAAGGAGCGTCGCGACTTCAGGCCTGTCTGGAGCTGCTAAATCAGTTGGATGAAGACCCAGATTTTTTTCTCAAGGTTATAACTGACGATGAATCATGGTGCTACGGCTATGACCCGAAATTTTTACAGCCACTCGTTGCTCTCTGCACTCAGCCATTTCACGTTGCCATTTCACGTTTTCGCCGAAAAGAAAAAAGTCGTTTCACTAGAAAAATTCTCACGGACAAACGAATGCACTCACAGCAAATGAACTTTGCACACATACTTGGGAGAGTGGCCGCTTGGAATAGAAACATTGGAGAACCCGATCCCCCCCTACGCTTTCCCCCCACCACCTAATCCCGTTACTTTTGGGTCCCCCCTCGTATATCTAGTGCCAATCGGTAGGAATCTCTACTCTTGTGTGCTATACGGAAGCAAAATTCCCTTCTCATAGGGAAGTGAATTCGTTCCATGGGCGCCCACTCACGAAAATATCGAGAAAAACTGCCCGCCCACTGGTCCCGCCATATTTGGACACCCGGACCACTCAGCGTGATTATTGAACTTGCAAGTCCTGCCAAACGAGCAGACCCAACATCCAACTGAAAATCTAGACTTTATGATCAATTAAAAAAAATAGACCGTACCTTCAACGACATAAGTTTGTACCTCTCCAGTTCCACCATTTGTAAATCCTTTTTTCAGACCAATTCCCTGTGTATTTATTCCAAGTTGAATTCTCTTTTACAGATCAATTCTATGTACATTTGTACATATTCCAAGTCTAGATTTTTTTTTTCCAGACCATTTCTGTCTCCCTTTTCATCCATTCCGACAGATAGAATCCATTTCCTTTCCAATATAATCTCCATAAATTTGGATTGCCTCAGTCCCTCCTCTTTGTCCGTGATGTCTCCCAAGGTTGTCTCATCATTGACCCTGAAATCCTTGGTGCCACTCGACGCATGTGATGACCCGTTGAGCTGATTTAGTACCTCTGTAACCTTAGTACCATTTGAAACAGCGGCCGACTCGCCATTTATCTGATCAACTGATGTTTTCTTGTAATTTAATGCAATTGAGAGACTTCATGAAAACAATGATCACCGTTCAAACGTTTTCCTTCTGCGTAAATAGGAATCAATATTGATGGGGCCAGCAAATGATCAATTGGCAACGAAAGCGACTTAATTAACAAAATGTGTTTTACTTGGAATAGTTATATTAATGTTTTTTACTTATCAAGAACCTATGATAAGCAAATTGACAGTAGGGAAATCTAAACGTATTCTATCCTTTTTATACCTATAGAGTGTGCACATAATATGTAGAGTGACAGACAGATGGCATTCACATATGTAAAGTTCTATGTACTTGGAGCCAATAATGTAGCAGTAAATACACACAAGTTCAGTTCATGTATATTTAGTTATATCTTAGTTAATAAAAACTAAACCAACGTCAATAAAAAGCCACATGCACAAATCACCAAACATACTAAATACATAGAACAAACAGACACAATAATATGCTCAATTACAACTCGCTTCCGCAGCTAATCTAAAAACCCATCTCACCAATCAAACTGGATAATTGCCACCACTCGGATAGTCGCCATGGAAAGCCTTGACCGTCAAACTACACTTGAACCACCCAAAACTTCTGGTCAAGCAAGTCTACGGGAGACGCGAGACGGATCTAGGCGGTTTCCTGAGTCAATAGACAATGAGTGCTGGTTTGACCCTGGGATGTGCCGGGTATAATGCCCTCTCTCTCTCGATGCCCGGCATCTAAATTAGCAATTCGCGGCGAAGGCCATGCGGAAATGACGAGACGAGAGCTCTTGGCACACCGAGACTTGGGAGAGCATTGCACGTGTGAATTTTGCTCGTTTTGTAGAATAGGTGTGTAGTCATATGTAGAGTATTAGGAGAGTCGGTGGCGAAGAATTTTCCGCATGGTCATTATCTGTGGGGGTGAAAACTGCCTCAAGGGTGTGCCTATTAACTAGAAATTTACAAGATCTAGATTGTCTGGTTCTTTTTTCGACAATCTCGACGATTTCTTTGGTATCTAAAATTGTTTCATTCTACTGAAAATCCGCCATAACATTAATGTACACGTCCGAAATATTCGTTCAGTTGTCTACTTTTATACTATCGTTATTCCATTTCCACATGAATCCGAATACATTTCACCAAAACAGATACAAGAGGAAGCACAGATTCATTCCAACAAAAGGAGACCAAACAGAAATGGAAACTGGTCGCACCATTTGAAACGCACCTCTATTGTTCCCTTTCAATTGCGAGACGTCCTTGGGACCACAGCATCCCAGGATGCGTAATCCAAGGGATGAGAGATGAAATACCAGAGAGCATAAAAGAGATCAGAAATGAGGCAATCAGAGAACAAGGGATCCAAAATACCTTGGAGTAGGTCAGTAAACCTGACTACGGATAAATGCGTCCCAAGGTCTTCTGAATGTTTAGAGAAGCCCTCTAAATCCATGTATGTAATTTTCCATGTATTTAATCCCCATATCAACAGTGTTTTCTATATCTTTGAGTAGAGTTTCTGTTATATGTATTGGAGTCTCTATGTACTCCCTTGTATACAGTGTGTATTCAGAATAAATATTTAAATGGAAAAGGTCACCGAGATTAAAAGATTAACACTGTCGGAGAGGAGAGGAGGAAGGGATTTGGGTTTGATAGTCTCCGTGTTGTCAATGCCATTTGTACAGGGTCCGCTGTAGGTTAGAGGCAATTGAGATTGTGAAAATAAGTCAATCTCCAATATTGTTCTTTTAGCATTCATGACAAACCAGAGTTAGAATCGTTGGTTCTATATTTCGAGTGGAATTCAACCTTTGGTGAATATTGTTATTAATCTTTCATACTCTTAAAACAAACTAGTTTTTCAACAACAACAAAAAACCATACAATTAAAAATACTTTATCTATACCGGATTGAAGAGTTTTCTTTGCTAGCAATTTAAATAATGTCTCATTTATGGGTTTAATAAACATATAAAAACCGTATGAAGGGCACTAAAAAAGTATTGTCCAACAGTATTCGGTCGAAAATTCTCTAAAACTTGATCCTCTAGTCCGAAGTTGAGCACTGTCTGGCACCTTTATGCTGGCATAATTTGCTAATGCATGTAAGTGCGACGCAAAGTTCATAGCTCAGTCTGTGGTCTGACTCATCAAGTCTGTGCCCCAGTCATTGGCATTGACAAACCTTGAGAGGCCGACGACTCTAATGATCTCATCGTCACTATTGTTGCGATAGTCATTTCAATAACTAGCAACATCAAAAGCGTCATTTCTATCAGTATCAGCTTTGTGAAGTGTGCAAACTGCTATTCATCAAACCATTTATAATGCAGTGCTTCCAGACTCGTAGAATTGAGGATTAAGATTTTTTTAAATCAATAAGAGCTGATAAAAAAAAAATCTTCTTTACCACTATTTTGTCATCGCGATTTCTAAAACCACTTGATAAGCCCAGAACACCTCTGAGAATATCAAAACAATTCGTTTCCAAAAACAATACATAATTGATTTCAATTACCAAGAACCATAAATGGATTGGTGTACGCACAATTTTTTTTCTATCATGAATATCCATGACTAGCTAAAAGTAAACGGCGAAGGTGTTCAATTTCAACAAACAATACAAACAAAATGGACAGGATAGAAAAAGTCACGTGTTTCCACATTCCCGGCCATCGTTGCAGTCATTGTGAAACTGCTACTTGAGATGTTTGCTCGAAAGGGAACATTGTTTACAAATTGCTAATGCGGTTGCCCGGGAAACCAATGTCCAACGACCTGACAGGCGAGACCTTCACTCGAGCTGCGTCATTCGTGTGAACGACTTGCACGAGTTCATTTCCTCAATGTGACTCACAATACTTGAGCTGATGGCCATTGGTCAAGAACATGCGAGCAGCGAGATCCTACGCAGAGTTGAGAAAACCTCAATTTTTTGCAAATTGAGAGACATGAGCAATGTCTTTGAGAACTCAGGTAGAGATTTCAGCAACGTTTGTAATTTCGTTTTATTGCTAAAAGTCGATGATACGAGTATTTGAGAATGAAAATGTTCACAAAGTTTTTTTTTCTGCTATTGAGCATACTTACTCTTGGTTTTTTTACTTCATTTGTCTAATTGTCTAAATTTTTTTTGTCTAATTGCTAATGTATCGTTTCTTTTTTGTTCGGTTTCCAGAATTTGACGGCACCACAGTTTTGTGCAGGGTTTGCGGTGACAAGGCTTCCGGCTTCCACTATGGCGTCCATTCCTGCGAAGGCTGCAAGGTAAGACACGTTCCATGTCTTTTCTTTACAAAGGGACTCTCAAAGGCGGTTTCAAAATCCGGCCTTTACTTGGAATTCGTATTTAAGCTCATAATTTAGCCTTGGTCATCATACAAGTATAGACAATCATAATGATATGAGTTATCAGAAGTCTTTCTTTCTTCATATTTCCTTCTTTAGTTTTTTGCATGAATGGTAAATTGTACAATTTTCAGGACACATGGGTTCATGATTTTGCTGTCAGTATCTGAAAATTGCTCCATAAAATAGTAGCTAACATAATCAGCAGCGTATTAGTCATAAGTTTATGTTAAAAATCATAATTTGTAGTTTAAAAAATAAACATTTTCGACTAATAACCTTCAATACACACTTATGTTTAATCTAAACATGACACTCCGATACATTCAAAATAATCTTAACCCACTACTCAAGTAAAACAATAACACACTCACTACTTTCAAAATTTAACACGACAACTGTTCACATACTGAATAAAATAAACACAAGATAGTATCAGCGAAAGACCTAAAGACCCTGAAGTTGTTGCTTATGATCCAACATCTCCCGAACAATTACCAAGTCACACGAGAGAAAGCGTAATACCATATCCGCAAACCGAGAATTATTACGATAACATCAACCGATTACCTGTTACTCGCGAGAAAGAAAGCAGTAAAAGCGAAAAGAAAGTACACGCCAGACCTGGCAGTGAGTCCACAGGTCAGGGGGGCCTTGCGGGAACCATCGCAGAAGTAACAAGAGACATAACAGCATTAACAGCCATAGCGGGAACACCAGGCATAACCCAACCTGATGCACAAAACAAGATACGCTACCAAACCAGCAAACAGAAAGAAAGTACCACTTTCACTATCTAACTCTTTCTCTCCAGTTTGCTGTTTCACTTTCGGTTTCACCATTTCTTTTTTTATAGTATATCAACTTGTGACGTCAGCTCTTTCTCTCTGGAATTGGTTTCACTACTTTCTTTTCGTAACATCTCTCGTTGAGATAATATGTTATTTAAGACGTTTAAGGTTATTAGGTGGTTTTTTTTCTGCTGGTTGTGTTCTCGTTTATGCTTCGCTCTCTTTCTATTCGTTTGATATGTTCTAGTTCTATCTCTCTCATGTGTTGATATGTTTTGATATCTCTTTGAATTAAATGATTTGCCATGCCGCTGATTACCCGCCTTTCTCTTATTCAAGTGAGAAATTGTTCGTGTACTTCTGGTTGCTAATTGGTTGTTACTTTTCTCCAAGCCTGTAATTATATCTAGTTTAAATTATGAAAGTGTGATGAAACTAACTTTATGATTTAACGCCTGATGGAATGTTTGACGAATAAGGAAACGAAACGGTTGTTTATTCAATGCGATGGAAATCCTAGATTGACTTAAAACATCTAAGTAGGTACATAATTATGTGTACAAATTGAACTGTTATCATTTCTGTGCTATTTTCATTTATAAAGAGGCGGCAAATGGACATGCAAAACACTACACCGTGTCATGGCTTATTTTATGCTTTCTCTGAGAAGCGACCCTTTTTGATTCATTGACCGCGTTATTCCCCATTCTTGCATATTTCAATAATCCCAAAATAGCACTGGACTACCCGTTAAAGGTATTGTTCCTGGAAAGGTACAATTATATCTAATTGCTAAATAAATAGATTTTTTCCTTGTTTTCAGATACCGCCTTTCCTTTCCCAAATTCATCAGGTTTTAAAAATATCCCTTTTCCAATGTATCGCAACTGTCCGCATTGTTGAGGTTTTCAAAAATAGCTTGTTTCAAATTATCAAAATTTTCCGCATTCTTCAGGAATCCGAATATTTCATGGGAATCGCATAGCTGGTTTTATAGCCCCCGCATAAGTGGGCCTACCTTCCTGTCTTGCCTGGCTCTCGGGCTAAAACTCGTTACCCGCAGGTCAATTTAACTGAAGAGAGAGAGAAAGAGAAGAGGTGATTTGGTTTCAATGACCTCTCGTGGCCCTTAATGTCTCTATTGCGACTATTCCTGTTGTCTTACTCCTCTGGGTCTGGTTGTTACCGACCTCAGAGTAAGAATGTACCAAGAGATGCCTTCATACCATGCATTGATGTTAGTAGTTAAGTGCTCTAGTCTTTGATCATGGGATTTGTTAGTTCGAATCCCAACCATGAATTTTTCCTCTTATATTTTTGATCTACCTCGTAACACTGGCATCAGTAATATAATAATTTTCTCTGTTGCTAATCGGGCGTTATTATTATGTGAATGAAAAGCTTCTTAGATGTATTTTTGCGACAATATAGTATTTTTTTGAAGGAGTTAATTTTACACTTTATAGGTATTGTCTCTAATTGCTTGTTTCGTACATTTTTTTACGACTGGCTCAAACCCTTTTAAGTATATCTTTCAATGTAGCTTTGTCAAATTCTTCCAGTTAATCACCATGCTATATGCCAATTACCTACCAATTCTTTTTGAAGGTTTAAAAAAAAATCCTTCAAGTTATCGGCATGCTTGTTTGCCAAGCAAGTATCGCCAAACATTTTTAACATATTTACCTATTCACTGTCAAGGTGTTCAAAAAATTTCTTCCTTCTCAAGTCACTCGATTTTTCCGCATGGTATTTACAATACTAGCTACATGACTGTATTTTAGTGTTCGAGTAGATAGAACAGGAACTACCAGTGACCGCACACAGACGATTGTACCAGTGTTGCCAACCTGGCTTGGAGTGAAAGTCGTACCTGGCTCTTCAAATAGTCGTATTTTTCCCGAAATTACCGTACATGCTTAATATAAGACACTACATACATACATAAGTAGGTACATGTAGATAGTGCCCGGAAGTAATGCCTATGCGGTTCCCGGGGCACAATAACCTTATATAAAAAAAAAGGTAGGTACATGTAGATAACTCTGATCATCTGAGTTAAGCAACGCCGAGCGTGGATAGTAGATTGATGAACGACCCGCGACCGAGTGGGAATCACAAGGCGCTTTTCCAAGTAGCATTAACTATGTATGTGATTGATTTGAAGAAAAAAAAAGGTTATTGTGCCCTTAAACCTATTAAGTAAGCATTAATTCCAGGGCACTACCTTTACAATCATTGATTCTGGTAACGGAAATTTTGGTCAGAAATTTTTTGTCACGGCCAGGATTCAAACCCGCAACCTCTGGGTTAGTAATCATGTTCTTAACCACTATGCCATGGAAGTCCCTATGTTGAGTACCCAAATATGTTATCAGTAATTCAGTACTACATATAACTAAAAAAGAATATCAAACTCAGTAGGTACTAGAAAGAAATTGAAGAATTTATTAGGGTAAGTTGGTATTCATGAATTGTGATTTTTCACCTTGATTTATTTATTGTTGATAATATTGATCAGTGATCACTCTCAAATGTAATTTCAAAAACTCCATCATCATCATCATCACCATGATCTTCTTCTTCTTGTGTATACAGACTCTTCAGACTAGTCACTTTTTCTTCTTGTAGCTTCTTCTTTGGTTTTAGATTCTCAACATTCATTGCTGATAACATTTCGGGGGTCACATTACACTTATTGCTTCCATTTCCTTCCTTTGCATACTGGGATGTGAGCAAGAGCCCATTTAACGTTGTTGTTACCATTCTATTCCTGACCCTAGTTTTGATGAGATTGATTTTCGAAAAAATCCTCTCACAAGCTGCACTGGAATGTGGCAATGACATCACAGAACAAGCAAACAAACCAAGCTCCTTGAATAATTGTTTGCCAGCAAGATCCTTGTGATCACGAATAATTGCCCAAAATTTGTCTGCCTCCAGCTCCTGAATATCTTTACCTACTTCTTGTTGGATTAACAGCCTCCACTGGTCATCCAGCAACTGAACATGGTCTAGGTCTAGAGGATCACAGATTCGGGGAATAACCTCTATGAGGGCATTCAGAGACTCTGGTCTCTTTATGCTTAGGGCCTCCTGAGGATTGAGGCAAGTCATTTTAGCAAATGGTGATTCTAAGCTGAAATCAAACCGTTTTTTCATTTCACTGCAACCTTTGATGATGAAATTTCTGCACCGTTCTCTGAAGTGTTTTTCCATAGCTACCTTGTTAGGGCAACTTAAAATGTCAGACTCAGAAAATCCTTTCAAGACCTTGACACCAAGGTAGATATTGTGAAGAGAAATAAATTTAGATGTGTCTGTAGGATCTATTTGGTCAAGAGGAGTTCTGTCCAGGTAGCTTTTGTCCATGTATGTTGACAGTAAATCTTTATATGAAGTGCACATTTTACTGTAAACAATTGTAATGAGTGCATGATCACTTTGGAATAGCTCATTCAAATCTACAAATTTTGGGAGAACCCACTGAAGAAAATGAAGGAATTGTTTTACAAACGGATCTCTCATAGAAGTTAAAACAGACTCTGCTGCTAGAAGACGATGTTCTAATGCTTTGGATTGAAAATATTGCTTAAGAGGTATCCACTGCTCAAGAATTCTGTTCACTACTGACCTCAGAGACACCCACCGTGTTTGAGATGGTCGCAATATTTTGTGAGGATCTGTTTCATAAAAGTCTTGGAACTGTCTAAATTCTGCTTGACGCTTACAGCTGTTCTTAAATATGCCGTAAATATTTCTTACCAAGTCCTCTAAGTGACGTGGAAGCTCCTTACATGCTTCACTGGCACACAAGTGCAGTGAATGACAGAGACACTTTTGAACTGTTATTCCTGGTAGTAATTCCTGGAGACGTTGAGAGACAGAGTTTTTTTCACCAAACATGGTATTACAACCATCACTACCAAAACCAATCAAATTTTCCAGGGGAATATTCTCTTCCGTAAAGCACTTAAGAAGAAGGTCAAATAATCGCTGAGCTGTAGCACCCTCATCAGCATTTTGACCGGAGAACACTTGAACAAGCTTCCAGAATTTGGTTACAATTTGGTTATTTTCATGAAAACGTACACATACTGCCATGCTCTTTATTGTACCAATATCGGTGGACTCGTCAATTATTGCACTGAACTTATTTTCCTTCAGCTTCATTATAAGATCTGATAGGTGACTTGGTCCAATTACATTTGTGATAACTTTGGTGGCTTTTGTCCGCCCCAAATGAATACCTTGTGCAATTTTGGAATCAGGGTAACACTTCTTGTCGATTGCAACCATTGAATCAACTACCCTAATAGGGAGATTATTTTCAGCTATGAATGCACATTTTCTAATTTCTGCCTCTTTTATTTGTTCTTGAAGTTTCACTGCAAAAGGATCTGGAGTACACTGAAAAATTGTCCTTTGTCCAGAATCAGGTCCCACAATTTTATTGTTTTTCAGATGGCCTACACTTGTTGCATGTCGTTTGAGGACTGATATTTCCGCATTCATTTCTTTTTTACAACATGTGCAAAATGCTCTCTTGGGTTGTGCTTTCACAGGTGTAAGCCATGATTTAAACATTGAATTGTTTTGCCATTCCTTACGAAAAATCTGATCTCTGTGTTCTACTTTCTGGTTACAGTCTCCCCTCATTTTCTTCTTTTTGACAGGCGTTGAACTCATTGTCCTCTTTGTTTTGTTTTGTTCATTTTCATCCATCCTGGAACTTATTAGATAAGAAAGATTTTTTTATCTTCATTTTGTACTAGAAGGAGCATTGAACAGTAGCTTAGGCCACTAGGGAACTGATGCTGTGTGACAGCCCCTTTACATTGCTTGCTAAGACCATAGGCTAAAATCTTAAAGTATTGCTTACCTAAAGCCTGGTCTGCACACTCTGTTTTAACACGTTCGTTACCGAACGGCCACATGTGGCCGTTATCAAAATTTTAACGAGGGACCGAAACACACATGTGGCCGTTATCAAAATTTTAACGAGGGACCGGACATCCATATATGGCCTTTTTGAGGTAGGTTGTTAGTATTAGAACAGATATAGGATCGATTCTTGTACAAATACGATGCCAAATATGCAAAAAAAATCATTTTGGTACCCAGGATGCAACAGCGACTTTACCGCCTGGTCCCTACGTAAAACTTGAAAAAATTGGCTTGGTAACGAACGTGTTAATAACATTTTAAAACTGCACAGTTTTAAGGCGGAATGAAAACATTGCAAAGTGTGGGTGTCCAGACCGTACAATCTTTTTTTGTACATGCAGTAATTTTCACTCAGTTTTGTGTTCACTCAGTTTTGTCACAGATCCATCAATATGTCAAAACTGAGGAACAAAACAAATCAGAAAACGGTGCAAGTGTATTTATGCAACAAAAAGTATGTGCAGATTTCAAAGCTCAGTTATCACTGCAACTGCACAGTTTTCCCCACGGACTTAAAACCATCCAGTCTTCCGGTCAATAGACTACGTTTTGTCTGCAACATCTTGAACTGCGCAGGTAAAACGTTGTGAAAAACGGAGCGTGTTAACCAGCCTTAATTCAACACTGCCAGTCAATGTCATACCTTTGTAACTGCATCCGTAAATAGTTTGTTTCTGATATTGTTAATTTGTAAGGAATCAACTCCATGACTATAATGTGATTTGAAGATGGTAAGTTTGAATATTATTATTAGGTACCTACTTACCTTCTTACTTCTTCTAATTTTGTTGAATACTCGATGCAGTCAATGCTTGTATTTACTTCTTCATTGCAAGTTGCAAGTTTTTTCAACCACTTTTCATTTTTTCGAAGGCAAATTATAAAATCTAAATTAAAAAATTCGCGCCATCAACAAAATTGCTCACGATCCGTGGAGATGACTCAAGAGAGGACAGCTCTAAAAAAGTGAAGCACTTGAGGCAATGATATGGCGAGGGTGTAATGGGAATTTTTTTCATTTTATTTTTTGATATTCTATTTTTATATTAGGTACTTACTTTCCTTAAAACTGGAATGGAATTTCAAATGTTTTTCCTAGAAAACTTTTTTTGTTTGGGCTCAAAACAGCCAAATTACCGTATTTTAGCCACAGTCGTACAACTCGTTACCGTACACCGTACGGGCATTCAAATTACCGTATGTTTCAGTAATTACCGTACAGGTTGGTAACACTGGATTGTACCGAGTTTTTGCTGCGAGGGCGCTCGGATTGGCCTGGGAAGGCATTCAGCGCTGTTGCCAGGTAATTGACCTCCGTTCCGAGCGCGCTAAAGCTTTGACAGAAAAATCCCAAGGTTACGGTGTCGTTGCACTTCGCGCAAGAGAGAGAGAGAGAGAGAGAGAGAGAGAGAGAGAGAGACGTTACAAGTCAAGGCCAACTGCCTACATAAGAGAGCGCTTGTTGAGAATCTCCAGCGTTGTCAGATGAGTCAGGAAAGAAATCCGTGCGCGGAAACTTGGAATGAAAATTTCCGTACGCTCTGGTATGTGTTTGACTAGTCTTGTTCTAGTCTGGTATGTGTTAACGTAGAGACTACTTTAGGGCATTATGTCTGTTTTCTGAGCTGTGAGTGCTGTTTAACCTCCATTTTAATAAGGGTTTCCTATATCAAGTGGAATATATGAATCAGCTGCATAAAAGGATCAAGTAATATTTATTTGAAACACAGAATCAGCTAATCCCATGACGATTTCGAAAAACAACGGACACACAATTCTCACAATCAAGCAACAACCTATATCCTCATCCAACCATATGTCATAGGTATCTATAACAATATAACTAGAAGTACCAATCTATTTAATAATTTAAATACATATCTATTTATGTAGATATTTATGAGCCAATTCTCTTTGTTTAAGCGCAATGCCTATCAGCTTTTCTCTTATCTCTCTTTTTCGCCACCCAACAAGTTAGGTGTCACTGCACCCTATGTTGTGGCTTATCTCAACTAGTTTTCTTAGTACCGTTTTTACTATCGACAACAATATTCTTGTTACTTATGAATACTTTACCAACACTATAAAACAAAACTTTATTATCAATATTATGATCCTTATTATTTACACTTTTATTATTGTTTTTTCCATTATTACTAATAGTTTTCACTGTTCTTACTAACTATTTTAGTGCTTTCATAATTGTTATTGTATTTACCTAACTTCTATTTCTACTGCTACAACTGGTACATTGTTTGTTTCGAGAGCTCTCCATCTAGAGGGATGAATGTTCTCTATGTGGGACACAGCGATTAGAAAAGAAAGAGGGACAAAGTGGATTGATCGCTAAGTGGGACAGTCGGGTGGGTTTCTGCTCTGCTGTCGTTGGCTTTGTGTGTCCTTTTCAGCAGCTAGTTCATTTTATTGTTCTTGACTATCATCATTGTAATAGAATTATTCTGGATTACCATGATATTAATTGTAATGATCATGGGATTTGTTATTAGTTGCTGCTCCTGTTTTTGACTGTGAGTGTCCATTTTTGGTAGCTAGTCTTGTGTTTTATTGTTTTTATTACTGTAGTATGGTAATTTTTGGGTGTTATTCTCCGTGTCCATTTTACTACCTTTTATAATGATAATTAACAACATTCCTTCATTTGAATATTCTTGTAGTTCTTATAATGTCGTTCTGAGTCTGTGTTCCTTTCCTCGCCACTTCCTTTCCAAGAGGTGAATAAAGGTTTTTACCCTGCTAGTTATTGGGTCATCTAATATATATTTGGGGAGAAAAGGTTTCCGTTCTGTCTGGTATCCACCACTTCCGTTCGACTTTTGCCATGTCTGCCTCCCGGAGCTTGTTTGTTCTGTGCTTAAACATCCTGTGCTCCCACTCTCTAGAATGTTTCTAATCACCTTAATGGGTTTTAGTTGCACTAAGTCATCTTTAATTATGTAGGTACAAGTCTTTTCGTTTCATCTACTCGGTGAATTCGTTTTTTTTTTACAGTCTTTTGCATTAAATTTACAATTGTTTAATATTCATAGTAATCTTTATTATTTTTGTCATTCACCACAAACTTGTTTGTTGTTCAAAGTCGGCCACACCGTTTGGGAACTGCTTCATAGATTTGTTCTCCAAGTCTCGAGTTGTTGCACTCGTTCTCCGCTAGAGTGAGCTGCGAGTAGCAATTCCATGTCGAGGCCAAGAGAGACTACTGAACTCGATGAGTTCAACCAGAGCATTCACCTCAGAGAGCGAGAGAGAGAAAAAGGAGGACAAGGTGGGGCACAAACACACAGGCAGGCAACTCAGACAATGAGAGGCGATTGATAGAAATTAAATGTAACAACGAATTGAGAGAAGAATTTTTGAATATTTTGCAAGCAGAGTCACTTTTCGATTTCGATAATGGTAACGATGGATGGAAAACAAATGTAGCAGCAAATTCGAGAGACATGGGTATTCCAAAATTGTTACGCATTGAAGACATTGATGGAAATGGATCGTTAATTATGGTAATTTTTAGGTCATTGAAATAGGTACAGCGTTAATATTACTATTTTAAATGATAGAGAAGCTGGATAAATACAATGTTTGGAGGACATAACATCTTAACAAAATATATTTCAGAAAAGTTCCGTTTGAAAAGTATTATGAAAACAAATTTGAAAGAGCATATTTGATTTCTCATGATAATAAATTATTCAAACTAACATGTTTGCACTGACTCGAACCATTGACTTTAAGGTAACGAGTCCGCCGCCTGGTCTATCGAGCCACTGAGATAAGTGACATACCAATACTGTCTACAACAGTAAAGTAGAAAATGGTAATAATGAAATTCATGTCTGTAAATATTACATAATCATATAAAAAAATGTACTTTTCATATCTGTCTTATTTAAATGAACCAAATGAAACTGGAAGAAAACAGATAAATATCTTGGAAACTAAAATATTTAAACAGGTCACACAAACATGTGAATTCAAGCGGAACAGTCGAAAAGAGCAGTGACGCAGCTAGAGGACATTACTCCTGACATAATTTATGAAAAATTGAATGAGAGAGAGAAAGACGAGAGGAAGAGAGAATCTTTCCTGATACGCAAATAAAGATCCCAGTCGCAGAGAAAGAACGCAAAATAACATAACTGCAATCCGGAAAGAGAGTTCGCAACCAAATAGCAACCAAACCAAGACGGTGAAAGAATTTCTCGCTGTTGTTGTTGTTGTTGTTATCGTTAGGAATCATTAACCTTACATAACCTACTATGTGTAGTATTTGCGATGAGGTAGAGTTTGCGAAGTCAGCATTCTGTCTATTGCGTTGTTGAATGTCGAGTACAATTTGTGAGGTTTTGTTTACTTTTTCGGGAGTTGCGGAATTTGCAATGTTTGTTTGTCACACACAATCTAAAAACAGTTAGTCAAAAACAGTCCAACTGTTGTTTGTGTGTTGGATGTCGTGATAGCAGTAGTGGGTGGATATGAATATGTTTTTGTGTGTCGAGTGATATGATTTGGGTTTCTGAAACAACTTGCACTGAATTGCATTCAAACTTTTGTAAGCACAAGGAGATCATTTCGTGTCAACAAGTCTTCTTGGTGTGTCTGGAAACGATTGTCTTCTAGTGTTCACTATTTTGAGAATAATATATTCCATAAATGAAATAATGATGTAGCACTAATACACCTTTCAATTTAATACTGTATTCTTCAACCAGAACAAGTCTAACAAATGTCACAGGAACTCTCATAGATCAAACGGTTGACGTCATTTGATATAACAAACAGCAGTAAACCCAATTCATTGTAAATAGTCTGGCAAACAAGCAAATAGATCCCCAGGGAACAAATGAAAGTAGCTTCTCTAAATAGGGATGCTTTGGCAAAGGAAACGGTAGATGTGTGTTAGCAGACAGGTTTATTGCATTAGCAGACGGAATTATAATGTGAAAAGATATAGTAAAAGACATGATGGATGAAAACGAAGGAAATTGGAGCGAAAATGGTGATAAAATAAACAAGCAGAAAACTCTTGCTGAACATAAAACGGAACAACAGGTGATTGAACCGGTGGTCTCAAAAGAAAAAAAGAGTAAGAGGTGAAAGAACGATGATAATTCTGCAGAAAAAGGTGAAAAAAGATAAAGTAGAAGAATTAGGACGAGAAAAATGAGGATATGGAAGAGACTAAGAAGATTATGTTCCAGGGATTTCAGAGTTTGTTCTGACTGTGTTGGAGAAAAATTTATGGAGTCTTTACAAAAAATTTTCGAGTCCTGGGTGTCTGTGAACTCAGATGAAGTACTTCAAATTTTATTCACACCATGTTCACAGAAGTGCAAAGTAATGAAAACTCTCTTTTATTATTCAATACTTTGAATCACATTTACTAAAATTTATATTTTTTAAAGTACACTTTCAGAAAATTTATACTTTATTGTATTGTTCTTTTCCAACCACTTCTTTTTCCTTTTTATTTGGTGCTCGGGGTCTAATATGGGTTGAGTGCTGAGTGAATTCATTGAAATTAATAAAATAAAACTTGAATAAAAACAAATTATAAAATTAACCTGCTACATATGTTAGTTATCAAGTTATCAAATTCAGAAGAAAATGAAATCTATAATTGTGATATCATAAATTCAAATTCTAGCAGGGAACACAAAGGACTTTTGTTTCCACCCTGTAAGCGTAGGATAATACCTCGGCGAGGTTGCTGGGGAAAAATAAGGTCACCTCGAAAAATTCGAAAAGAGTTCGTTGAACTTTCCCTGACTCTTTTCTCTCTCTGACCTCATTTGTGCAGTGAGTGTTTTGCTGGGGATTTTCGATTCGCTATGAGTGTGCCTGTTTTTCATTCTCGCCAAGGCTTCGCTGATTGGAACTTGGAATTGAGAGGGTATGGCTGGATGATGAGCTGTGGTAGCATTTTTATCTCTCTTTTTGATTTAAATTTTGTCGTTTTGTTACATATCTCTTCAGTTTGTGACCATTTTTCATTTCTCTGTAAAGCCGATGTTATGTCTTTAAGCAACTTAAACATGCTGCACGATGTCTCTTTTTCTGATATGTTTCCCTTTTAAATTTTTACAATCTTCATAGAGCATACAGCCGATGGAATGCAACCAAATGCAAATTCTCAGGAGTCAGTACACCAAACAATGGCCCAGATGTGGAAAGATGGAAAGAAATAAAACCCGTTCGTTCAACTCTATGCTCCTCGTTCAACAAGTCAAATTTCTTCCCTCAAGACATTTCGTCAAGAACTCCCGGTGCAAAGAATAGTCTCCTCTCACCTGAATGCAAAACACAGCGCACTCGGTCGTAAATCAATAAATAATGGAAAACCAGCAGCAGTCAGAGAGAACACTGGGAAACAACAATAGAGGCAACACTAGGCGAGCAAGAAGAAAAAGAAGAAACAGCGAAAGAGGAATGAACCAGAAGGTATCAAGAGTGTATCGACCTCGCGAAGGATCTGCCAGATAGAAAGAGAAGAGTAGATGCAACGTACAAGAAGAAAGAAAGAGAGAGGAACGTTTCCAGTGCGCATACTTCTCTATCTTCTAGAAAAAGCATCACCGTTATCAAACAACACACACATTGGAGCGCGATAGTAAAAACAAGAACTCCACAAAAAAATCATACTCCGAATTCAAAATGGCGAAGTCAGAAGGAGAAGAAGAAGAAAAATGGTTCAATGCACTTGGTTGCACTTAACGGATCTCGAGGTCCGGGTTAGAGCCAGTAGGACGCAGGCAGCGGGCAATAGCCAATATCCCTTCCTCCTGCACTCCGTGATGAATGTGTTCCAGTGTGTTTTGCAGGTTTTACGAGGCCATTGTACCTTGGATGAGATAATGGGTTTACTGACCCACTGCTTTCCGCGCCGCGCCGCTCTAAGAGATGAACTGTGTTTAGCCTTTTTTAACAACGTTCTTATTTAAGAAATTAATGTTCGTTGTGTTTTCCGTTCCACACTACTGTTATGTGAACAAACTAATGAGAGCTTTTAACTTTCATGTACTGAAGAGATAAAGATTTAAGAAATAATGTAAAAAGCTCCGGTACTTGACCTGGCGGTCAGTCGTATTCAAGAGGATTAATTACATATATTCTCAGAAAGAAACCTTTCAAAAAGGAAGACTTTAAGCACTTTTGAAAAATTGGTTCTTCTAATGATGCTACCTACTTCAAAAGAAGTTCCTTGAAATGCACAAACCTCTAACAATTTCATGATTGCGAATCACACACAGGCGATCACATCTGAATGACATAACAAGTGAAAGGTTAGAGCCAGCCACGAGGAGAGATTATAAAACAATACTGTCCAACGTTATAATTGACATAGGAGAAAACGCACGCAGTGGAATGATACAATTGATAGAGAAACTTTATCAAGCATTGATATGTTCCAGTTGACATAGATGAGAAAAGAACAAAAGAAATCAGAACAGATCGTGATGGGCAAAGGGAGAGAAGACAGAGCCTTGGACATCCTGGTTCAATTTGGTTCAAAGCAGTGGTTTCGAGGCATATCGTCAGGCCAAAGAATCATTCGTTCCAGATTACACAAGACAACATTAAAAGAGAGATTAAGAACTATGTTGCAGTAGTACATATTCAAATTGAAATGGAACTTCTCGTATGTAGTGCACAGGCGTGCGTTTTCTGAAAAGATCAAAAGTTATCTCCAAGCAGTAATAGAGCGTAGCCAAATGAATGAGTGTCATGTAAAGAGACATTATACTCTTTTCAATTCGACATGAACGCTAATAAATTATGACTCTAGGTATATTGAGGCCTTTAACGGTTATAAATTACAGTCATGAAATTTTGCCAGAGGTTGGTGCAGTTCGGATTACGTCGCCCTCTGGAGCATACCTCCTTGGTCTTCTAGTTTGCAATGTTGGATATGAGCTTATGTAGCTAAAGTATGCGTCACTAACGGACTTGGTGCAATGTTCCAGTATGCTTGTTTTGTAAATAGGACATCGGGGAGAATGTTTTGGATCTAAATAATGTTTTTTTCTGTTCATACAGATTATGCAATTGTCGCGCATGTTTCCCTTTATTATTTTACCTCTTTGAAACTGAAGTGCTTATGCATACATTATGTTCCCCAAAAGTGTCCCAAATAAACATGAGGTCGTTCAACTTGTAGATATCTTCTGACGCACGAGACACTGGGTATTGTTTCTCCTCCCCCGCATCCTGGTGAACTTTAGGATAGCTTTTTCTCCCAACAGATTCTCTTCTCCCTGGAAAAGCGTTCCCGGACAATCTACTGCGCAGCTGTCATTACCCTGTGTCCTCCATTCAGTTTATTCCCTCTTTCCAAAATAGGAGAAAAGTTCAATCTTCTCTTGCCCCAATTTGAGTTTGTTCCTCTCAAATATGTATGCTTGAACAGACTTGAACTCGTGTTTGCTTCGGGGTCTCTCTTCTTCCCTCTTGGATTTTGCCCAGCTTATCCGTCCCTTTCGAAGGATCTTCTTCGTTTTTGAATTTTTCCTTTTTCCCAAAAAGTTTTGCCCGAGGAGACTTTCTAGTATCTCTAATTTCATCTGTGCTTGTTTTGTGTACATTAGATCGGTTACTTTCTGTATACATTGCAATAATAGACTGATTACTTTGATAATAGTTTGTGAGTTGGTTTCGTATTTTACTTAGCCCGAAGATAACTTTGGTCCATTTCTGTTTGTTCTTTGTCTGAAGTTCTGAACTGAACATCATGTTTGCTTAACGTCTGAAGAAAAAATTGTTTAAACAACTCTGTTAATATTTCATAAGTAAAGCTACCTCCTAGTTAAATAAAGAAGCTAACTACTAGCTTCTTTTTTTGGACTTCTAAAGGGAACGATTGAACCAAGTCTCAAAGAAAGTTTATGAATTTGCGTTTCTATGTTCTTCAAGATAGCCAAATTTAAAGGCAAAGTAAAAGTTCGGCGCACTGTTGAACTCTACGAAGAAGAGAAAAGGCAAAAGTAACAGAGGGGAAAGTATTTCAAGGATTTTTTGGGGAGTTTCGACCTCTGTTGGGCTCGAGGTTGTTGAACTCTGTTTACTCCATAAAGAGATCGACCTAGATATTTTCCACCCTCTCACACCCCTCTTACTTTTCAACTGAAATGACGTATACGAAAAATTTTCCATCGGGGAATATTTGTATGATTTATAGCACTTTTCCTGATTGTTTTTCATTTTTCTAACGAATCATTCCTATTTGGACTTTCAAATTAGGATTCAGAGTTTTTAAGAGTATATTACTTATGATTTATGAATTCGTTAGCTAAAAAGTAGGCCGAAAATAATAATGTAATTGACAAATAAAAACAATCATAAATTTATCGTCGAAGTTATTTGAAGAGCAAAGACATCAAATGAAGAAGTTGTCGACAGTATGAAAGGCATAAAAAAATATACTCATGGTCTCGCGACTTGACACAGCCTTCAGCAGATCCGAGGAGAGAGTCAATGACCTTGCAGAAGTAACTACTGACATAATATCAGCAGCAACACAGAACCAGTAATCAAGAATAGTCATGATACTCCTGATGAAGCCAGAGGTATTGTGTAGTTCATGACTGTTGCACTGTTTCTCAAGAATGCTGCCAATGTAAGCGCCGTGAGCGAAATAGAAATAGATACTGGAACAAATGAACTGTTTATTCCTAGTCTCAACACAAAGGAAAATGAAGAACCAAAGAACCCTTTTTCTCTTCTAAGAGGATACCACATGCCAACCTGAACTGAATTATCTTCATGTTATTTTGATTTGTCTTGCTATCTTCTCATGTATGCTGCTCATTATTTCTAAATTCATAGTTTATTTAACCATTTCTCGGGGTTTCGTGTGCAAACTTTCTTTTTATTTGCAAGCAACAATAAATTAAAGGGAAGTTCAGTTTTCCAGCGCAACAACCTGCTCTAAATCTGCACTCGTGTCTGATATTTGTCACGGAAAACATTAATCAGCTTTTACATTATTCATCACGACATGTTTTTTTGCATACACTTGCAATTCATTATATCTTGTGTCACATTCCCTTGCATTGCTTGTCGCTCTCTCTCTCTCTGCTTTTCATAAATTATCAAGTTTCCTCCCATTATTTCCTTCAGTTTCCCTATGTTCCATTTGTCATGTTCTTCCATTTTCTTCTCCTTCATTATGGTTTTCAAACTTGTGCCACCCTCGGGCTACATCGAGGTCAATTGCTTCTTCATTTCCATCTGCAGCCACAGATCCTTCACCCGTGTGTGCTACTTTGAGTTTAAAGTTCTTTGAACTCCCCCCGTCCCTTTCTCCTGGTCGGGAAAACGTTTCTGTGTGGGAGTGCCGGAGCTCTTGCAAACTCAGCGGAACATTTTCTATTAGGGTCAGACATTTTTTATCTCTTTTGTCTAATAGAGTTTTAAATTTTCTCTATTGTAACTTCATCTCTATTGTCTCATTAAGTGTCTGGCTGTGGTTTGAAGTTTTTCATATCTTCTGAAACTAAGCTCTTGTTCTGCTTCTGATCTCACTTCCTTCTTGTTGAAATTTATCTTTATAGTCACCTTTTTCCTGTACCAATTCATCTATTAGAACTGTTCTTCTTACGTCTGCTCTCTGTTGAAATAATATCGGTTATCTCAAACAGAAAGAACCAATCCTAAATCCTATTTCAGCCAGGGTTACTATGTTCCAATTCAACAAATTATGAGATGCCTATCTTGTTCTCGCTCAAATCCTTAACTCCAACACCCACCCACCTTGATTTTGTCTCCCTTGAAGTTCGAGCAACACCTAATCCTTGATATTTAACACAAGAACCAGTACACCCCGCTGTTGTTACTGCAGCAAAAGAGCATAGATTAAATTTTTAATTATTTTTATTGAGTAAAGAAAAAAAAAAACACATACACATTTCAATAACCAGGCCGAGGTCTTATCAATTAGGTTACGACAAACGGAGTCGCTGATAAATTCAGTGAAAGGTGAATGAACTAGCTTGACTCAACTCAAGTGGTTCAATACTTGGCTAGCTAACTCTTTGTTTTTTTTTATTATTCGTTTTTTAGTTCAGTTTTCTTGTGTTCATTATTGTACTGACGAGATAATTGAATGAAATTATGACATGGCTTATTATGTTGTTAATGCAAATTGACTGGAAGTCGATCAACTCGAATTAGATTTTGTCTTCTATGGTCGCCCATTTCTTTTTTAATTTTCACTATTCCGTCCGTGTTTTGTTGTGTAGCTGATACGTATAGGAACTAGTCTTTTTCTTTTAAAAACAGTTCTAAACCTAAATTTAAATACTGTATTAAATGATGACAAAAAGGACTTACTCCTCGTCACATTTTCCGAAAAGGAAACAAACTTTTTTCTCTCTCCATAAGTACTTCCCACACATCAGGACAAAGACCCCCAACTCCTGAAGTTCAACGAACTCAGGAGTGACTCAAAAAGTCTGAACTAGAAAACAAGACTCAAATTCGCTAGAGGGTTCCTTGACTTGTTTGAATTCCTGCTCGATACTGTCACCCAATTCTCGGAAATAAATTAAATTATGAAAAAGAAGTTGAACTTCTACGCAGCGATGAGTCACGCCATATAATTATGTAGTTTAAAAAGACATCACGGAGCCCAATCAGTTTCATAAAATAATACTTAGTTAGGTATTTTGGATATTATGATAATTTTTTCAATAGTTTAAAAGGTGAAATCGAACTTTCTACCCTAATGTTTAACCATTTTCCAGCTTTTTTTTTATGAATTTCTCAAGCAATTTCACACTATGCAATTTAATGGTGCTTTGAAAGTGCCATTTTCTTGAATGGTCCAAATAAAATTTATTTTTGGACCCAGCATTGATCCTTAAAGGATACCTCGAGGTTTTTGACCCCTCGTCAAGCTGCAGAGGCTACTGAAGCTTCCAAGTTGGTCTACATTGCACAGAGGTCTCTCTCCCTCTCTCCTCACCCACATTCTTGATTGCCACAATGACCTGACCAGTTCGAGGTACCTTGGTCTCTCTCTCTCTCTCTCTCTCTCTCTCTCTCTCTCTCTCTCTCTCTCTCTCTCTCTCGCTCAGATCGATCTCAGGGTAAACACTCTAGCAGAGCGTTCATTGACTTCTCTTGTTCGCCATATTGTTGTGTTCAGTGTCATAACACTTGAATCTAGGTTAACGGGTGACGTCACGGATATGCCAATGACACTCGCGATACCAGTGGCGTGTAGCGGGGCACTAGGCGATCCAGTGGAGGATCTAGTTCTGAGTAAGAGAAGTAGAAGAAATAAAAATGTTCTAACAAAATAAATTACTTTTTCATTTCATCCAAGTTTAAATTGTAATAGTAAAAAATTGGTTTTTCTCAATAACTTACACAAATTTTACCAGAGAATTTCTTGTCAGTTAAAATCCCATTATGCTTAGGTTTCAATAGAAATAGCACATCTTGATTTTGTTTTTCAAATCACCAGCTTTGCTCTATTATTGCAAAATTTCACTATCCTTAAATTAACATCTTTCTTTGTTCAAATTGTCAACCCTTCTCAACTCATTTGGATGATTGTAGTGTTTTAGTTCAACCTCTTTGTTGGTAAAACTGTGAAAGGTCACTCAAGAGTTCACTGCCTTGTACAATACTCCTTTTCTTTTTGTTTCTACTCATCCCAACCTCTTTTTCATTACCCTGTTGGTTGTGTTGGTGGTCCTTATTTCAATTTGGCTTTCCTTTGTTTCTCCTAATCCTTTTTCTATTACTTCATCGAGGATAACGACCTCTTGTCACTTTCGACATCAGCCTTCAATGTTTTGTGTCCTAGGTTATGTACTTTGGACAGTTTGTCTTTGACATGAACTCCTTGGGTCAACCACCTTTTTAAAGTATTTGTTTTGACATCTGTTACTTCTTTTATTTCAATCCGTCGCTGTTCTTGCCCCGATTTGTTTCTCTCTCTCTTTCGTATTCAAATGTTTCGGTGTTTCGAGTAATTTCTCCATTGTTCGGTTTCCCCGAATATTCAAATTTTGTCTCATTGGTCGCGTTGCCAGGTTTGATTGATCTCTTTATCTGGGTTTCCTATTTGTCGTTATCTTTGAAAAACTTGCTGCGCACTTTGTTTGGTTTGGTTTCAAGTCGTTGAACCTGGTTCAGTGAACCCTGCGCGCTATTTCTACTTTTAGTTCGTCGCGCTCTGAGAGTATTGGACTCTTTAGAATGTCTCTCGCTATTGAGTTTTTATTTCTCTCCATACACTGAACTTTCTGGAAGGCTTTCTTCTTCGCCTACTTTTGGTACAGCATTCGAGGTGATGATTATGATAATGTTACTTTTTGATTTAGTCTAGAGAATTCTAGAGTTTTGAGTACAAATTTTCGAGTGTTTTAAATTCTAGAGAACATATTTTTAACGCTCGTCTTTTGAGTTTTTCGCCTCTTTTGATGAATTAGATTTTGTAGTCCAGTCTTGTGTATGTGTCTAAAACACGTTTATGTATTTATGATTGTTCGATATGCTGCATTTTCTCAGCGTTTCTTTATTTCTATAATATTTCATACGTTAAACATCTCCCAGATCTCTCTAGCCAGCCATCTAATAGTAATCTCTAATCAGCCATCCGCGATAAAAATCCGGATGTTTCCAACTCTTCTGTTAATTCTCTCCACCATGATATGCTAATCGTACGGGAGACTACTACTCTATTGAGTACAATCGCACCTCGAGTATTATCACATGGAGTAGCCCGCTGTTACATTTGTAGCGCGGTTGGCCCGGTTTTTGTTATGTGGATGAGTAGTTCATTTAGTTTATTATGCACAACAACGAGATTGGCCTGAGTTTAGTAAGGCACTGGGTTCGTTGACCTCTATCTTCCTCGGTTTTGAGTCCCCTTCGGCGTCCGGGAATTTGGAGCGCTTCTCAAAATTGAGAGCGAATGCTTCGTCCAAGTTTTGTCTGATGGACAATAACTCACTCGAAATTTTGCCAAGGTATGGTTGAATATTTTAGTAGTTGAATTTGTGCTATAGACTCGTACTAACAAGTACGAGTATTTTGCTTTTATTAGTATTTGACTTTATTTGTTGGATTAGGACAAATAGTTTTAGTATTACGTCAATAGAAGTTGAAATAAAGAGATCGAAGACCTTTGTGAGCTATTAGCAAAAACATTAGCCCTCACAAATAAAACGAAATATTTTTAGAGATACATGATTCTTCTGAAAAAAAAAAAAAATCTTCACAGAATATTTTCTCTTTCTTCAAATGTTGACCTAACTAAAGGAAAAGACCTTTAGTATTTTCGTGAAAGCTGTTGAGAAGTCTTTTTTACGTATAAGAATTAATGAGTTCCCTAAAAAGTCAAGAAAATGTTTTAAAAAAACTCAAATTTTACTTCAGTAAAAAACACTCTCCTTGAGTTGAAAATGTCTCGGATTTGGGAACGCCTAGATCAATGTATGAACTACTAGGAGCTATGCAGAGTTCAACGCCCTCATGTAAAGTCACTAAGCACAGCTGGGACAGTGTGCATATTTGCGGTCGTGTTCCACGGTGTCAAATGCATTAATGCACCACTCGTTTTGGACCATGTCCGTCTCTTGCATGCATTTCTGCATCGAGCGTTTTCTGTATATGGATATTTTTTGATGCATTTTCAACTCTAATGAGGGCAAATTTGTTTCTTGTTTCATTTTCATTTTGATCAAGTTGTTAGGGTAATTTATTTTAATTCGAAACAATGATGGCTTGGATGGTATAGATCGCCTTTGGCTATAATGTCACCATTTCAAATTTATGTCAATCTTCTTCTTTCTTCACTTTGCCTTTTTCCCGAACCTAATTGGGGTGGGCATTGCTCAACCTCATGGTTGAGGTTGGTTATTTGTAGCACATTTTTTTACGGCTGGGGATGCCCTTCCTAACACCAACGATTTTATTTGATTTAACATTTATGCCAATAAATTTCAATATAGATTTTACCACTACGACGAATGATTTTGTTCTCTACTTGTTCAAATACAATGATCAAACACCAACATCATCTATTCTTTTTGTGTGTCGTTCAAACATTAATTAATTCGCTCCAAATAAGTGTGCCTCTCGTCGGTCTCACCATTTTCCGCGTTGCTCCCATTTTTTGCGACGAAATTTCTCTCCATTGTGAATGCCTCAACGTCAAATTTTTTCCTCGCATGTATGTGTGACCGTTTCTCGGAACCTGCTCTCAAATCCTCATATATTACCTGGTGTCCCAAATAACACATGGACAAAGTGATTGTGTTTTCACTGTTTTCCGTCATTATTGGGAGCGTATCGAATGCTTCACGTATTTGACGTGTTATCCCACATATGTTGTGGGGTTTTTTCATCAACACCTACTTCTTGTTTGCGTACATGTTTTTCGAACATTGTCATCAAGTACCTTATGTGGAACTCGTATGGATAAACAAGACTGATTGTACGTATGTTTAGAGGGTATGTGTCATCGGTACTTTGCCCTCTGGATTACAAATAACAGAAATCTATGACCTGTAATAAATAAATGAAATATTAACATGGGATAAGGAACGTAAAAAGACTCTGGAAATTTTATATGAATTGTAATGTATCAGAGTGTATCGATCAGTACAAAGTTGTGTATTATTTCATTTCATATTTACAAACTTGTGTTTTTATTCCGAGTTGTGTTGGTTCTAATTCTAACCAGTTCATCTTATGACGTCACCTCGGTTCAGCTCGGTATTTCCAAGAATCCTCGGTTCACCTACCTTCAGAGAGGAAGGATTACGAACTCGGTTGAACTTTCAACTTGGGATTTGTTTATTTCCTTTCTCCTCAATAATTACTTCACTTTGACACCCAATCACTCGCTCGACTCGGTCGCACCGTTACGCGGGTAACCGGTGCCTGCTTGCTCCCTTTTGTGCTATTTCTAGACTTCTGCGTATCTCTAGGTGCCCATATATTTTTTTTTCAATTCCAGTTATTGCTATTTTTAATTTTATCCATGCCTTGTCTAATTATTCTGCATTCCAGATTATATTTTTTCTTCTTCTGAATATGTTTATTTCTTAGTTTATTTATTTATTTCTTTTTGTCATTTTTCTGAACATGTTGATTTTTTAGTTTATCTCAGCAGCATCAAGTAGCTCGTTCACAACTTGGTCCACCATTCAATTATTCGTGGGTTCAATAACTCCATTTTATCTTCACACATTCGATATTCCAAACAATTGTCCAAACTCACACGATTTTTTTTCTATAACACTTGTTCCAGCATGTGTTTCTAGTATTTTTTCAGTCTGTCTCTTTTCTTTCATTCTATCGGTTTCAATAGGTTTTCTTATTTCCTCATTATTGGTGTCTACGTCTCGAACAATAACACCTGGGTCGTTGGCATTACCTGGCGCCAGACTGACCCAAACAATAGTTTCCCAGGAGCTATCTGGACCACATGCACGCGAATCCTGACACTAGTCGTAATGGTGATAGAAGTGAAAAATCTTTTGAAATTGACTCTTGTGATGATGAGAATGTCAGTAAAAATGATTTTGGTAATGATGATCGTAAAACTCTTGATAAAAGTATAGATAATATACCCAAGAGAATTGAAAGAACGTTGACTCCATCATAGAAAATGATGATGAATTTCATGAAGATGATATCAATAATGGCATTACTGATACCGTTTCTTCAGCTAACTCTCATGATATTAATGATTTTGTCTACATTGATGATACAATATGTGACAACGACCACCATGATGAAATAGCCTCTGGAGCCAAAATCGATGTCTAAAATCAAATCTCGATTCTCGAGAGTTCATTCACCTCGTAGAAAAGTTTGATAAGAAAAGCAATCACTTGACTCAACAATGGGAGGGTGTCCCAATATGTGTACTCTATTATTAATTTTATTTTTTAATTAAAAAAGAAGCTCCTCTTGCTACTATCAACATGTTTCCTCTTTAAACGAATATTGTGACATTGTTCAGCACACATTTTTTTCACTTTTAGAAATGAAATTTTTAGTATTTGTTCAGAAACCTAGAGAAACTCTCTTCAATATGTCTTTTTTCCCATTATGGTCTAGCTTGTTTGTTTTCTCCAAAAATCAAATGTTGAATTGAGTGTTGCACACATCCATAGTTCCTTGGTACATTCTTCTATTTTTTAGTTCAAAACATGACAAGGGCTTACACCAAGCTCTAAAACAAGCGAAACCATGCCTAATAAATCCAAGGCAGCACAAATTGGACCGAACACATCGAAATCAGCACCAAAATCGACCAAAGATGATCGATGGCACTGTTATTGGACTGATAAAAAGTATCATTGAGACTGGAGGAAAATTGATAACGAAACAAAACTAAAAATGGTTCAATGATAAACATGATAATAACGGCAATAGGTGAGTTCGGTGCGAAGATTACCCGCACCTTTTTCGCATGTATGAATTCGGTGCCGCCGAAAAAAGGTGATGTATGAGTTCGGTGCGGTGCTAATGACTTATAAATTGATTGTTTTTTTTTAATGTACTCTGTTGCTTGTTAACAGTCATCCTGCTGTTATTAAGTTAGTAGATTATGTTGTAGACAGTTACATTCAGCAAGGCTGTCCATTTCCTCCTTGAAGGCCATGCCTAGGGTTAATAGTAGGGTTAGGTAAAATACAATGAAGGCCATGCCTAGGGTTAATAGTAGGGTTAGGTAAAATACAATGAAGGCCATGCCTTGGGTTTATAGTAGGGTTAGGTAAAATACAATGAAGGCCATGCCTTGGGTTTATAGTAGGGTTAGGTAAAATACAATGAAGGCCATGCCTTGGGTTTATAGTAGGGTTAGGTAAAATACAATGAAGGCCATGCCTTGGGTTTATAGTAGGGTTAGTAAAATACATTGAAGGCCATGCCTATAAGGAAAAAAATACTATAATTACCTGATCATCAGGGCAAGTACCAGGGCACCGAATTCATACATGACCTTTTTTAGGCGGCACCGAATTCATACATGACCTTTTTTAGGCGGCACCGAACTCATACATTTTTTTATTTTCCGGACCGAACTCATACGTAGCCATAATAACACTTCAATGATAAAAATTGATAAAACCCTGAACCTCTTTCGTACTCGTGTCCCTCATTGAGACTCGAGATACAGTTGTTCTTTCGCTTCTCCTTCATTCATGCCAGAACTTCTTCATTCCAGGACCAAATCAGTACCGTGTTTTTTAACAATCTTGACCATCGTTTTCTGACATTTCATTGGGTGAGACAGAATCCAGTCATTTAAATATCTTCACAAATTAGGCTATAAATATAGTAGGAACAACCTTTAAAAATAAACAAATAAATTTGGTTCTATTGTAAATAAAAAATTATGAGCATGCAGTTGAAAGCAACGTGAAACCAACAACAACAACAAAAAAATCCATCGAGAAAAAAAAAACTATCAAAAAAATTGATTTCGAATATGTATAGGTACTTTTGAAAAAAAAAAAAAAAAAATCCAAAGCGCCGTCGCCGTCACAAGGGCCTCGCCCGAAGAGGTTTGGCCCTCGAAACACACTCACAGTACAAACAAGTAAATCACTTTTAATTTCATACATTGGCAAGCCACAGAGCAATGACCTCCCCGTCGTGAGGTAACTCAAGTCCACTGACACATTTTTAGGTCAACACGGGGGGATTGGGTCGCGGAGTCGACTCGACGTAACAGTCCGCCGCGAGTAGGTAACTGTAAACCCCCCCGACCCAGACTCCACCCGGCCAATCTGCCTGCCTTGCCAAACCGATACTCGGTGGCGTTTATTTCCAACCGATCCTCGCATCAAGTCAGTCGTGCTATTTTTTGTCGAAAATTTTCATAATTTGTTTTCGAAATATTTTCTAGTGAATTTATTTTATTTCTAAATTTAATTATTTATAGCGCGAATTTAGAGACTCAAAAAATATTGGTATAGTTTTAAAAAAATTCTGCATATTTTTTGGACAGTTTGCACAATCATTGTGAACTTACTATTAGTGCAAATTAATATTATTTAACAAAAATAGACATTTTTTCAAATAATTTTGCTAGACTCAAATATTTTTTTTTCTTTGATTTATTACTATAAATATATTATAATCTTCTTCTTTTTTGTTGATATTACTATAAACTCATCAACCTTTTTTGCTAAATTACGAAGACAATTTCAAGGTGTTTGTACAATAAAATTATAAAATCTTGATATTTATTGAACTTGCATGTCCTATGTTGAAATTACAATGTCTCCCACGTGCAACGAACAATTACTCGCGTATAACTTTAACAAACAGGCTTCCCTTTCCTCCTCCCCACCACTAAAAGTCAAAGTTGAGCCCGTCTCCCCCAAGCCCAAATTTAACAAAACCATCAACGGAAAATGTACCAAAAACAGTGGTGATCCCTGCGTGACACTTGCCACCGCTAAACTAACCAAAGCTATCCGGAAATCCACCGATAAAATAAAAAACGAACTTAAACAAACATCTTCGTGTGAAATGGATTTCCAACAATTGAGCGAAACCATTCAAACCATTAACTTCACCGCGTCAAACGCTTTCACCACATCCCTAAGTGCAGAAAAACCCGACGACAGTTACAAAATGAACGTTAACTTTTTGAACAGTGAAATCATCAGCAGGCTAAACTCCACCGACCCGCCGAAACCCATGTGTCCTCTTCAGCACGAAATCATCAAACAGCTCCCGTCCCAGGACGGGGGAAGCGAGGAGTTCTGCAAGTGCGAGCACAACTCTTCCTCCTCTTCTTCCTCCTCGTCTGGCTGTTCGTCCGACGAGGAGCTGGTCGCCCCGGTCGGATCTAACGCCGAGCTTTCTCCTTCACAGGGATTCTTCCGGCGCTCCATCCAGCAGAAGATCCAGTACCGTCCCTGCACGAAGAACCAGCAGTGCTCCATCCTCCGGATCAACCGCAACCGGTGCCAGTACTGTCGGCTCAAGAAATGCATCGCCGTCGGGATGAGTCGAGATGGTGAGTCAGAATGCTTTCTTTCAAACCATTTTAAAATTCTTCCAAATTTCTATTTCTTCTAAAGTAAGCTACCTGTTTTCGTCTCATCAATCTAAAAATCGTATTCCATAAAAATGTACGTTGCTATCTGCTACAAGTTAATGTAAAGTCCATTGTAATCACAGGAAAGCGGTAAGTTTGGTTTAAGATTTATGTGTTCTATTTGTATGAAATTTTGGGTTTAATGCTCAATCAAAGTTCTATGGAAGCCAGCGTCGATGGCATGTTGAATACACCGGTTCCCTTCAGAACACCGAAGTTAAGCGACATCCAGCGAGGTTAAGACTTGGATGGGTGACCATTCAAATTCTAATTCTCGTGACGCTGGCTTTTCCCGGCCCCACTCAGGCTGGGTGAGGTCAATGTGAGTAGCAGGTTTGTGAGTTTCCTGCGAATGGAGGGTAAAACCCCCGTCGTGATATGACCATGGCAGTTGAAAGCGACGTTAAACCCCACTTAAAAAAAAAAAAAAAAAAAAAAGTTCTATGGAAGGCAGATTTCAACATATTTTTATCAATCAGAAGGATCCAAATTTTCCCATTTTACTATGTATTCTTTTCTAGTTTGCATGTATCTACTTTTGAAGCTCTTTTTACTTTAACTTATATACCTTTACATTGAATAGTAGTACCTTTTCTTTCAAATTTGTAATTAAAAACATTACTTTCAAAATTTGTATTGAAATCATCCACAAACATTTCCAAATTTGTACGATATTAATTTCCAAGCATTAGTTGGTTTCTCTTAATCAACATTCAATTCATTGTCAGCAACTGTAGACAACAGCCACTATATGCTCTCTGGCCCAGCTCCCCACGCATTAGACTCAATACACTTCGTATTGCGCGTAGCAAATCAACTCTCCAATGACACATTGCAACCATTTACCAAGAAACATTAAAGATACATTGAACTTCACAGCATAGTACAAATTGCATAAAGCTTTCGTAATCCTTCGAGCCATATCTAGGCTAACTGAGTCCAGGCTCGATCTGTGAAGGAGAAGTACTTACAAGTACCAGTAGACTCCTATTAATGGACAAATATTCGTCACAGAAAAGGATGATCTTTAGAGTGACTTGAAATTCACTATCTTCTTTATGGATATGATTTTTGGTAGTCTATTAATAGAATCTTTTAGTTCAACTTGTATTAGATCTATTTGATCTGGTCATGTATCATAATTTCTTCTGATGTATTTCTGTTTTATACAGGGTGGGGCAAAAGTCTGGAAACCCCTGAATAACTTTCGAATGGCTGCTTCGGTAAAATTAAAATTTTGTACGGTAAACCAGGCTAATAAGACCTTCTTTTAGAGTGGAGTCGATTTTTGTTACCGGCCCCCATGTCGGGGCCAGGGGGGCCAACTTCATTTTTTTAAATACGAACCCCCACCTTGCGATACATTTTTGGAAAGGTCTTCAAATAAGAAATACTTTGATGCAATTTTTATTTTTTTAATATTAACTGTTTGCAAATGGCGTCCAACTTTGTGTATGCAGTAAAGTCTGGAAACCCCTGAATATCTTTTGAAAGGGTTTTCTCAGTAAATTTAAAATTGTGCACGGTAAGTCGGGGTAATTAGACCTTTCCAAAAATGTATCGCAAGGTGGGGTTTCGTATTTAAAAAAAAATGAAGTTGGCCTCCCTGGCCCCGACATGGGGGGCGGTAAAAAAATCGGTCCCATTCTAATGTAAGGTCTAATTACCAAGGATTACCGTACACAATTTTAAATTTACTGAGAAAGCCCTTTCGAAAGATATTCAGGGGTTTCCAGACTTTACTGCATACACAAAGTTGGACGCCATTTGCAAACAGTTAATATTAAAAAAATAAAATTTGCACCAGTGTATTTCTAATTTAAAGACCTTTTCAAAAATGTATCGCAAGGTGGGGGTTCGTATTTAAAAAAAAATGAAGTTGGCCCCCCCAGCCCCGACGTGGGGGCCGGTAACAAAAATCGACTCCAATCTAAAAGAAGGTCTTATTAGCCTGGTTTACCGTACAAAATTTTAATTTTACCGAAGCAGCCATTCGAAAGTTCTTCAGGGGTTTCCAGACTTTTGCCCCACCCTGTATATTACTTCATTATTTATTTGAATTGTTTTGTGGTTAAATTTAACGTCAGGGTCACATGCGTCATCGAATTAAACAGTAATGAGCTTAAATTTACTGTAAAATTATTTTCCTTCATTTAGATGTATTGTGAAAAAGATGAGTACTAGAAAAGACATTGAATTCAATGATGGAGAAATGGACCACGGTTCCGAAAATTAAAGAGACATTGAAAGACTAGCTCCAATGTTTCAGTACTTATTCCCATGAAACAATTTGAAAAACATAAAAAATAAACGGTGAAGCAATAATCCGTTCCGCTAATGCGAAAAAATATATTGAAGCCAAGGCAACAAGAGAAAAAAAAAAAAAAACACATCAGAAAGATCGGCCTGCAAAGATCCTTGGACTAAAATCCGAACTCTGCCAACAATATGGCGTTCGGTTTTCAGTTGGAATTGAATATAATGGATTAGTTTATATATTTTCTAGAATATGTATAAACCTTTATATATTTTTCTATTACATAAACATACATAGAATAGATACATTTCAAAGCAGTTCCTCCAAGCAATTTTTAATGCGCCTCTTTAATTATGTTTCAATGTTTTAAATATTTACACCGAGTTCATTTTCAAACATATTGCTTGAAATCCTTCAATTGGAGCGTGGTCTTTCTTTGTGGATTGTTTAGATTTATGGGCTACATTAAAAATTTAAAACGCAGGGGTGGGCTAGTGTCCTTCAGTAGTTTTATTAGTATTTCGTTATTACTAAACGGAATGTAATGAACCTTCAGTCAGTAATTTCATTACTCATTACAATTTTTATGTACGGGCAAATAGTTAGGAATATAACATAAACCATAAAATAAAAATATACAGAAGACCCAATTTCACAATAAACTCACTTGGAAATCTAGGAGATGTGCACAGTTGAGTTTTTTCTAACAAAAACTCAAAATCACTCTAGAAAAGGTCTTTTTGGCACATCCACTAGAATCACCAGATCATCATTATAGTAATTATTATTGTTTTTCTGATATCTCAAAAGTCTTAATCTTAAATCAAGTCAGTCTTCCGCTTCTTTGAGCAAATTCCGTAGTATTCTATTGTATAAGTAGACACTACAGATACATATTTGTACCAACAGAAACATAAAAAAACAACAACAAAGACTATCAGCACTGTTGTAGACGACAGCTATTCACAGCCTCCGAGTTGAGTAGGGTACCAATGCGAACAATAGGCCACGCCGGTATGTGGGCCAACTTGTCAACGACCCGTCCAGAAGGCATTGACACGGCGAAGAGAAACACGGAAGTCGACCTGGCGATGTTACCGCCGCGGTTATGAAAGCGGACGAAAGTGAAATCAGTGAGAGTCTTACGATCTGAGAACTTGACTTGGTTCAGAAAGAGAGAGAGTGGCATGGCTATACATAGACATTATTAAGTTGTATACTAAGGAACTAAGGTATACATATTATAGTAATAATTTGTATATACATCGGTCTTATGTATAAAATAACATACTAAAGACATACATACATATACTTCTAATAACTTGTATACAGTTTAGATATATGTATGAAATAATAATAGATAACATAGTATTGTACCAAATACTATGTTATCTATTATACATATAGTAATGTATAGTATTGAAGAAGTGCATTAGGTTAAAAGGATTGGAATTTGAATAGAAAAAGTTCTAGGATTCACAATTTACCAAGAAATTACTTATAGATCAATACACTGCTCCTGTTGACAAAGTGGGACATTCTAGTCATAGTCTACCGTAAAAACGGTTGTTTCCAATTTTTAAAGTCATTACTAGAACAGTACAATAATATTCTCAAAACTGTCACAATGCGTCCAAATAAAATCCCAAACCTTATCGCCTTAACTACTATAACCATCAACAACAATAAGTACACTGCACATCACCAATTAAAATGTGTACATAGCTCTACAACAAGAACATCTTCATCAACAAAGACAATATATAACAACCACAAAACAATTATAAAAGAAGACACCTCAGCACCAAAATTACCAAATTCACCAGCACCAATATCACAAACAAGAACATCCTCACAAAAATATATAACACCAAAGGCAACGAACCACTTCAAGATTAACAAAAATTAAAACATACCACAAAAACAAAACACCACCAAAAATTTAAACATAGAACGAAAACATCACCAAAAATTAATAGATACAACGAAAACAGCAACACCAACAGCAGCAAAACACAACACCAACACAGCAAACAACTATATAACAGCAGCCAGCAAAACAAAACAAACAATAACACAACAACAAAAACAGAGGAAAAACAACAAAAAAAACAACAAAAAAACAACAAAACACAAACAAACACAAGACAAACAAGCACGAACAGAAACAACACAACAGCACAACAACCAACAAAAATACATCACACAACAACAACAACAACAAAACATACAACAACAACAAAAATTCATGAGTGGAGAAGGAAAGTGGACTCGCGGAACAGTGAAAGTGTTCCACGCCGCTCTGCTCAGATCCTCTTGAGAAAGCGAAAGTGAACCAAACCACTGTTATGAACCAGGTAAACCGGTTGTGATCTCACCGGTGGAGTAATCGACCGAGTATTGCGTCGTAGCTGAGCGGTCGCTTTCTCCGCGGTGGATCTGAGCTGCAAGTTGTGGTTAGCGGTTTCATTCGAAATGTGGTTTCTGAAATGAGAGAAGAAAAATGGCAGTGGCACTTATGCAGTTGCACTTCCTATACTGTTGGTTTTTAGACTGATAGTTCCTACATAATTATGTATTAACCTAGATAATTATGTATTATCCTAGATAAATAGGTATGTACTATTACCTTGTTGTGTAGAGTTTCAGTGGAAACTGCAAACACATTGGGACCTATGTAAGTAGATCTATTGTGACCAGGATATGTATTTTCAGAAGTAAAAACAAGTTAAAAAAACCCCACCTAGGAAGAAAGTGCTAGTTTGTTCAACTACTTTTCTCTTTTATATCTTGTTGATACTAACAATCTCTGCACTTTAAAATTATTTCAAAGCAATCTAAAAAGGAGAGAAATAAGGTCAATCTTCGTTTTCTGAAATGTTGCATCTAATGTACCACATTTCTTGATGGACAATGTAAATTTAGCACTGAACGTACTAAAACTATTTTTTTTAGTAATTACCAAAACGTACTGACTATTTTGTATTTACAGTAGGTATAAACTGATTATGTATAATCTTTCATTGTATTTTTAACCTGCTTCTGGTGTAGTGCAACTTCACTGTGATTCTAGAACCATCAGTGGAAGCATTATCATAACTCTTGATGAGTTCACAATATTGCTCAGAAGTATGAGATGTTATGTAAGAGAGAGAACACGGCACTCTTTCTATCTCTCTTGCTTTCTCTGTCAACGAACAGAAAATAGGTCACTACACTTCAAGGAGAGAGAGAGAGCTAGGGAGTTCATTCAACTACATGTCCTCTTTTTCTACCCGTCGCTCCCTAGACTCCCCATTTTCTCCTGCTGTTGGTTAAAAAACTTGGAGTCTTATTGGTTTTGTGCGCACATTCATGATACATTAGCATAGGTAAATTTCTGAAAAAACCATTTTCAAAAACGAGAAAAAAACTAAAAAAAAAAAAACAGTGAAACGGAAAAAAATAATGAATGCCTTCCTCAATACTTTTCTTGTCATATTACAATTCATTTTCTCATCATTATTTTTTTTTGCAAGAGTATGGATGGATCTGCCAAAATAGCCCTATTCCAATATTTTAAATATATCTCTGTTTCTCAGATCTCAATAAACATAAATTAATAGTAATTATCTTTTTATTGAAACTCAACTCATTGCACGCAATGACAAATATCTGTCAAATCAAAATTAGAATGGTCAGTGTCAAAATATTGATAGGATCTGATAAAACATTTTGAGGTAAAATGTGTCAAAGCATGGTCTCTAGATCATGGTTATACCTGTCGGAAACGAATTGAGGGTTAATTTTGTATATCGTGTGAACGCGTCGTGTCTCGACTTCAAGGTCTTTTAAAGAAATATTTATAACCCGCGAGTTTTTGAATTGTTGTTGGAAAATGTGCTTTTCCGATGAACCGTGGAAAACTTAAGAGAAAAATGTAGGAAAATGGAAATGTTCTTGTATCTTATTGATTGTATTGTACATAATTGTATTACTTCACATTAATAAATGTAAAGTTCAAGTGTATAAATTCATCCGTGTTGTCTCTGTTTCAAATCTGAACTGATTAAGGGAATAGAAATTCCAACATCTGGCGACCGTGACAGGACAGTTTAGCTGTCTTTGAGAAGTTTTCGCGTCGAGTGAGTTCTAGAATAAGCCATGGGTGAGTCTGACTTAAGCAGTCTGAAGAAGGGAAGAGGTCTCATTAGAACGTCCCTTACTAAGTGTTTCAAGAAGATTGAAGATGAAGCAGATTCAAGCAAGATGTCTGGACTACTCGAGTGCATGAGGCTCAGATTTGAAGAACTAACTGTTATGGATAATACTATCTTTAGTATTATGTCTAAAGACCCTGAAGTGTCAGAGGCAGACTTGGAGAAAGAACATGATGACATTGACAGGTACACTGTACTGTACTACCAAGGTAAAAGTTTAGTTGAGTCTAAAGTACAGGTTAAGAATGAAGGTGAGTCAAGTCATTATGATAGTGTTAAATGTGAAACAACCAATTATCAGTGCAAATTGCCTACATTGAAGTTAAGAGAATTTAGTGGGAATTTGAGTGACTGGTTACCGTTCTGGTCTCAGTTTGAGAAGATAGATTCAGATCCCAAAATGAATCCTAGTGATAAGTTAGGTTATCTAACTATGTCCATGACTGCTGATTCTCCAGCAAGGCAGCTTGTAGACAGTTACCCTGCCACTGGAGAAATGTATGACAAAGTTGTCAAAACTTTGAAACAGAGGTATGGTCGAGAGGACCTGTTGACAGAATACTATATCAGAGAAATGTTAAAGTTGGTACTAGAGAATAGTAAGCAAAAGTTGGATATAGTATCTCTGCATGATAAGTTGTTGTGTCATATCCGTAACCTAGAATCACTTGGTGTGACCACTAAAAATTGCGGTCCTATTCTTATGCCCCTTGTTTCCTCATGTTTACCTGAGGACATCATGCAGATGTGGGAGAGGGTTACCCGTGATGATAGCAGTTCTACTGACAAACTAGAGAGTCTATTGACATTCCTTAAACGTGAGGTTGAAAGTTCTCAAAAGTTGGCGTTAGTTAAGTCAGGGTTTGGTTTAAGTACCCCTAGCCCTAAAGGCAATGTGAAACCCCATATGAAACCCAGCCAAGAGAAAAGTAGTTACACACCCACTGCTTCAGGATTGTTTAATACACATGTTAATATAGAATGTATTTTTTGTCAGGCTGAGCACAAGCCCCAAGATTGTAAAGTAGATATGCCACTTCAAGCACGTATCGACATAGTGAAGAAGAAAAAAGTGTGTTTTTCATGCCTCAGGACTGGTCATCATGCTGCCCGATGTAGACGCCGGCCAAAATGTAATAAGTGTGGACGTGGCCATTACATGCTGTTGTGTGACCCAGGTTTGAGTAACTCACAGGAAACAGGTACAGATAATATTAAGTTTAAGCCTTCTCAAAATGCCTCTATGACCTCTGCCACTTATAGTAATGTTCTGATGCAGACATTAGTCATAAAAGTGTGTGGTAAGAATGGCAGAACAAAAGAGACTAGATTATTATTTGACACCGGTTCACAACGGTCATACATGTTAAGTAGTCTAGCAAGAGAGATGGGTTATAATCCTAAAGGCAAGGAACGTATACAGCATGCCTTATTTGGAGGCAAAGTAACAGAGGCAGCAGAGCACAATATTTATCAGCTTAGATTAGCTAACATTGACAAGTCATTTACCTGTGATTTTGAAGTATTAGAACAGGATAAAATTTGTGCTGATATACCCTCTGTACCTACTGGTCCTTGGATTGGACAGCTTAAGGCAAAATCCATTACCCTTAGTGATGTCAATAACCAAAGTGAAATAGAGGTACTGGTTGGTTCAGATGTTGCCGCCAAGTTGTGGACAGGTGACAATTTTGATTTGAATAATGGTCTTGTTGCCATGGAGACCAAACTTGGGTGGACTTTATCAGGGAAAGTGCCAGGTGCCCCCAAGAGAGATAAATCAGTAGCATCAATTGTTACTTCCCTGCTATTGAAAGATGCTAAAATATCAGATCTTTGGAGTCTTGATGTGTTGGGTATTACTGACCCCATGGAATGTAAGCTTAGGACAGAAATTGACCGTGCCACAGAAGAACATTTTAGATCTACTGTGCAATTGAATAAAGATAATCGTTTTGAAATTCGTTTACCATTTACTAATGATCACCCTCCTTTGTCATCCAACTACAGTGTTGCCAAGTTAAGACTACAGTCTACCGTGAAGAAGCTAAAAGCTGATGGATATCTAGATTCCTATGAAGAAGTATTGTCAGGGTGGGAGCAACAGGGCATTATTGAAGAAGTCCCTATAAGTGAAATTGGCAACCCTGCACATTACTTACCTCACCGTCATGTGATTAAGGAAGGATCTACGACTCCGGTAAGACCTGTATTTGACGCTTCTTCTAAGGAGGTAGGAAGTCATTCATTAAATGATTGCTTAGAGAAAGGTCCTAACCTTATTGAGAAAATACCAGCAGCACTTGCTAAGTTCAGAAAGAATAAAATTGGTATTTCTGGAGATATTGCCAAGGCATTTCTACAGATAAGTGTTAATCCTAAAGATAGAGATTACTTACGGTTCTTATGGCAATCCAATGGACAGATTAAGACCTACCGACATTGTCGAGTAGTATTTGGAGTGTCATCCAGTCCATTCCTATTAGAGTCATGCCTAAAGCTTCATTTAGAAGATACGATGAAATTATGTCAAGAAGGTAAACTTGATTGGTCACTACCTGAAGTAGAAATATTGAGTGACAGTTTTTATGTTGACAACTGCCTAGTTAGTGTTCATAGTGCAGTCCAAGCCAAAGATTTTATCCATATGGCATCTAACGTCATGATGGAAAGAGGTTTTGACCTCAGAGGCTGGGAACAAACTGGAGATGATCATGATAAGCCTACCAATGTATTAGGACTTTTGTGGAACAAATTTAATGACACTTTGACTATTAACCTTGACCGCCTGTTGTCAATGAAATTTGATATTGTGACTAAGAAAGTGTTATTGAGTGCCGCCCACAGATTGTTTGATCCTATTGGAATTGTCAGCAGTGTAGCACTCATACCTAAGCTACTTGTACAAGAGACATGGCGTCAGAACCTATCATGGAATGAAGAAGTTGCAGAGGACACAAAGGATAAGTTTTATCAATGGCTGAGTGAAGTCCCACTTCTTGCTGAAGTATGTATACCAAGATGGATTGCTGACTGTGAGCTTGAGGATGCTGAGTGTCAAATTCATGTGTTTTCAGATGCATGTAAGTTTTCCTATGCTAGCTGTGTATTCTTACGTATAGAACACAAAAATGGAGTGACACTGAGACTGTTAGCTTCTAAAGCTAAAGTAGCTCCTGTGCCCAAAGCAGGCAAGGACATGACAATTCCAAGACTTGAACTGCTAGCCGCTTCAATTGCCGCTAGATTGTACCAGACTGTGATTAATGATTATAAGTTGTCTGATATGAAGACATACTTTTGGACAGATGCCTCAACTGTACTTGCATGGATTCATCGTGATGATCCATGGGACGTTTACGTCATGAATAGAGTAAAAGAAATTCGCTCTTTGACACAAGGTTGTGAGTGGCGTCATGTGCCTGGAAATTTAAATCCAGCAGATCTTCCATCAAGAGGAAGCAGTGTTAAGAAGCTTCTCCAGTGTAGATGGTGGGAGGGTCCTGTGTGGCTGAAAGAAAATCCAGAGCAATGGCCTCAACCTGCAGTTACATATGACGAAGCTGAGATTTTGAAGGAGAGAAAACGGACAGTTGTGTCATCTATGTTGGTCCAAGAAGAGGAACCCCTGAAATGGTATGAATACTTTTCTCAGTATCCAAAGATTATAAGAATGATTGCTTGGATGATGCGTTTCATTAAGAATTGTAAGCTGAAAAGAGAAGAACGCTCATTACAAAACTTGTCAGCTAGTGAGATTATTTTGGCTGAACAAAAAGTATTCATGTTGGTTCAAAAAGAAAGTTTCAAAGATATGAGTAAATTGAAACACCTAATGACATTTGAACAAAATGATGTCATCCGAATCAAAACCAAGATATCAAACCGTGAGGATGACAATGATTTTTGTTACCCAATTGTACTGCCAAGTGAGCACCCAGTTGTTCAAAGAATGATTATGTTTGTGCATAGAGACAATTGTCATGCTGGAGGACAAATTCTACTTTCCATTTTAAGACAAAGATTTTGGATCCTTGGTGGAAGACGAACAATTAGATCCGTGATTAACACTTGTGTGATATGTAAAAGACAAACCGCAAAGAAGATGGAAGTTACACCCACACCTCTACCTGAGAATCGTGTACGTAATGCAAAAGTGTTTGAGATCACTGGTGTTGATTTAGCAGGACCATTGTTCATTAAAGGTGATGATGGGAAGATGAAGAAAATTTGGATTTGTCTCTTCACGTGTGCTGTGTATCGTGCTGTAAGATTGGAGATCATTTCTTCACTATCAACGGACAGTTTCATCCTTACACTTCGTCGGTTCTGTGCTCGTCAAGGAAGGCCGTCTATTATTTATAGCGACAATGGATCAAACTTTGTTGGGTTTGATGGAGTATGTGCGAAATTAGACTGGCACAGTATTGCAGACTACTCTACTGCTAGACGGATTGAATGGCGTTTCAATCCACCAGCATCACCCTGGTGGGGTGGATGGTGGGAGCGTTTAGTTGGAGTCATGAAAGGAATGCTGAAACGTGTCCTAGGAAGATCAAGTGTGAACTATGAAGAACTCCAAACTATTGTGTGTGATTGTGAGGCAATCATAAATCAGAGACCACTGACATATGTGTCAGACAACCCACAAGAACTTACTCCCATAACCCGAGTATGTTCTTGAAAGACATTGAAGAAGTTGGCATGCCTGAATTTCATTTCTTTGGCAGTGAATATTTTCAAAAGAGAGTCAAATACAGACAAGAACTTGCCAAAAGTTTATGTGAGAGATTCAGATGTGAATATTTAGGTCAACTGCAGCTTTTTGTGAATCAACGGAATCAACGTTCTATCAGACAAGGTGAAATCGTACTCATTGGTGATGATAATGCAAAGAGGATTGACTGGCCCATTGGTTAGAGTTACAGAGCTGATTCATGGAAATGATGGTCATGTACGAGTAGTCAAAATTCGTACAAAGAATGGTGAATTGACGAGACCTTTACAGCGTGTTTATCCATTGGAGTTGGAGTACAATCCTGAGGAGATTTCATCCGTGTCAGATGTTGCCCCTGATATTGAGTCAAGTGATGACAATATAGCTGATGTGTCTGTGTCATCCAATGAGCCTGTATCTGATGTATTGACAGGCAATGATAAAGATCCCAATGATAAAATTGGTGAGATAAAACCTACTATTAATCAGGTTACTAGAAGAGGGAGATGTATTCGTAAACCATCTAGATTTGTCTAGTTGCATCCCTCATTAATGTACATACTTTATTGTTGTTTTATATTGTTAAGGAAAATTTGGTTTGTTTAGGTACCTATTTTGTTAAGGTTAATTTTTTACTTGAAATGGGTACTCACTTATTTTATGTTCAAGATTGAGATACTAAATGATACAAGGTTTTGGATTTCCTAGATGAGCTATTTAGGAATAATTGACATTTTAATTAGTGTATAACATGTTTGGTTAATAGTTATTCTTGTTGTTATGTTTAAGGGTAAATTTTAGACTATTTTATATGTTGTAAATGAAAATATGGTATTTACGGTTAATTTTCAAATGCTTTTCTTTGATAACTTGATCAAAACGGGTTCGATTTTGAATATCATATTTTTTCTAGGTCATATATTTTTTTCCCTTTCTTTTGATACTAAACATGTCATATTTTATTGTATATATCTTGTATTCTTGTGTTTTAGCTATTTCCGTCTTTGGTGGAAAAATTGTTCCAAAGATTACACAATTTTTGGTGGGAGTATGTCGGAAACGAATTGAGGGTTAATTTTGTATATCGTGTGAAACGCGTCGTGTCTCGACTTCAAGGTCTTTTAAAGAAATATTTATAACCCGCGAGTTTTTGAATTGTTGTTGGAAAATGTGCTTTTCCGATGAACCGTGGAAAACTTAAGAGAAAAATGTAGGAAAATGGAAATGTTCTTGTATCTTATTGATTGTATTGTACATAATTGTATTACTTCACATTAATAAATGTAAAGTTCAAGTGTATAAATTCATCCGTGTTGTCTCTGTTTCAAATCTGAACTGATTAAGGGAATAGAAATTCCAACAATACCTGCTCGCTATGGTTATACTTTGTTGAATCTAATACTACTCGCGCAACCTAGCGAAGATTGATTGAACTGTTTGCATCAGTGCGTCTTGAGGAATCGTGTTCTCTACGAACAGTAAAGAGTTCTCGTAGTTCCAACAAAATCCACTAGAGAGCGATACTAGTATCGTTTCAAGTTTTAACCTGCAAGCATGGTACACCTGTTTGCACTGAAAATGGGAATTAAACAAGAATTTTTGGTTTTATTTTTTTTAAATACGTAGAAAATAGGAAATTAAGTTTAATGTATTTCCAACAATAATATTTTCAATGAACTTCATTACTTTTCATTATTAGCAAATTGGTTAATTTTAATCAAGTGATAAAAAACATGAAATTGTTAATACACAAAATTAACAAATTCATTTTGCTTACATATCAAGTGCCTACTTCATATCTATGAAACCTAGATATTGAACCTCAGGTACGTCATGTTATTCAAGATTTTCCACAACAGCAGAAATAGGTAATGGCAATTTTCTTCAGCGCACGCTATTTGAACTAGGGTCACTGCGTATTGACTTTGTGCGTCATGATATAATAAATATATATAAGGTCAGAAAAAAACTAAGATTTCCATCAAACAAATGAAATATTATACGAGTACATCTTGTTTTGTTATGAACTATGGATGGCGAATGTTAAACAGAGGTATTATCTAGGTATCATTCTCATAATTTTAGGTACTTTTAATTCAGTGACTTAACATGTACTTTTGATACAGTTTCATAATTTTTCTAATAAAAAGACTTTTCATTTGACAGTTAACGTTACTTTTCAAAGTTGGAATCAGCTATATCTTGTTTCTTGGGCAAACGTTTCCTTGACTGCGTCAATCACAAATGCTCATTTCCTTATTGTAGCAAGGTCACCACAAGGTTGTCTTTTACCGCCTGGTCTTGATCTTTGTTGAGCAATAAAATCCAGACCTGGAAACTTTGTTTCATCTTGATAGCAACAAAAGGTTTTGTAAAGGTCGACTCGGAAAACGCTTTGAAGAAACTGAAGCATTGCAAATGATTATAATAAAATAATGTGCTATTGTGCATACTCTGTTCTTAAGTAATGCGTGGAAGTAAGTGGTTATTAATAGATGGGGTTCAACTAAACATTCTCATTCATTTATTCGTAGCTCCAACTTTAATCGCTATTTTGTTTAGTTTTATGATCTCATTTTGCAAATGCAAAATACTAAACCTGTTTGCAAAAAGATGGTCTATCAAAATTAGCAAAATCCAATTGAATTCCCCACCGTGGCCCGTAGTCATATTAATTGAGACCCCGTACATGTTGTACATCTATGGAGAGCAAGGTTAATTTAATTCCAGAGACGAAAAATAAGCACAATTAAGACGTTTAATTAAGTTGGGGGCATTGTAATTAGAATGGAGGGACAGCGGATGAGTGGGGGCAAAAGGTCAAGCGCCTAATTGGTATCTAGATCATGACCATAGTATTGACCAACTAGGAAAAGTTAGCAGTTAATATCATCAACTGGTTAAATATTATTATTTTTTGTGTTATTTCAATGTTTACGGTGAAGTCACACTTACCCAAACTGATGTCTTGTAATTTTTTTCGAACCTCGAACGCTGCCTTCACAATCAAGCTACTGTATTCAGTCAGAAGTCAGGAGCCATATTAAATCATGCCATAATAATATAAATAAATATTGAATGGACAAAGTATTGTCTCTTGCGTCATAATCACATGATTCATTACCTATTCGTAGAACTAACCAATCCCTGATGAGTTATTAATTAGCTGATGATTACAATCCCCTTGAAATGTCCCCTTGAGCCACAACCTTTCATCCAGGAACATTTCAGTTCGACCTGGGAAATGTTAACTGATGGCCATAAAACGCCTCTCAACAACCATCACTTGTGTGTGTTGGCTTTTTCTTCGAAAATCAGGAAATAAGCACAGTCGGTTTCAAGATCCCAACGCGAGCACAAGGCCGAACGCTTTGTACAGATCCGTGAGTTGTTTGATTTTATTAATAAGTCATGGTCAACTCGGATGAGTTGACCATGACTTATTAATAAAATCAAACAACTTATTAATAAAATAAATTCCCAAGTTTTCTCTCCAAAAATTCTAAAACTTTCACTTTTCCCAGAAATCTACAAAATTTTGCTAAAATACCTACCATGAATAATTTTAAAACGTAAACCCTTTTTCAATTTTTATTTCTATAATGTGCAATAACACTTTTTATGTATTTTAATAGATTTTTTTATCGTTTATATCATTATGTCCGGGTCATCTGACGACGTTTCATGCCCCCACTGTCAGAAAAGATATAAAAGAAGAGGCCTAGCAAACCATATTAGAGCTGCTCATAATAGTATCAGAAGCCAAGAGGCTGTACCAGAAGAAGCTGAGGAACAGAATGACAACAAGTCAAATTTTCTAACAGAACTATCTATGTTAAAGCAAAAGGTCAAGGTCATTAAAAGAATTCCAAAAGCCGTTCGTAGTTTATTTGCTGACGAACTTTCTAAAGTGATTGAAAAATGTATCTCGAAAAATGATTTCCTTTCGTGGCAAGATCTTTTTCTTTTTGCATACAGATGTTTGTATACTCCAAAACAAGAGAAAGGCATATCCCTAGTTTCGTCCATGAAGACCAATCTTTTGAGAAATACTTTGCCAGTTTTGAGTGAAAATCGCAAGTTCAAGTCAGCTCCACTTGAGAAAAGGGTTGAGTACAAAATTGCCGATCATGACATTCGAGGCGCTGTAAAACTCATATCGTCTACGGATAGTTTTGCTTCCTGTACTCCAGAAACATATCATGAACTGTTGATGAAGCATCCACCTCCATCTAGACCTCTTCAATTCCCGTCCGCGCCTGATGATTCTACTCGTCCCCTTGTTGTTGAGTCTTCTGATGTTTTGAAAGCTATTCAGTCCTTTCCGAATGGCTCTAGTGGCGGAATGGATGCACTACGTCCTCAAAACCTGAAAGACTTAACATCATTCTCAGCTGGGGATTCTGGAGTGAAATTGTTGGCTTCGTTAACCAAGCTATGCAATTTTATTTTACAAGGAAAGCTCCATGAAGATGTCTGTCCTATATTTTTCGGCGCTTCATTATGCGCACTATCAAAAAAAGATGGCGGTATCCGCCCAATTGCAGTAGGTGGTACCATCAGGCGTTTGACGGCTAAATTGGGTTGCTCTCTTGTTTCAGATATCGCTTCAGAATATTTCCACCCCCACCAATTCGGTTTCGGCACAAAGCTAGGGTGTGAAGGCATTATCCATGGAGTCCGTTCCTATTTAAATAAAAACATGACGTCTAACAAAGTTCTTCTCAAAGTGGATTTCCAAAACGCCTTCAATTTGCTGGAAAGAGATGTAATTCTCACTCGCGCAAGGGAAAAAATTCCACAACTTTATAATTTCCTTTGGCAAAGCTACAGACATCCTTCACACCTTTTTTATAACAGAGATCGGTTGTGCTCACAGGTTGGAGCACAGCAAGGTGATCCTTCCGGGCCTCTGATATTCAGCCTTGCTTTACATCCATTGATTATATCGCTCAATTCCGAAATTAATTTATGGTACCTGGATGATGGAACCCTAGCAGACCATCCCAACGTTGTTCTAGACGATTTAAAAACTATCATTGAAGAAGGTCAAAAAATTGGTCTTATTATCAACCCTTCCAAATGTGAATTATATTTCTGTTCGGATTCACCGGATGGATCAGAAATTCTAGAAAAATTCAATTCTCTTGCTCCCGGTATACGCGTTGTCTCCGATCTAGACCTCGAATTATTAGGTTCCCCCATATTCATAAATGGCCAAGAAAAAATTGCTAAGCAAAAATTTGAAAAAATTTCCATCCTTGTTGGGCGTTTGGAAAAAATCCAAGCTCATTATGCTTATTTCTTGTTAAGGAATTGTATTGGTATTCCCAAATTAACCTACTTATTGCGTACAACGCCCCTATGGTGCTCGCCCATTCTGTTAGATAATATAGAGCTCATGATAAGATCATCCCTAGAAAAAATTTTAAACGTAGAACTTGAAAACTTACAATGGAAACAAGCTTGCCTTCCGATCAAAAAAGGTGGTTTAGGTATCCCTAATGTTAAAGATTTGGTAATCCCTGCTTTCTTGGCCTCTGCATATGGCGTTGAAGGACTCGTATCTAGCATAATGCATATTCAGGATTACGAGTCTGAATTATGTCATATGAAAGAGGCTTTGAGAGAGTGGGTTTCCATCAATCCTGAAATTCCATCAAAAGTTACACAACAAAGTGATTGGCAAGCAATAACCATCGATCGCATTATAACATCATTGCAATTTCCATCTGAGATTGAGAAACAAAGATTTCAAGTTCTACAAAATAATTTTTCAGGGGCTTGGCTCAGTGCTGTTCCCAGTCCGAATATCGGAAATTTTTTGGATAATCAATCAATGAGGGTATCTGTAGGGTTAAGGTTGGGCTGCAAATTGTGCCGACCACATAACTGCAATAGTTGTGGGAGTGAAGTAGATTGTTTTGGTCGCCACGGCCTAAGTTGCCGAAGTAGTGCGGGTAGATTTTCACGGCACAATGAAATCAATAAAATATTACAAAGATCCCTTGCTTCAGTTAACATTAGCTCACGTTTAGAACCGAATGGACTACTTCGAGAGGACGGAAAGAGGCCTGATGGTATCACGAACATTGCATGGGAGAGGGGAAGAAGTCTCGTGTGGGATGTGACCTGTGTAGACTCATTGGCCCCCTCACATTTACAAGCCAGCCTGGAACCAGGGTACCCCGGTGAATCTGCTGCAAGGAAGAAACATGCAAAATACGAGAGAATAAAAGAAAATCACTCGTTTCTTCCTTTTGCAGTAGAGACACTAGGACCATGGTGCCAGGAGGCTGTGCAGTTTTTGAATGTGCTGGGGTCAAGTTTACACAGGGCATCTGGAGAATCGCGCTCGCGTTCTTACCTCATTGAACGAATCTCTCTTTCAATTCAACGAGGTAATAGCGCGAGTGTGATGGGAACTCTCCCCTCTTCCATTGCATTGGAAGAAATATTTTATCTGTAATATGTAAAAAATAAAAATACATCAATGAGGTTTTTTTCATATCAAAAACTCGGATGAGGACTGTAATCTACTTGTATACAGAACCATTACCAGATGTTTAGGTTGAAGTTTGTGTTGACACTATTTCAACACTTTCAGTATCTTGTGACAAAGAAAACAATCGATGTCAAGCATTACTCAGATGGCGGTTGGGTCCAGAAGTACAAATCCGTATCGGAGAGAATTTGGCACAAGGTTACGTATGACTGTGAGTCCTGTGGACTTGTGCTAGTGTGTGTTTACAGAGTTTTAGTAGATCACGAATAGTTAACATTCGCTATCGTCACAATCAGACGGTAAATATACGACTTATAGATCAAGTTCGTGCCACTTTTCAAGCAAATGAAGAATCTTTTCTGAACTCTGAACTTTCAAAACTTCAAGCGCTCTCCATTACATTACACTGACATTCGATCTCAAGATTCTCAAGAACTTCTCAATGGAAATACTTCTTGTAGTCTGCCACACGAGAGCTCGTATAGCAAAGTCAGTACTAAACTGCCAAACAGATATAGCAAATCATATATTTTCTATGTATGGTATCGTATTATAGATATATCGTGAACTAATATTCCAGTTTACGAGAGAATCGAAGCAACCTTGCAATCTTTGAAGCAAACCTCGTCATAGCCAGTGCCGAAGTTCATACTGCCCGAGCAAGACAGTTTCCTGATTGTCTAAAAAGCATTGCTCAGTTGAAATCATTCCTTTGTCTCTCATTCACAAACCTCCTCTATTTCAAAAGAATTGACACCTCCACCAATTTTAGAGGAAATGTTTAATGTACCATACTTATTTAACACAAAAATTAGAGATAGTTGAATATTTCTAATATGATTTGATCTCATAGCACTTGGGCTAAATAAATAAGCCTTCAGAATGCTTACAAATACAAAAAATATTGTAACCTATCAGTCCTTTCTGAATATCTTTTTTATGTCATCTGTTTTAATCATTTTCTTTTGAGGTACTGGAACAAAGGGAATAACAAGATGACATAACCAGACAACCTTGAGTCCTGATTGGGCAAAACAAATAGGTCCATTTTTTATCTCATCCACCTGAAGATCCCCCACTGGCCAGGCATCCAACGTCTACGCCGGATGGGTCAATGAATGATCTCCCCTGTACAGACCTTGGCACCCTCCAGTGGCCTCGAGAGGGCATCCGCAATGATTTTTCATTGCCAAGGTTACTCGATCACTCGATATAGAAACATCAAGTGTGGACTGGATATAGCTACGAGCAGTATAGGAGCTCAAGTATGAACTATTCTCGGTCACACACGAGAGCGAGAGAGACAGACGGTCGCGATTCGGTTTAAGTTGGAGAGAGACAGAGGAAAACTCAACTTTGAACTTGTGCTCGGCACAAGGTTGGGGTGTCCCTCAAGGTGATGCGGAAAACCAGATTTGCGAGGCGGACTGACGGGAAAAACTCCGGTGCATAAATTAGTTCCACACAGATCTATTGGATTTGTGACTTATGTACGGCCATACGTTAGCGCTGTGTGTTTTTTTTACAGACAAATCAATGCGTGTGCACGTAATGCCTATGCACTTAGTCAGAAACATACTCGGATCTCCATAGCATTGTATAATTATGTGTTGAATGCACATTAAACATCTTTGTCATTAATGCACTCGTGTCACTTTATGTGAGCTTGAAATAATTGTGTTTGGCATGGGATTCTCTATTGTTTTGTTTTTAGCCCTGGCGCTACAAGTTTCCAGTTATCGACAAACGTCCGACTTTGATGTTTTTTCTTTTGCTCTTCCTCATGTCCTTGAGAGGTGATTTACTTCCGATGAGAAATATTTCTTTAAAGCGTTTATCATGTTTATTGATTCATGTATTAAAATAGTTATTCGAATATGAATATAATTAAAGGAAATTGAGTTTATAAACAAACGAAGGACATTCAAACGGCCTCGATTTCACGCACAATAATACATTATGCTTCCGGTCCAAGAAGTGACCCCTGAGGAACCCCAAAACATCAATATTAGTTTCCCTCGTGTGGATATATTTTCCAAGAATTCTTCTTTTCATAAGTTACCATGTTTTGGATCTTGTGTGTTATTAAGTTTAAAAGCAAGTGAAATGGTGATGCTACATCAAAGGTCTTTCTTTCTCTTTCATTCCTTCAATACTTGAATTGCTCCAAAGAATTTTCTAATTTTGAAAACTTTTTCTTCAGATGTTATCTCCTCGTGTTAACTTTGGGATTTCCTTGGACAGATCCTGCAAAAAAGAAACAAATCTAAAAATACTTTTCCTTTTTATTGACAAGTTAATGGCTTAACGAGAAATGAATAAACCCCTCCTCGGGATTACGGACATCTCTGGCATTGACAAACACGCGCTGTTTACATCGATGCCATTGTCACCTTTGTCGACATTTCGACTTCTTTCTCACCGCAGTTGACCGCTTACGTCAAACGCTCCTTAACGTCAGCCTTCAAGACCTTGACTTTGAAAAAACATCGAAAATTTTCCTCAAGTACTCTCCACTCCCTTCTCTCCCTTCCCTCTAAGTAGACTGAGCATTGCAATGGCATGCAATATTTGTATTGTTGTGTAAACAGCTCCATTGCCAAGTTGACTCTAGTCCCTGTTGTCTCTGCAGAGAAATGGCACAACGTTTGCTCTCTGATCTGGTTACAATATTGTTGACGGTTTCAATTGTTTTGGAATAAATGTACAAGTTTTCTTTACAATAAAATATCAAAATCTGTCCATATCTTTGCCATTTCCTTCCAAAAGGCACTTGAGCAAATATATTACATAGTAGTAAAGAGATCCCCCAAATAAATTTAACAAGTTTTGAAGGTCAATCTTTGTCAATAAAGTCATTTGATTTAAAAAACAAAAGTACCCTAGATTTTTCAATCGTAAACACCTGTTTACCCCACTCTAAAAGCAACTTGAAAAAATGTAAATGAAAAAAATAAAACTCAATCCAGTTAAGAAACAAACAGGAAGAAGCATTAAAGTTTTCGTAAAATATTTGTCAAAAACAGGCATGAAAAAAAAGAACGGACCGTTTAAAAAGAACTCCCGCGATGATTCGTTAATTTGTTTCCTAAATTTATACACGACGTACGAAGTAGTTGCAAGTTCAAGGCCACGACGCCTTGTGAAAAAGGGCGGAGCTTAATATTGAATGAAATCGAGAGGAGAGGGGAGGGAGTCCCATCTCTCAACGAACAGTACTATCGCAGAGAGAAATTGAGCGTTTTTTTTTTCAATGTTAAACTCTCTCTAACATTTCCGTGTTGAGGATCAAGTCGTGAGTGTAATCGTGCCTCGCGTTCGTGTTGTAAAACATCGCGAACTGATAAAATTAAATTAAATCGAAAAAAAATATTTCGTGTGTGATTTATTTTTTGTGTTTAAATAATTTGTTGTTTTTTTTAAGTGTATACCTGAAACTGTGCTTTCCGGATTATTTTGGATTTTGCCGCCACCTTTTTGACAATCGGAAAAACAGTGATACCAACTCAACCGCTGCTTCCCATTTTGGAAATTTTGACCATGTGCTTCGTGTGATAACTGTTAGAAATTTGTGAATGTGTTTTTGAGCCCTGAAAAACTCAGATTATTCTTATATTTACCGTTCGATTTTTAACAAAAGTTATGTCACAAATAACATTACCTACCACGTTATCTTCTATTAACAATAATGTCCACATTTTCGGTGCCATTCTGTTGAAAATTTTGACTTTTTGAGGTCCATTAAATCAACTGTAAAATAAAACATTAAAACTTGTTACAGGACAAAGAATGATTTAGTAATTATTTCAAATATCTCATACTTATAGTTACCAATTATTTTTTAATAAATAAGATAACAATTGATTCCTTTATTTAATTAAATAGTTTTTACTGTGCTAATTTTAATACATCTCAACCAATTTTTTTCCCTGTTTGAATTCGTGTTTCCAATTTATCTTTAACATTTATTATTAACCTGACATAATCAATCATTAGTTCGATAATTTTTCTTAATTTTGCTAAGTTGTTCGTGATATTTACAGTGAAGTTTTGGTTTCAAAATATTTTGGATACCCCTAATTGGATTAACCACTACTGTTACTGGATTATCTTTGGATTAGCTCCTCTCTCAGATCTTCCTGGATTTACGTTAGATTTAACTGTTCCGGTGCAAAGATTTTGCTTCTCCTAACTGTGCTATGATGGAAGATGAGTTACCCATATTGAAGTCGATACTCAAAGGCAACGCCCGGTATCACAATGCTCGTACGTAATCTATTTTACCTCCTAAAGTAATAATAATAAATTGAAATATTAGAAGGGCAAAACACAAAGTAAAGCCCAGTACAAAATTACCTGCGAAAAAAGTTCAAATAACTCCTCGTTTGCAAACGGCTCATTATCTATTAAAGTCAGTTGCTAATATTAAAATTATTCTATAATTTTTATCCTTTAAATCATTTTCTGACTCAAGTCTGCTCAAGAACTTCATCACTTGTCCAGTCATGCTCATCAGTTCAGTCCGTTTCATCAGTTTTATCAGTTATTAACTCATTACGTTAGACCTTATCAAGTTAGCCTCTAGCGGCAATGAACTTCAAACTTGACAATGAAAACGACCAACCAATTAGGAGGAAAAACACCAAGTTCATCAACTCGACGAGGGCAGAATGAGTTATCAGTGTTTCTTATCAGTACTTGTTATCGGTTTTATTACTTAAACAATTGGACGAATTGGGGTTTTATTTTGGGAAAACAACATTTTCGGCAATTATCATTTTCTCGAGGCATGAGTAATGTAAAAAAGAAAAAAGGACTTGAATGCTATCGTAAACCAAATAATGATGAAATGAATGAAAGATTATGTCTTTGCTGCGTATACTAATAGTTTTTAACGGATCAAAGTATTTTTTACAACTTGTGAATAATGTTCACAACCAACAAATCAAGCTCGCCGGGAGGCGAACGCTCGTCAAGTAGCGCCAGCCAACCGGCCTATATTAACACGAAACAGAGTTTATAAATCATACGCCTCAATTTCAGTTAAATAACCACACAATCATTATGATCCTTGCTGAAAATGGACCTCAGTGGCCTTGAATTTCTTCCCCGTGCCAGGTGCTGTTAGATCTCTGTTACTATGGAAACCGTTATCAGTTCCTCGTTTGATAAAGACGCTATTTTCTTCTGGTACATGGGAGACGTGTGCAGTGATAAGGCACACTCTAGTTCCTATGTTATGTGCATTGATAACGTTTGTATGTCTATTTGTCCGTGATGATAAGAGATGTAAACGATGGTGACCTCATAGTTATCATAACTGGAAAAATATCAATTTCATTTTTAATGACACAAGTGTTAATTTATTTTTGATAAGTACCATTATGCATGTAGTGACAATGGTCATAAGTGCTATAACTCACCATGAAGTCATTTTGATAGTTTTTACTGACAGTCTGATTCATAGCCAAGCGCAAATATTGTCACAGCTATCATTATTTCTCAGTAAAAAGTATCATATTACTATGTCAAAATCTATTAACTTGAAAAATTAATCATTGTTTCAAGGAATTTTCGAGCACGTACTTTTCATTACTTCCAATTTTTAAAGAAAAAGACAAAAACAGAAGTGTTGTCGATAAAAGGGTTCCTCAGATTTCTTCTCTAGAGCTTTTTTTGTAAAGAAAAGTTGATCTGAACTGTACGAATTCGACAGTTAAGAACAGTCGAAACCATCTGAATAGAGAGCGGTCTAATGAGTGTACCTATTTCGAGGAGAAATTTCGACAGTCACAAGGATTCGAGAGAAATTTCGCAGATGATAAAGTGAAAGAGAGTCGAGATAGTTGCAATCAAGAAGTAGTGTGGTTTCACTTTTTGTGAGAAAGTAATTGAAACGCATGGGAAGAACGCAACAGCTGTTCAGCAAACCAAGAAATGACGCGAAAGAGATTGTTTCCTCTAAACCAACCAACCAACCAACCAAACATAATATACAGGCACATACAATGTCCACACAATTTTTGCTGTACACTTTGCAAGTAAAAATACAAGTAGGTCTCTACAAAAAGTTTGTAGGTGTACACTTGTAGATGCAACTCTATAGGTTCCGAATTAAAACCTCTATTGGGATTGGACCATATTGCTAATGTAGTTGGTTTCGACATACATGTAAAGGAATCTCATTAACGTCACTGAATTATTTATATGTCTAATAAATTCCGTTGAAGTCTCTCTAAATTCGGAGAATTTGATCTTGGAAGAAGTCACTAAAGTTTTGAAACCCCACTAGATTTCATAAGAGGCTTCGATGCACAGTTACAAAATTGACTGATGTAATTATTGCTTATAAGTAAATTAAAAAGAGAACACCTAATTTATGACACTGTGTGTGTGTTATCAGACAGTATTCAAGGTCACCCAAGTACGTTGCCATTGACCGATAAGAAAACAAAATGGAGGTGACCCCTGGTGACAGCGAAGCACTTAGCAATAAAATTATGGTGATTCTGCTAATAGCAGTAGACAATATAAATAACTTAGCAAGAAAATAACAAGACACGAGGCTTATGATAATAGCTGTGGCAATAATTATCAAGAGAAGCGCGTGTTCTTAGTATAATTGATAAAATAAATTATTTGAAAAGAGAAGAAAGAAAAATCAACAGCCATGTCGCAATTCAAATACACTAATAGTGTGAAATGCGATGAACAATAGTACTGAACTAAACACAAAAGTTGTTGAACCAAAAATTAATAAATATCGAAATCCTAAACCATAGATTATAATTAGAGTTTAAGTCTTTTTGACGATTGTCTAAAGAAGCTGCAATAATGCCGTGCATGTTTCATCCTTGGGCTTGTATGAAAATGTTGCAAATACCCTTCCATACTTCTTAAACTTCAAGAAAGATCTTGAACTATTAAAAAGCAATATCACAGAAAAAGAAATTGAAAAAAAAAGGAACAAAGAAAGATGAAAAGCAGATTGCTCAGAACCGTTAAGTAGTTGTTGAACCCTGGAGAGACCCTCATCTCTTGGTTCCTTATCTAGTAAAAAAAAGGAAAAAAAAACGAAAGCGGGTACATAATAATAGGTAATAACAATAAGCGGTCGCACGTGCCCTGTTCAACCCCTCATGTTCTCAAAACGGATCAGACTGATTTTGTGAGATTGTTCTTAGAGGAGATGTCTGTTGCACCTGGTGTTTAGGATCCAAGTGGGTTAAGCTAAGTCGCTGAGCCGTCCAGGTGGGGTTAGGGCTCTAACGACCCCAGGGAGAGAGAGAGAGAGAGAAAGAGAGATATTCAATTTCCAGGAGCAGCTGAATCCATAGCACAGACCATAATATTTTTTTCTTCGCTTTGGGTTTATAACAGGATTCAATCGTAAAATCCCGAAATGGGTTTTTGTAATTCAACGGTAAAGCCAGACACCGTATTTATGACCCCAACGGTGGTTTTGACTGCAACTGGTCTGCAGAAACCAAAATATGCACTTTTCAAATGATCCTTTTGCTTTCAATCTTTCATGTCTTACTGTTGCAATGCTTTCATCTGCCTCAACACCATCTAGTTCATTTCGTAATCCATGTGGTTGATTGAGTGTCCCACTTTCATAATTTTATGGTTCGAAAGTTTTTAGCTTTTTATGAGCGTTTGTGTCTCAATTATTTCTGCTTATGCCTCTTGTCAAGGGCAAGAAGCTGTCTACTTTCTTTTAGTTTGTCTGGGTGGAAGATATTTTATGGTCCTCGTTGATTGGTTCAAAAGAGAACAACTGCTGCTTCATTGTTCTTGGAAATTCGTTTATCTGTTCTAGTGAAAAATGATGAGCTCTGAAGTGGTTGCCATAAATCTTTCGTGAAAGATTTTTTTCATCTACCAAGACAAATTCAATCAATAAATCTCAACATTAATCCTATCTGTAGGAATACAGTTTTTGCCTCTAGGACTATCCATACAACTGCTTCGATCTTGTTTTACACACAGCTTCATTCATATCTACTATCAACTTTTTTTTTAATTTGTTAGCGTTGCCAACAGACTTGTTGTTTGATAGTATTTCAAACTCTACTACTATATCAAACTTACTAGCGTGGTACATATTCTCAATATCACGCCACATAAAGTCACGATTTCCCTTGAGGCTTATACTACGCTACTTGAATTTGCGATTCTTTATATTTCCTCTTTTGATAATCTCACTATCTATATTAATATCTCAACACTTGTCTCTTATGGTGAATTGTTAATCTGGTACACCACATTTAAATTTATTATATCTACAGTGTCGGGTAGAAGCTGATTTAGATATACATAGATACTAATTAGAACTTGTATAGATTTGCCAGAGATTATTTAAACGTTCTTTTGATAGATTATTATGATAATATGCATATATTCAATGATAATATTGATGTTTTTAACGATTTTATGTACTTATGTTTTTACTCATGATTCTGTGTTTCTTGTTGATCTTGATACGCACAAGACTGGAACATCGTGAAAGTGAACGCCTCACTCGTGCCAATCTCTCTCTTCCAACTTCCTTCACAATAGATCTGCCTCCTTTGAGAAAGTTTAGAACAGCACAATCATTTCTATCAATCTGAGTGATATAGCAGTCATTGTGACACCTTATATTAAAGCTACTTTCTTGATATATTGTTTACTGTGCTGTTAAATGACCTACCATTCTGCCTCTCTATTAACCCATTAACGCCTGAACTATTGTAAATGTTGATCCATTTTGAAAAAATAAATATCAAAATCTTGATAGAACTGTCTAGTAAAATTCAGAAGGTAGCAAATATTGTCAACAATGAGAACTATAATGTTATAAAGTGGTAACATGTACCGTATTGAACAACAGGTCAGAAACTTGCACTGCCTCCATCGTTGCCATATGGCAATGCTAGACGTTAATGGGTTGATATTTGTGTGTCGAATTGTACCTTTTCGGCCTAATCATACTTAAGTCACTTTTCACGACAACTCGTATAAACAGAAAAGTGAGAAGTTGTACTAGATGTACATGAATATGAACATACCTGGACAGCTGTTTCGGCTTATTGCTCTCATCACAGGATATTATCTGAATATCCATGTCACAATAACTCTCTATTAATCGTAGTAACAAAAAGTGAGATCTTATAAAAACCAAAGAAAACTGTCTAATCTTTATTTTTTTTTTTCGTGTTTCAGCTGTGAGATTCGGCCGCGTCCCCAAGCGAGAGAAGGCGCGCATCCTGGCGGCCATGCAGCAAAGCTCCAGCACGAAATGCACGGAGAAAGCTCTGGCCGCCGAGCTAGATGATGACCAGCGCCTCCTAGGCGCAGTGGTGCGCGCGCACCTGGACACGTGCGCCTTCACCGCGGACAAGGTCGAGCCTATGCTGCGCCGAGCCCGCGAACACCCCACCTACACCGCCTGTCCTTCGACACTGGTGAGTCAAGCGAGCATTTTTGTTTTTTGTTTTTAAAGATGATTTTCACAGGTTTTCTTCGTAGCCATTAAACAGACTACTGTAGAGCTTGTGATCTGTGTTGTAGCCTGCCCATCCCGTAGTATACCTCCCTGATGGCGAGAAGTGACACTACTTCAATTAGGTGCTGGTCAACACAGCGCAACGAAGGTATCCCTTACAAACAATTGTAACCAACTAAATGTAACAACTAAATGTAACAAATAAAGAATTTAAAAATTAAACTACTTTGCTGTTTAATTTTACAATTTGTATAATCCTTATATATCGTATACTATGTGTTGATAGGGAATTGAACTTTGAAGGATGATTCATATCTGAGGACGTTGTAAAAAAAACGCTGATAAATGACTCAACATGACTTGATTTTCATTCAGGAACGACAGAGAACTTTTAAAGAAAGAGAAAAATGTGCTGATTTCTTTTTAAGTAGAAAGTCATGTTTCTAGATAATGGTTTGACTCTTCGGAAGAAGAAAAAACTCCTTTGCATCATTAGGCAACAAGTTAGAGGACCTAAGCACATATATTAGAAATTAAAATTGATAAACAAAATACAAACAATATCAGTTTGAAAGCATTCCTTTCTTGAAAAACAGGAACAAACCTTTTGTACAACTTATGTAACGGTACCCATTCTCATTGATAAGGAAAAGAACAGATAAAAAAGAGGCAACAACAAGGTTGCATCGAAACCTTTCTAAAGAGTCTGAAGAAAGAAAGATAACCTGTGTGATGAAAACGTGAAAGATTCTAAGAATTACAATTATTTCAAAGAAAGATAAGGGGAAAAGTGTAACCAACCTAAAGAAACAATTAATGAAACAATGTTTTGGAAACAAAAGTCACAATAGGGAGGCGTATAAAGGACTTGGTGGTAGAGGCATAATATTTAAAGGAAACATCCTCGTGGTGGAGAAAGTTGACCCACACGTGTCAAAGACCTTTGAGCAATTGAGAAGTTGCTCTTATGCTTTTGACAGGGTTCGAAAGAAACAAAAGACAACTCAAAAACAGAAGAAAGTGGTTTCTTAGGAAAGAGAGAAAACTCGCTTTTTTGAGCTGGGAAGTCTTTGTTTTAATTACAAGAGTTTATGTAATATTGAGTCGACAATGGCTCGGATGTTATAATACAAAAGGGATATATCGTAGGTATATCAATTGAGTTCATTGCTCGCCATGACACAACCTATTATGAACCTCTGGTCCCAAATGTGAATAAATTTTACATAGTATTTGTATTAAAATTGGTTTCAAATACTAATGAAATCAAGAAGCTAAAAAGGATGTCTGAAAGGAAGCATAAACTCTGGGAAAGGAAGTATTAAATATCTCCTAACAACGAATTAATTTTTTATAACCACAGAAAACGTTAATAGATTATCGGAATAAAAAAGTAGTTGTATTGTGTTTGGGATGCTCGTAACTCAGTTGTGGCATTGACCTCAAAACTGATGCGACTACAATAGAGGGTGGTCACGCGATCTCACACTTGATAGAACAAATTGGCCTATACAGTCAGGCGAGCAGATGTTCCTCAAGGTTCAATTCTGGGTCCATTGTGTGTGTCGAACACTCTGCTGAGGTCTAACAATGACCCCCAACTCTCTTCAATGTGGAACTGGTAGAGTAGCTGCCCCTAGGGTGGGTTATTGGGTGTGGGGACGATCATTGGGAAGCAAATTTCCGGTTGCTCCACGCTCGGTGGCCTCACCGGTGAGTTTCGTTTCGCTTCACTTGGTTTCGCTTTGGCCCAGGTGTCAACGGAAGCTCTCCTGTATCCTGTCTATCCCTTCACGCAAGCTGTCTTTTCTAATGGATGTGTCCTTTAATGTCTGATGGTTTTGGTCATCTCCCCTACGAGTTTTAGGATGTCCATATTTCTATCGATTTACATTTTCCCCATGCTGATTTTCTTTCTTCTACATGAAAAAGTCGTCCCTAAAATTACGTTGATTTATTGACCATTTAGATTCTTAGTAAAACATATTGAATACCTTCTTTTCTTCTGTCTGTATCTTCTTCGTACTTTTTATTCAAAGAAAGGTGCTTGAAATTATCTAGAACGCCGTGGGTGGCATTAGAAAGGTGGCTGGACAACTGGACATAGTTTCTAAACACAAGACCAGCGTAGTTTTCAAGAAAACCAATGAAATCCAACCAGTGACCTGTACGAACATATTTATGTATTGATTCTTGGTAATTTTTCTTTCAAAATATTGTGCCAGATTCTTGTCCATTTCTTCGTCAACAACATCATGTCAAGCCTTTTAAATTTTCTAAACCTAACGGTGCTCGGTTAAAACAAAAGCCTTAAAAATACAAGAATAAAAATTATCATATTTTAAGAGGGTTAAAGGAAAGGCTAACCATCTAACTGTTCTCAAACAGTGAAAAAGTTATTCTCTTGTTGAAATTATTATGAATTTCAATCATTACAAATTTCTATTTCCAATAGTTACCTGGATACAATAGATGGATTCATTGTTTTCCTTGTTATTGTTATGTCTTTGTCATCTAATTGTTCATTAGGTTTACTTTAGGGCTCATCAAGAGTCTTCGACCTCTACTGTTTCTTCTATTTATTTTTATTTTCATTGTTGAAAATTGTCATTTCTTATTCTTTGTACTACTGTGGGAATTAGAAAGTTCCCATCACTACATGATCTCATTTTGGTCCCTCTCTGTATACTTCTGGCCTTTCTTTTCTTATTTTCTTACTGTTTCACAAAACGCATCTTTTTTTGTCTTATTTCAGCTTTTACAATTTGAATATTTCATTTCGAATTCCTAATATGGAGGAGTCCACACATCACTGAAATACTAAACTTATTACTCAGTTCAGTTTTCTTAGAAAAAAATTGAGCCTAAGGAGAGGAGTGTGGGCTATAAAAACACTCGCTGCGACGTCCAACCTTGAATGAAATGGCAACAGCTCCACGTATTGCAATGCTAGAGACGAAACTGCTAGCAGTGTACTTGAAGTACTTGTGAACAAACACAGCATAGGCTCGTAACTCGTAAAACACAATTAACTAAAGCAGTCCGGTGCAGAAATATGATCGTTCTATCACATTTCAATAAACATCGCCCAAGCGCGGTCCCAGACAAGTGCAGTAGAAAATGCAATAAGGAAATTGCATCGGCGAGTTTGTCTGAATGCACAATGCGGAATTGGCGCGAGCATTCTTAATTGCTTCTCTACGCTTTATTTAGAAATATTTTTTACGACTCAGTTCTCAATAGATGGTGGGTGTCTGGGATGTTTACAGAGCTTTTGCTTCGCTCGTTTCACGGTCTTGATAACTGTATTCTAATTCAAGGACGATCTTTGAGTCGTCGCAAGTTTCCAAAACAAAGGATCGTGATCGCCTTGAATGAAGGTCGTCTTGTCCTGGGTGACCTCACGATGTCCTCTGAGCATCCAGGGTTCCATCTTGGGCCCAGCGTTTTTTCGCCGGCGCCTCGCTGAGGGCAAGGTTATTTCTGTGAAGGTCAAGACACGACGTGGCGGGGAGGTGACCTTAGGAAAAGCGAATGATAAGTTGGGAGGCGCGGAATGGAGGGGAGAATTAATCATCATTATGTGTTCGCTTTGAATGTCAAGGTCGCCGGTTGCTTAAAATAGAAAACGTTCATGAGAAATTGTTGCAATAGCCGCGCTCCCGTCGCGTGATGACGAAACGAAACGAGGAAGCAAATGAAATACTGTCGAAGGCGCAACTCTCCCTGCTCTCCCTTCCTCCTTTTTTATCTGCCTACCTTGCACGATACATTCCCATTGGTACAAGTCAAGTGAGCAATAAATACTAGCACTAAAAATAAAAAATAATATCACTATCAGCATGAATGTGAATATGAATATTATCCAGCTCATTTTTGCATTTAAAAGCTCATAATTAAATTAACGTTTTCATATTTTTTAAATTAAAAAATAACCTGAATAAAAAAAGAGAACAAACTAAACAAAACAAAAAAAATATATACTGAATAAATTTATTGCAGTGTATAACAGCAAAAAGTTAGCACATAAATCCCTCTTTGTTCCCTAAACTTCCCGAAAATCCCGAATCAAAATAATTCCCTTCTCACGAGCTGAAACTCGAGCGGAACCTTGAATATTTGAGCATGACGTGAATGGGAGCTTTTCCCTCCCTTTCCCGTTGCCACAAATTTTTTCCCTCCCCGCCGTTCCTTTTCCCTCCTGGTACTCCTAGGTCACTACCTCACAGCACTTCCCTGATTTATTGATCCGCCAGTTCTGTTCCATCCCACACCGAATGTACAAGATTTCAAGGGCACACGTTTCTTCTTCTTCCCTCCTCCTTTCTTCTCTCCCCACCTTTTCTCCCTCTCACTTTTTCTCTCCTCTACCTTTTTCTCCTCTCACCTTCTTCTCCCTCCTCACTTTCTTCTCTCCCTCCTCACCTTTCTTCTCTCCTCCTCACCTTCTTCTCTCCCTACCTTTCTCTCTCCCCCTCACCTTTCCTCCTCCCTCCTCACCTTTCTTCTCTCCTCCTCACTTTCTTCTCTCCTCCTCACCTTCTTCTCTCCTCCTCACCTTCCTCCCTCCTCTGTTTTCACTTCGAAAGGTTAGATTTTTGTTTTGGCACGATTCACCTGTTTGCCTGTGTTTTGTGTATGGCATTGTAGTTTCAATAGTGTGTTCTCGATGGTGACACATTTCTCAAATATCTCACTGTCTTGGAAAACATGACGATTTTTGAGAAATATGTATGATTACTCAGATGTTCATTCTGGTGGAATATTGCGAGGAGAACTTGAAGTGAATGGTTCGTGATTTTACCTAGCAACAATTGTATGATTTGTATGTACTTCACAAGTTACAAGTTATTTATCAATGATAATTGAAAAATAGGTTAAAAAAGAAAGAAAAGAAGAAAGATACTTCTCTAATAAGAAACAATAGAACTTGATACATCCCAAGTATCAGAGAATTTCAAATAGGAATAAAGGTGAACTCTAAATCTCAACGCGATCGGTCGAAAAGTGATCCCAGTAGGCGAAGGGCATTCTTAAAACCTAATACACCATGCAGCAAATATGCAAAGAACAAATTATATTCTCTAACAAAGTCGTACGAACCAGCGACCTCGAGGTCTGCCAGGTTCATGACCGTTGCCTCGCTAGCGTCTCTCACGGTCAAGGCAAACTCAGTTCATTCCCCAGAGAAATATTTTAGGAAGTGCCTTGGCGTTGATTTACAACGCTTAAGGTTGCTCAAATTACCTCCAAGACATTGGGCGCACTGTTTGGCGTAATTTATGTTCTTTGCATCCAAATAGTTTTGAACATGATTTTTTCTCGGATTTCAATTAGTTCTTCTAGCAGAATATTTATATGAACATTTTGAGTGTTTTGCTAATTTGAATATTAAATTATTGTGTTGTAACTAATTTAATGAGATCATCTAGGTCGTTCTCTGCGATGTTGAGGTAATTTTCAAGATTTCTGACAGCATTGAGAATGTCAAGAGCTGTGGTGTAGCCTCCGTGATGAACTTTAGCATTGACCATGGCAGCTAGCACCTCACTTGTCTTCCTTTAGTTGGAAATGTGAAGGTGGACGTTAGGGTATTCGTGTCAGTGATGCAGTCTTGCGACTTGTCTACATTGCTCTGTCTCGCATTCTGTCGGGTGATAGGGCGTCTTGTTGCTTCAGATATGTTTCTTGCTTATGAACCATCATGTTTAATAAAACTTTTTGTCTCTTCTGGACTTTGTCCTATGGCGTAGCTGTTATACTAATGCGTCTCGTTTCTTCTTGTGTTGCAGGCATGCCCTCTCAATCCTAATCCAGTCCCCCTGCAAGGGCAGCAGGAACTCTTGCAAGACTTCTCCGAACGCTTCTCGCCCACCATCCGTGGCGTGGTGGAGTTCGCCAAGCGCATCCCTGGTTTCTCCCTCCTGTCCCACGAGGACCAGGTCACGTTACTCAAGGCAGGCGTCTTCGAGGTGCTACTCGTGCGACTGGCCTGCATGTTCGACTCGCAAACCAACAGCATGATCTGCCTGAACGGTGAAGTGCTCGCGAGGGATTCCATCCACAGCTCCAACGCAAGGTTCCTCATGGACAGCATGTTTGAGTTCGCTGAGAGACTCAACAGCCTCCACCTGTCCGACACAGAGATCGGTCTCTTCAGTTCCATCGTCGTCATCTCCCCCGCCCGGCGCGGCCTCAGGAACAAGGAGCTCGTGGAGAGAATGCGAGGCAAACTGGAGAACATCCTCCTCCATGTCCTTCACCAAAACCATCCCGACCAGATGAACCTGTGCGCAGAGCTCATCGCCATGCTACCAGACCTGAGTACACTCAACCAGCTCCACTCAGAGAAACTCGTTGCTTTCCAGATGACGGAACAGCAGCAGCAGCTCGCGGCACAACAACAGCAGCAGCAGCAGTGGCATGGGGAGGACAACAGCAAGAGCCCCACAGGATCCTCCTGGTCTGACGTGACCATGGAGGAGGTGAAGTCCCCCCTGGGCTCTGTGTCCAGCACGGAGTCTGTGTGCAGCAATGAGGTGGCTACGCTCAACGAGTACACCAGCACGCATGCGCAGAACGCACCTCTGTTGGCTGCTACTCTGGCAGGCGCTCAGTGTCCACACCGGAATCGTGCCAACTCTGGTTCCACGACGGATGGCGACCGGATGAGGTTCCGGAAGCTGGACTCCCCCACGGACTCCGGCATCGAGTCTGGCACGGAGAAGATAGAGAAACACGCCAGCGCCCCCACCAGTGTGTGCAGCAGTCCGCGCTCTAGCTTCGAGGAGAAAGACTTTAACCACGTGGAGGACATGCCTGTGCTGAAGCGCATCCTCCAGGCCCCGCCCCTCGACACGAGTTCCATGATGGACGAGGCGTACAAGCCTCACAAGAAGTTCCGCGCCCTGAGACAGAAAGACTCGGCGGAGGCCGAACCGCTGCACCCCAGCCTCGCCTCCTCCCACTCCATGCTGGCCAAGTCCCTGATGGAGGGACCTCGCATGACGCCCGACCAGCTCAAGCGGACGGAGATCGTGCACAACTACATCATGAGGACAGACTCCCCGCCCGGCGCGGCGTACTTCCCCCGCAGCTGGCACTCGAGTGTCATCAAGCCGGCGCCCGCCGCCACTGTTACCTCCAACGCGTTGCTGGAACTGCAAGTCGCCGCCACGTCGCAACCTCTCAACCTATCCAAGAAGACACCTCCCCCCTCCCCGCGGCTAAGTGTCGTGTCTCTGGAGGCATGAACCAGTACAAAGTTCCTTGCGATCTCGTAGAGAAATATCTCTGGACCAATTTGAAAGGAACTCGAACTTGTATTACATTTTTCTATTTTGTTTTCTCTTTGTCCTCTGTCATATAGCTCATCATGTAGCTCCCTTAGTATCCCCAGATCCTCTTGAAAAAAATATCTTGTTTTTCTTTTTTTAAATCATATTTTTCTAAAGTAACTTTTTCTAAGAACTATTTTTACTTGAACGTCGGTTTACGCATCAAACATTTTCATTTTGAAACATCCTATTTATTTTTGACTTTTTAAAAATCGAAAGTTGACTATTTTTGAAATTTTGTAGAATTTTAATAACTTTTCATTTTCTGTCTTCTTCACCTAGATTTCGGAACGCGAATAAATTGATTCCTTTGCTAACGGACGAAATACATGGTTCAAATCAGAAGAAATTCACAGAACAGCGGCAAATTGTCGTTTCAAATTCTGTGTAAGAGTTATTATCATTCATCGTTTTAAATATAATTGAAAAAATGTCTTATGTTTTTTTATTTTTAATTTTTATTTGTGATATATTTATTAAGGTATAATTTCCAATCTCCTGTGTAAAAAAATAAAAAAATTACAATCTTTATTTTATTTAAATCATTGAAAAAAGAAAAGAATAAAAAAGTAAAGTGGTGTCAGATTTGAACGTGATTGCTAAAACAAAGTATACATTTACTTTATTATACCAATGATATTCACAATCGAATACATCTCATATCTTGCTACTCAAAATACCTACCATGAGAATATGACTAGTAATTATTCATTGATTTAAATAAGTGTTCCAAAACATACGCATAGTATTTTGTAATCTAAAAAAAAAAAAATAGAAAACACATCTCGATAATTATGTTGAAATTAAAATTTAACATTTACATAATTTATACCTATCGTTTAAATTTTTCCAAAATATTGTTTCTTTTGTTGTTGTAAAATGTTTCTTAAATAATATTTTTTTGACCTATGTTTCCCTCACAAACAGAATCATGTTTGTCCTGTAGATTTATTTTACTAAGAATATTCTTGTCTTCTCTGACCGCCCCAATAGTACAACCTTCCCTTTTTGAAAACTACAATAAAATAATTTTTTAAATCATCTTGAAATTTTCGATAGCGAAAAACTGTTGAATATCCTTCAGTTGAGAAAGCAATAAAATTGATTACAATATTTTTGATCCATTAGAATATCAAGAACAAACATTTAACAATAGTGTTGAGCCACCATTTCTTTCAAATTTTAACAAACAAACAACCTTTTTCTGTTCAAAACTCATTTAGATTTATGATAAATTGATATTTTTTGTGTGGAAAAATGAAAGTAGTAAAATTTTATTTTACAATATTTTTGGATCTCTTAAAATAAAAATATTTAATAAAATATTTCATAAAAAACGTACTATTTTTGTAAATATGTTTGGAATTTAAGTCTGTAAAAAAGAAAGAAAAACCACAGTTCCATTTTATCTCATGTGGAATGAAGATAACAAAGTAAGATCAATCTTCTGTATTGAAGAATGGTGACTGAAATTATCAATCCTTGAATTTTTGTTTAATCAAATGTTGAAAAAAAATGTAAAAACTTCATACAAATTCTAGTCGTTTCTTAATTTATAAATAAAAAATATATATAAAACTAAATAGATACAGGGCGAGCCAAACTGTTGACCTAAAAAAGATATTCTTTGAAAACTTTTGGTTCCATCCAGTATAGTTTTTAATTCACAATAAAGAAATATTGGCCAGGTATATATATTTTTATTGAAAATTTTGTAAATAATTGGAAATTCTTTTTTTATTGCATTATAAATAATTGTGTTTATATTATTTTAATTTGAATAATAATAAAAATGATTGAATAGTTTTTAAAAAATAATAAGAAAAATATACCGATGACTTACTCATTTTAAATCTCCTGTCTTAATAAATAAGGCATTCTTACAGATCAGCATATTACCTGAAGTATCTTGTTGAACAACAACAGAACCTTTGCTAACTGAAATCTTAGCGAATATAGATAAAAAAAAATAACAAATAATAGATTCCTACTGTTAAGAAAACAATTTATTATTGTTCTCCAAATTCTGTCTGAATAGGTTTCCATTAGATTTGAAACTAAATATCTTTGGTTCGATTCCATGATTTCCATGTCAGACGAAAATATCATTTGATTTAGCAACATTTCAGTTCACTTCAAATGATTTTACAGTAGTTATCTACGTACTTTCTTAGTCTTACAATTATAGCTGTGTAAACAAATGTTTTACATAACATATTTCTGGCTACCATCGTTCACGATGACGTCATCCAATGATGATGATGAAACATTTCAAGACTCCAGGAATGCATTTGATCCATTTATGATTGTAAAGAGTATTTTTATTGTACAGAGTAAAGATTGCCGAGATATGATTGTAAAGAGTATTTTTATGAAATAAACTTGGCAAAGAGAGCGATGTTTTAGCTAAAAAAAAAAAATATGAAATGGGCCAAATTAGTTCTGGGCTTAATAGATTTACTTTGGTCCATTTTGCCCATATGAAGCCCGACACTTTAGAAACTTCTATTTGCGTTAAATTAAAAGTTCAAATATTTAAAATAAATAAAAAAAAAAAGTTCGGAGGTGTGGAAATAATTAAATACCAACCAAAAACTTATTTGCTTGAAAATTGGTTTGAAAGAACTCTTTCAAACCAATTTACCTTGGAGTACCACAAGGCAGCAAGATTGATGGTGGTTTTTTTGTACAGGCATCACTTGAAAGAGAGAGTGAGAGTTTAATACTTTCTCTCTCTCAATGTCTAAACTACTCTGACAGTCTTGCAAGACTAAAGAAAAAGTGACTTCTTATGGTTCTCATTACCTGAATATCTGTGTACTGAGTCTTAATGAATCTTATCACAATGGTTCCATTAATTTTCTATCATTATACATTTGAAAATTTCCATTTCTTCTTGAATTTAATGGTTCTTGTTTTATTTTTATTTTTTCTTTCCTTTCTAAAATTCGACAAATTTGGAAAACTTGAGTTCAATTATACATAAATTATTGAATAACTAATATGATTTTTTTAAAAAAAAATAAACGTAGAAGAAAAATACTTTTCTGGTGCGATGAAATGATTTCCTAGTGTTTTCATTTTTCTCTTTCAAAATATAGCTTTTCCAGGATACAGAGACGCATAGTTTTTAAGTGTAGTTTTCTCGGAATGACTTATTTAGTCTTGTTAAAGCATTTTCCTAAAATGGGAATAATAAAATAACACAATTAGTTTTGTGAGTTTCCTGCGAATGGAGGGTAGTAACACATCCGTCGACACATGACCGTGTAGTTGAAAACGACGTTAAACGCAAATTAAAAAAAACAATGGTGGTCAACTTTACTGCACTGTCTGCACTATAACTAAAAAAACAATAAAAAAAATGACTTTTTTTGAAATTTAATCAATCTTTCTAAAACTAATAACATAGGTAATATGACAATTTTGAAATTAATTTTCCAAGTCCACAAGTACTGGATCTGACAGAATAACACACATCATATCTCACGCATACCACACCGACAGATCTGGGTCACACAGAGTGATACAACTGGCCGACCTTGATCCATATTTCAGGCTGGGATGAGTGATATCACCTGAAGATCTCTGTGGTTCGGACCTGAAGATAGTTCCCAGGTTCGATTCCCAATCAAGGATTTTTATTTTAAGGGGGGGGGGTTAACTAGTCTTTCAACTAAATGGTCATATCACGACAGGTTTTACTTCCGAGTAATTTCTAATATTAGAATACGGAAGTATTGTGTTCGTTTTTGTAAAATAAATAAATAGGTATTTTTTTGCTCCCATTTCAATTTTTTTCATATTTCTGGACGTTTCATAACTTCCTGAGCAACTTTGGTTTTGTGTCGGTCTGTCGATCCGTCGATCTGTTAAAACGATTTCTAGATGGTCCCATTTTAAATTAATCAAATTCGTACTAGCGGTTCTGGGTGACAGAGACCATGTGAAAGAGTCTCACCCAGGCCTGGATTTCTCGAAAACCACTTGAAATATCAAAAAACCCCATATTCTTGTATTTTTTATCAGGACGGTCGACCCTGTATCTCGAGAACGGTATGTCGTAACTCACTGAAATTTGTTGCAATGAACTTCCTTCATTGAGGCCTTTAAAACAATATGCCACAAGACGTACCATTCCAACAAAATCAAGGAATATGGATTTTTCTTTATTTTGAGCATTTTCAAGATACGGAACACCCTGTATGTATGTAGGTGTTAGGTATCTAAGTACATAATACCTATATACGAATATTATACATATTTTATATAGTCCACACTCCATACTATCGTGACATACATGAAACTTGAGGAAATAAGGACGTTATCGTGTGACGTATGACATACTTACCTAATTACGACATACTTTCCTATTTATCAAGCTATAACTGTGTGAGGGTGACTCAGGAACTTTTCCAACTTATTTCCTGGAACTAGGGGTGTGCTCTATTCTTGGAATTGTGGGCGGTGCAGGGCTAGCCTCCGTGGCGTAACGGTTGTGACTACTGCCCATGTTACAGAGATCCTGAGTTCGATTTCCGGTCGGAGCAAACTTTTTACACAGAAAATTGTGTTCTCTCGAACACGTGAGGCTGACATTCCCATGTTCTTATTTGGACCTTGTCCTTCTTAGATCAAATAGAATCTTTGGGGTGAAGAAAATGTGTGCCACAAAAAAACTCAACCATGAGGTTGAAAACTGGCGACCCCAAGTATAATTCGGAAAAGACAAATTAAAAGAAGAAAAAGAAGTGGGTGGGACAGTGATCACCTATAAAACAGAGCTATAATAATAATAATAGTAATAACACTCTTTAGTGGAAGGTAAACACCAGGCGAGCATGCGCGGATATAGGGGGGGGCACGGGGGGCACGTGCCCCCCCAGATATTTTCGGTAAGCGGTGTTTCTCAAATTTCATTATACCTAATCCCGTAAAAAAAAAAAAGATCTCAATGAGTTAGGGGGGCACGGGCTCCGAAATAATTCCCAATTCTAAGGGTAATCCCTTAAAAAAAAGATCTCAATAAGTTAGGGGGCACGGGCCCCAAAATAATTCCCAATTCTAAGACTAATCCCGTAAAATAAAAGATCTCAATAAGTTAGGGGGGCACGGGTCCCAAAATAATTCCCAATTCTAAGACTAATCCCGTTAAGAAGAAGATCTCAATAAGTTAGGGGGACACGGGACCCAAAATAATTCCCAATTCTAAGACTAATCCCGTTTAAAAAAAAAGATCTCAATAAGTTAGGGGGCACGGGACCCAAAATAATTCCCAATGCTAAGACTAATCCTGTAAAAAAAAAAAAGATCTCAATAAGTAAGGGGGGCACGGGACCCAAAATAATTTCCAATTCTAAGACTAATCCCGTAAAAAAAAAAGATCTCAATAAGCAAGGAGGGCACGGGACCCAAAATAATTCCCAATTCTAAGACCAATAAGAAATAATTAAATAATAAAGTTGTCAAATCCACACAGATTGTCCGAGAAACCTGAAATTTTACCTATAGGTCCATTTGGATCAGGGAATATATCTCTAGGGTTCAGCTACACGGGGTAAGGACAAAAAATGGATGGGTGACGCAAAAAAATCACATTTTTCAACCGAAATTACATTTTTTTTTTGCCGTGACGGCGCCACGGCGGCGGCGTATCAACTCAAAAAGAGAAAGTTTTAAGCAAGGGTTCAATTTTTGATTTGAGATATCAATGACGATATTCTGAGCCGTTCTTGAGCTACGTTGAGTAAGGACATAAAATGGATGGGTAAACAAAAAGTATTTACGTTTTTTGACCTGAATGACATTTTTTGTCGAAATCTGACGTGACGAACTATCAATTCAAAGCGAGAATGTTTTTGCAAGGGTTGGAGTCTTCATTTGACATATTGATCGCGAAATTCTGATGTGCCATTCTTGAGCTACAGTAAGAACAAGAAATGGATGGGTAGACATTTGTGTGTGTGTGTGTGTGTGTGTGTGTGTGTGTGTGTGTATGTGTGAGTGTGTGTATGTGTGTGTGTGTCTGTGTGTGTGATAGGTAGTTAGGTATATTGTGCGATTGTGCCCCCCCAGTACAAGAGGGCTATATCCGCGCATGCAGGCGAGGTTAATGCTGAAAGCATTTTCTACCACCTACACCTCAGAGTGTTATTATTATGTGGTCACAAACTCAAATAAATAAGAAAAAGTTCATGCACTGGGTAAGATTCGAACCAACAGATCCCTAGGCTACTTGGATTATCAGACTAGCTTGTTAACCACTTGACTACCAGTGCACCACTTTATCATATTATACATGTTTATATGACGTTTATTATAACATACACATTAAAATAAATCTAATGTTTCAATAGAAGTTGAGAAATATGATTTAATTTTCTACTAGTGTTACCTTCATCCTTCATCAATAGGCATTGCCCAAGCTGTGTAGAAATTTCACCTTCAATTCCACAGCTAATTCTTACTTAAATTCTTAAGTAGATAGTTCCTTCATTGGGTCTTAAGCACTATCCTTGGGGAAGGCCACTCCAAATCCCTTGGCCATTAAGACATGGATCCAATGAGTTCAACAAGATTAGAAGATCTTACTAAGAATGTGCGGAGTGTCACTGGTTTATTGGGTGACACATTGTTTCTAATAGATCAGTCAAGTTGGAGCCACAGCCGGTGCTAAGGACCTACGGAACTGCAGCACCCCCAGACGAAAAGAAACAGAGAGAATTTTCTCAAGTTCTAGCTTGTACACAATGAAAATCATCTCACATTTCTAGAATAATAAATGCATAGTTATTATTATGATTGTCGTGGTAAACAAAGTGAAACTCTTTAGATATTGAAAGAGCCATTCTGAAATGCTCATTTTAGTCCGGTTCATGTTGCAGCACCCCCAAAATGCCGGGTCCACACTAAGCGAACATTGTTAGCTAACAATGTTCGCTTAGTGTGGACCCGCCATAAGAGAACAATTTCCAGATCAAATTTACCTCTCCATAAAGAAAAATACCTCTTTA
>CM044963.1:27064002-27266502 GCA_024516035.1 Bactericera cockerelli | reverse complement strand
TTTCACCCTCCATTCACTGCAAACTCACAAACCATCAGCTACTCAAATTAACCTCACACAACGTGACTGGGGCCGGGAATAGCCAGCATCACGAAGGTTTGAATTTATGTGAATAGTTTAACCCTGGGAAACACAACTTCTGAAACCCCATCGAAGAGGATTTTGCAATTCCAAATATTCTTTTGCAAATATGGAAATCATGTATACATTGTGTACAGATAGAAAATTTCAATCAGAATTTGTAGAAAAACGAAAATATCAAAATTGAAAAAAAAATCAAGGTTACCCAAAATTGCACTGGGCACAAAATGCTTATGCGTGGTGTGTGTGTGTGTGTGTGAGTATGTATGTGTGTGTTCAAGGTGAAAAACTCGAAACAACTTGGCTTGCATTCACAGCGCCACGTGGATGCATTTTCAATATTGTGCATTTCCAATAATGTACCTACTACCTACTGGATGTCCTAGATAGCTAACATATAGGAGAAAGGGTGAGAAAATAAAGCTAGCGGAGATAGTACTTTGAAGTAAGGATATAGAGATAGCTCAGTGGTTAAGCACGCGCTTGCAATGCGGAAGGTCCTGGGTTCAAACCCCCGCGCCGACAAAAACTTGTATTCAAAATGATTCTACACGATTCTATTTGGTTTTAACGTCCTGACTGGGACGGAGGTGTTTTCCTCCATTCGCTGGGAATCGCACCAGCTACCCACATTAACCTCACCCAGCCTGGGTAGCCCTGGAAATACCAGCCTCACGTGTTTGAAGCGAACTTAATTTTCTTCGAAAAGTCTGCTTCAACCGGGGATCGAACTTGGGACCTTTGGACTACGGGCAGTGGTCACAACCGTTACGTCACGGGGGTTGATGAGTTTATGTATATTAATAAATAATTGAATTATATGAATTTTGGACCACCCTGTATACAGAAGTGCAACATGTGGGCTCGTATAGCCGACACGGGTGAGTGAGGAACCCTGCTTGACCCTGGGACCTTGAAAACGTTGGGTGCATATAACTACATATTATACTTTGTAATTTGCATCCGATGAGCCTTGGACCTTGAAAATGGGTAAATACATTGTAATACAGTTGAATCTGGATAACAGAAATCTGGATATAAGGAAACTGGAGGTTAGAGAAACGACGATATTATGAGAGAATAATTCCCAGATCCTATCTACCTTTCTAAAAGGAAAAAACCTCTTTATAAGAGAAATCGAGTTGTAAGTGAACAATTTCCAGGTTCAATAGAATGAACATTTTTGAAGATGAAATTATTTCAGCAGCATCTTTGGGACAGCTCTTATGAGTACATATATTATGGCGATGGATAATGTTGAGTGTATCCCTGAGAATTGTGCATAATTCTTGGACCTGCTTTTTCTTCTTGTTGTGTTTCTTAAATAAATTAACAAGAGAAGATGAAGCACTACCTCGTACACAAAACCAGACACCGGGAACTTCCCAGTTGGATATTCCATACTTTTGCTTGAAGTAGGGGATGGTAGGTATATATAATATATATAATTATGTATATCTAGTTTTTTTTTTTCTTTGTAAGCGCTTTTTTCTTTCTCAATATATCGATATCTTGATTTGGATTGTTTGTTTCCCAGCGAAGTGTCGGGTCAAGGATGAGGGCAGAGTTATTGCGGCGCCGGCAGTCAATAAATCAATGACCTCTATTTGGGGAAAATTACTTCTTTATAAGAGAAACCTGGATATAAGAGAGCAATTTCCAGGTCCAATTGACCCTTCTAGGGAAATTTTATTAACCTCTTTATAAGAGGTTAATTTCAGTGGCTTGATCGATAAGGCAGCGGACTTGTAACCTGGAGGTTGGTGGTTCAAGTCCCGGTTTCAGCGTAGTTTCAGTAAAAGCGAGTTTGAGTGTGATATCACGAAAGTGAATAACACAAATATGATAACTTTATAAGAGAAACCTGGATGAAATTCCAGGTTCATTGAGTTCTTTTTTTTTTTTTTTTTTTTTTGGTTTAACGTCGCTTTCAACTGCATTGGTTTGAAGTCCAGGTGTGATTCTTCTTTCCTTGTAATTTGCATATGCATATTATGATGAGTTGCTTGTGTTTGCTTTTGAAACTTCCGTCTGGGAACTTCGGGAGTGAATGAGATAATTTTTTGCATCAAGTGGTGCCGGAAAAAAAATAGCCAGCAAACGAGGCGAGGGTTCGAACTTGAATGGTCACCTATCAAAATCGCAACCTCTCTGGACGTTGCTTTACTTCTAGTGACAGTACAAGAACTGGTGTGTACAACGAGCCATTGACGGTGTGACGATAGCTTTTTCTTAAATACACTAAATATTAAAAAAAAATGTAGGTATAGTCTTTAGTCTGGCTGGGGGACTATAAACAGGGAGTAGACCAGCATTTGCTAGGTTCTGGGGGCCGTTGTCAGTTATTAGCCTCCTTGAGGAGACAGTGGTAGAAGTGCTGAGTCATTCCTCTACCGTCTGGCTACCATCGTTCACGATGACGCCACTCTATGATGATAGTCTTCTATTAGGTATCTATATACTCATATACGACAAAATAACAGACTCGCGTGTCTTTAGAGGAATAACATGCTGATGCTATCGCTGTGTCTAATGAAGTAGGCAAAAGTTACCAGGAAACTAATTATACTCAATTCGTGTATGGTAGCTTCATTGACTATAGTTCAAAAAATGTTGAATTAGTATACGTGAAACAAATCTGCTACTACATACAAGTCGCGGTTTCAGCGAGAATAGAACGATTTATTGTTATATCACGATATCATTACAGAAACATGGATCAAACCCGACTATTTGTATGATTTTTGCATGGTCACCCGAACCCGACCTTCTAAGGAGAGTCACCGCAAGACGCTTGCTTTCTTAGGAGAAACTCATTAATCAATAATATTACTACACATTAATTTATTTTATCGGTACGAGTTATTTTTTTTTAAGTATTCGGGTAATTTCTCCTTAGTAAAAGTGAAAGGACCAGAGAGAGAGATAGATAGAGAGAGAGAGAGAGTGTGAGAGAGAGAGGTAGATAGAGAGAGAGAGAGAGAGAGAGAAAGAGAGAGATAGACAGTAGTCAGTACTCTTAATTTGCTACAATTTTGCCTATATCTTTATGAAGGCATGGTTAATCTCTCTCTCTCTTCTCTCTCTCTCTCTCTTTTCCCTCTCTCTCTCTCTCTTTTCCCTCTCTCTCTCTCTATCTACCTCTCTCTCTCTATCTACCTCTCTCTCTCTCTCTCTCCTTCTCTCTCTCTCTCTTTCTCTCTCTCTCTCTCTCTCTGTTCTTGTTCAATTGACGGTGAAAGTAATCGCGCAATGGATTCACAACTCGCGGGTCGAATACCAGCACGTTCGAATCTCTTCCTCAACCTACAAATTATGTATTGAGTACAAAAAGATGCGAAAGTCGATTTTTTGACAGTAAAAAATATATACACAAAGGCCGTGATTTTCGCCAATCTCTTTCGAAGTCAGTGTCGACGGCACGTTGAAACACACCAGTTCTCATTGAGTCACTGAAGTTAAGCAACTGCCAGCGAGGATTAGGACTTGGATGGGTTACCTTTCATATTCAAAGCTTCGTAATGCTGGCTATTCCCGGATCCACTCGGTCTGAGTGAGGTTAATTTGAGTGGCTGGTTTTTATGTTACCGGTGAATCTTGGATAGAGAAGGAACAGACTTCTTGGATAGAGGAAGTACCACAACTCATGAAACCACTGGAACAAGTGAGAATTAATGTAAAAAAATTGTGGGAGAGAGAAAGAGGGTCAGTCATGTTCTTAACGCATTGGGTTTTCGCTAGCTAATGTAGGCACTATCAGATGTCGCGGGTTCGAATATCTGTGAGAAAATATGGAAAACCTTAGTACATTTAGGGCGAAATTCATGGACAAATTCTATAACTCAAGTCTTGCTAAGCGTTGGTTTTCCTACCTTACACAGTACGCAGTTCGTGACCTAGCGCCACAGAGGTAGTACAAAAACGTCTATGGGTCATTTTCATTTATCTTGGGCAATTGGATTTTTTCAAGTCATGAACGTTACCTTTTTCCTAAACAATTTTTAACAATTTTTTAGGCTCAGAAGACTATGACAAATACCTTTGAGCAAAAGCTTTCATTTAGAATATTTCTAGCAGCTACCTCTTCATACAAAATTACAAAAACTTAACGTACTAGGTACTGTTCATGACCACGGGTAACGTTCATGACGGTAACGTTCATGAGTAACACGCCACTAAAACAATCTTTTCTCAATAAAAGAATATTCACTTTACAAAAAAAAATATTTTGATTGGAAAGAGGACATGCAGAAGAATTAAAGAAATACATTATATATTAAAGAATCATTACAATTTATTTTAAAAACCGCGTAACGTTCTTGTCAAAAAAAATTAGACCCACCATTGTCCCTCACTGTACTGCATCCAACATCCAACTGACAGGAAATTTCAAAATAAAAACAATGTCATCTGTAAGAAGCAAAATGGCGGCAGCTGCTAGCTTCTCAGTCAAAGGGTTTTTCAAAATGGTTTACATTTTTTTGGGGGTAACATTCATGACGGAGATTTTTTTTTCTTCGTAGGGACACAACTTTACACGTCTGTAGAATGAGGTGAACATTATTATTTTTATGAAAACTAATGGTCACATCCTAAATAAACTGTATTTTTCTCATTAATATTGGATTTTGGTGAAAATAATGGGGAGAAATGCATTTTTTTTCTATCAGACACAGTAAAATCTTAGACTAAGGGACACCTAAAATATCATGAACGTTACTTACATAACTGGCAATTTTGAGTCTCCACATTAGTTTAAAAGACAATTTAATATTGTAATTTATAAAAAAAATTGTTTCCTATGTGATCAAATAGATTTTAGTCATATATCCCTATTATTTTCACATTTATTAAAGGAGAAAGGTTGCGGACTTGATATGCCCAAGATAAATGAAAATGACCCCTATATTAATTCCGTCCTTATAGGGCCCATTTATCATATTTGTGTTAATCACAATCGTGATATCACAACTAATCAAGCTAGCTTTATTAAATTTATGCTTAGCTTGGGACTTGAATCACCGACCTCCAGATTACAAGTCCGCCGACTTATCGATCAGACTGCAGAGGGCGGTTTTAGAGCTGAATTATTTAACAGGATTTAAGTAACTTAACTGTTAAGACAAGCCAGACTGTTCCTGGAGTGCTATAGTGCGATGTGATTGGTTGAAACTCCGTTTTCAGGTGGCTTATATAAACTTTAATCCTGTATTATAATTCGGGCATAACTACAATAATAATGATAATATCACTCTTTAGTGGAAGGTAACCACCAGGCAAGGTTAGTGCTCAAAGCATCTACCACCTAACCCTCAGAGTCTTATAACTATGTGGTCACAAACTCAATTTTATGAGGAAAAATTCATGGAAGTCGCACCAACGATAAAGGTAACGATAAAAGTTCTATCGTAAATTCTAAATCTACTCGCTTAAAAATTGAAACCGGAGCAAAAAAAATATTTTTTTTTACAAAAACGATCCCGATACTTCCGATACCTAATATTAGAAATTCATTGATAGTAAAATGTCACCCGTCACCTGTCAAATTCTGGCTGCAACATGTTGTTCCTAGATACTTGTGACTTGTCTACCAGCAATTTCTGGCCACAGAACAGCAACAGGTTAATTTCACAGACGAAGAAAGTGATCTAAAGTAATGAAATCACAAACGCAGTGATAGAACACGAGTGTATGTGAAATTATAATTGTATGTGTAGTATGTTCTGTATAGTACTGTAGTATTGAATGTGAAATTTGTAATTGTATGTGTAGTATATTCTCTGTAGTACTGTAATATAAAATCTGAAAATTGTCACGTGTATACAATGTGAATCAATCACGAGAAAGTATTGTGTCCATAATTGACAGTGTATTTTTATTTGATATTTTGATCTTTTTGGAACCCGTCAATTACCGGTATTTTAGGTTTTTTTTTTCATTTTTCGCAATAGATTGCGGTTGTGACATATCAAATCCAATGATATTGAGATGCGAAGTACGAATTTGACAATATTTTTTAGCTGACTGATAACGATGACCAGTGGCGGAATTTATATTCTTTTTAAGTGACGAGGAAAGTTGTGTGGTGTCACACCAGTTTATATTTGACAGTTTAGAAAGTCCCCGAGCTAGCGGAGAAACCCAGGCACTCAAAGTCTTATGGTTGACATTTGGATCTGCAGTGAAAGTGGGACTAGATAATTTTGTGGAATGATAGAGCAATAGTAGCCCCACCCCCTGAAGTAATTAACCCATTGTAGTTTCAACGAGACTAAGGGTTAATTTATGAAATACAGAGTTAAGAGAGCCAGAAATGCCCTCAAGTCGAAGTTTCAACCAATCACAGTGCACTTTAGCCCGAGTTGAGGTAGCTCGAGTTGAGACATATTATTACCTATTATTAATAATGAATATTATAATTATTAATCGTCTTAGAAGCCAAATAAAAATGGCTTAGGATGGATCTTCTGTATACAAAAAATATGAAAAATCCTAAATTTTGGGTGTGTTTATGATTTGGATAATTTCGTTTATGATAATTTTGAAAAAAAAAACTTAGCTATTTTGGCTAAGTTCTAAAATATAAAACGTAGAAGTACCTACTTTATTTTTATTATTAAATTCTTTACAAATAATAATGTGTTTCTTTGTGTTATTGTATCACAATTTTAGTGGTTCGCGCGGAATTATAGGACTTTTCCGTATCTTTAATATCCCAATATGTTATTTCTGTCTATAATTCCGCCACTGGTCGCTGCTAACATTAAAGCAACTACTCATTTTTCCTCACGAGGTATCAGTGGACCCCGAACACCCAAGTACAGAGCAGAAAAAATCCTGCCTCGCTGGGGATCGAACCCAGGTCACCGTGCGTGCTATGCCTAACGCGCTAACTCACTCGGCCACGGTGCCTACGTCTTTATTAGATAATAAGACATAATATGTACACTGTACAGTACAAATAATGGTTTAAAAAAATTAAAAAAAGGGAAAGTTAAAAGGAAAAAAATAAATCAAGCAAAACGCTGGTTTTGCAACGCCAAGAAAAACAAAACGAGCATGCTATAAAATATAAACACACATAATATGTCCTACCTAAAGGACGGGGTTATTGCCTGTGTCAATCTCTTCCACCCAACCCTTATTAATTAATCAGTGTTTTAGCGGCCCGTCGGCATATGAACTAAGACAAACCAATGCGTTTTGTACCTACATACATATGTATATATAATTCTATAATATCTACTATAAATTCAAAACCACTTCGAACATAACTTCCTCGAAATAATATATGTATTTCTAATCTTCTTGTAATGAGTTTGCCAATTCCCTTTGATTTTCGGCACCTTATGTCAGTTATGTGTTAGCTTGCGATTGCGCGCGCACCACCTCAGCGTTGTTTTTCCACTAATGACGTAAACCAGGTCAACAACCTTTGCAGGTCGTCGACCTTTAGAGGTGATTGACCTCGATCACACTCTGATGCTCAGACCTAGGCGTCTCCCTCTCTCTCTCTCTCTCTCTCTCTCTCTTTCTCTCTCTCTCTCTCTCTCTTTCTCTCTCTCTCTCTCTCTCTCTCCCGCCCCCCCGCCCTCCTAATCTGTCAAGGACGACAGACGGCGGTTTCCCCCCCCCCCCCGGGTGATAGTAGCCCCTCCCATCGACAACGGTCTGATATGTGTGTGTGTGTGAGAGAGAGAGAGGAAAGAGGGAGAGAGAGAGAGAGAGAGAGAAAGAGACTAGGTGGTAATGACCCCGGTTCGAATTGATAAACGAAAATAGACTAAGCACTCTGAATAATGTCAGATGTCAGTGCTCCCAAATTTTCTCTCTCTCTCTCTCTCTCTCTCCCTCCCTTCCCACTTTCCCGGGCTCTCTCTATGTCAATCTCTCTCTCTCCCTCCCCTCTCTCCCTGTCTCTATATCTCTCATAAACACACTCAATTTCCCTCTCTGTCTTCTCTCTCTCTCTCTCTCATATATCTCTCTCTGTCTCTCTCTCTTTCCCTCTCCCTCCCTCCCTCTCTCTCTGTCGAACTGTCTCCTCTCTCTCTCTCCCTCCCTCCCTCCCTCCCTCTCTCTCTGTCTATCTCTCTCTCTCTGTCTATCTGTCTCTCTCTCTCTCTCTCCCTCCCTCCCCTCTTTCCCTGTCTTTCTCGCTCCTCTCTCTTTCTCTCTCTCCTCTCTCTCTTCTCTCTCTCTCTCTCTGTCTATCTGTCTCTCTCTCTCTCTCTCCCTCCCTCCCCTCTTTCCCTGTCTTTCTCGCTCCTCTCTCTTTCTCTCTCTCCTCTCTCTCTTCTCTCTCTCTCCTCTCTGTCTTTGTCTATCTGTCTCTCCCTCCCTCCCTCTCTCTCTCTCTTTCTCTCTACCTTTCCTCAGAAGGTAGCTGTACAAATAAGAAGAATCATATTATTTCAATTCAATCAATCATATAACACACTCAATTTTCTCTCTCTCCCCCATGACACACACTCTTATTCTCTCTCTCTCCTTTTCTCCCATGCTTTCTCTCTCTCTCTTTCTCATTCTGTCTGTCTGATGGGTACGCCCATAAATTTCGTTCTTTTCAATTTCAGAATAGTCTGTCTATATTTGTCCGTCTGTTTGTTGACCTATTTGTGTTTTTACCTTCCTAAAAAAATTTAAAAAAATTAAATAATTTTCATTTAAATAATTATTATAATTCTGTGTCCGTGAGATAGGACGGCCAGATCCAATGTCTATAGACTCCTTTCATGTCCATTGATACTATTAGGTTTAACGTTCTGATACGAGATAGTCAAGACGGGGTTTTTACACTCCATTCGTAATCAGCTACCCAAATTAACCTCACCCAGCTTGGGTAGGGCCGGCATTGTCAGCCTCCGCCTCACATGTCGGGAGGGAACAGAATTTTCGGTGCGAAAAGTCTGCTCCAACCGGGAATCGAACTCAGCATCTCTGGACTACGGGCAGTAGTCACAACCGTTACGCCACAGGGGCTGCTTTTTTAATTAAATTTATTTTATTAAAAAATGAAAAACTAACACCAACTCGCGTTTGGTTGAAGCGAGCTAGAGAAATTGTGATTTATAAATAATTGAGAATTTTTTTTTTTACTTTTTTCAAACATGGAATCTATAATTTTATTTATTAAAAATGAGTCCATTCATTTCCATCTTCAAAGACAACTCCGTCTAAACGGTTTAAATTTGGAACACACCATAACCATCTTCAACTTCATAGATCCTCAACTTGTATCTTGAGTCTTGACCCTCTCAATCTGAGAGAAAGAGCACGAATCAAAGCAACATGATAAATTTATAACTTTAAAATAATGTATGTCACCTTTGTCATTTATGGTATACTGGTTTATCCAATGTGATACGCCAGCATTTAGAGACAGTACCATAAACAATAATAATGAAACATAAGCCTCATCCTTTAATGGAGGTCCAACATCTAATAATTATGTTGAACAATTACTTCTACCAGATAGCCAGTGTTGATTGCGCGTTGCATGCACCGGTTCTCGCCGGATCACCGAAGTTAAGCCACGTGCAGCGAGGTGAATACTTCGTGATGCTGGCATTCCGGCCCAACCCAGGCTGGTTGAGGTCAATGTCGGTAGCAGGCTTGTAAGTTTCCTGCGAATGGAGAGTAAAACCCCGTCCTGTATGACCATGCAGGCGAAAAAACGACGTTTAACTCTAATAGAACAAAATAAACTTATACTAGATCCCTTATTTCAAGATGACGACTAGCTGAGACCCGGCACTTTGTTGCGCTTGAGGTTCTGCCCGTGGCTTGGGTCTCATTTGAAAATTTCTGAAATCCTATCTGAGTACACACTTATGTCCTATGTCCGTATAATTATACAAAAAAAGAGAGTCTAAATTTAAAGATTTATGGATCCGACCATTTTGGAGCTGAGTTGATTATGAATATTAATGTCTGATTATAATAATAAAAAAGGCGACATTATTATTATTATACTTGATATAGAGGATGTCACAGATTACCAACAATACCTACTCTTATCATTACCAATCATACTAATAATAATAATAATGAGTTTATAAAATAATACTAACTCATATAGGCCGGGAAACAACTCTATTGGTTTGACCTTCGCATTGAACTGTGGTGATCCATTGTCAAGGTCTTCTTATGTAGTTGAGTCCATAAAAAATAAGTACATGGGGAATTAAGTATATAGAAAATCAACATCCTTATTGATAGTAGCTATCAGCACTATGTATTTATCTGTCGATTATCGATGTATGTATGTAACTAAGTATAGCGTATATGTATATCTATTTACCGACTGTCCAATGTGTCCATCCTATACAGGGTGTCCCACCAAACTTGGACACCTCAAATTACTCGGCCCCTGAAAGAGTTTTTGAAAAATAAAAAATCCTAGGGTACATGATCTAATTATGCGGTTTCAGTCATGAATATTTTTTTTATACAGGGTGGTTCAAAAGTCAGAAATTGAGGTGTCAACTTTCGATTTTTAAATGGATCGACCTGAATTTTATTTGATAATTTTACTTCTAAATGGTTCCTGAGTACTTTTTTAAACAAAAATTTTACATACAAGGTGGTTTTTTTTTCGACCAATTTTTTTCTAAATCTCGAATAACTCAAGTTTGTTTAATTTTTTCGATAACATGAATAGAAAGTGATTGTGTAATGAAAACACGCACTTTCAATTGGCATCAAATTTTTTTATACAGGGTGGTTCACAAGTGAAATAATGATTTGATTTTTTTTAAAACTGAGTTTTTTTAATTTTTTATTTGGGATTAATAATTCTAACCTAATTTTACACATTTTTTCTTAGTCATATCGAAAAACAAAACTAAAGTGTTGTACAGGGTGAGACATAATTTTTTTGTGACACCCTGTATATGGGCAGTCAAAGAGACGTAAAATTAAATATAAATACTAAAAGTGCAAGAAAAACTTTGATTTTTAATGATATCAAAAAGTTATGGTGTTTTAACTAATATTGTCGCATGGACCACCCTGTAGATATTCTCTTAAACTATCATGTGGGTACTCGAGGTTGTATAAAATTCAACGAAGACTTCGAATCGTGGGGAAAAACAAGTAAAAAACACGAATTATGAAGCCATTTTCAATTTGGTGTACACACTGAATGATTTTAAAACTAGAAATAAAAAGTAGGTAGGTGCAGACACAAAATTGAAAATGGCTTTTTGAATTCATTTTTTCTTTCAGATTTGTACTCCTCGTTGAATTTTAGACAATTTCGACTACCCATATGATGTTTTAAGAAAATATCTACAGGGTGGTCCATGTGACAATATTAGTTAAAACACCATAACTTTTTTATATAATTAAAAATCGAAGTTTTTCTTGCACATTTAGTCTTTTTATTTAATTTTATGTCTCTTTGACTGCCCATATACAGGGTGTTACAAAAAAAATTATGTCTCACCCTGTACAACACTTTAGTTTTGTTTTTCGATATGACTAAGAAAAATTGTGTAAAATTAGGTTAGAATTATTAATCCCAAATAAAAAATTAAAAAAACTCAGTTTTAAAAAAAATCAAGTCATTATTTCACTTGTGAACCACCCTGTATAAAAAAATTTGATGCCAATTGAAAGTGCGTGTTTTTATTACACAAACACTCTCTATTCTTGTTATCGAAAAAATTAAACAACCTTGAGTTATTCGAGATTTAGAAAAAAAATTGGTCGAAAAAAAACCACCCTGTATGTAAAATTTTTGTTTAAAAAAGTACTCAGGAACCATTTAGAAGTAAAATTATCAAATAAAATTCAGGTCGATCCATTTAAAAATCGAAAGTTGACACCTCAATTTCTGACTTTTGAACCACCCTGTATAAAAAAAATTTCATGACTGAAACCGCATAATTAGACCATGTACCCTAGGATTTTTTATTTTTCAAAAACTCTTTCAGGAGCCGAGTAATTTGAGGTGTCCAAGTTTGGTGGGACACCCTGTATATTCATATACAAATTGGGCATAATATCCTATAAGATCCATTATTATTATTTATAAGTTGACGGTTGACGGGGAGATACCCATTTTACAAGTGTCCCTAACCTATCTAAAACGTAAAACTAAAGCTAAAGCTTAAAAATGATAGACTTATAGTAGGTAGTGAATAAACAAAAAATCAGTAACATAGTACAATAAAAAATATATATAGTTGTTAAAAGGGAAAAAAATAGGGTAAAAAGTCAGTGGAGGGTGAAATGGTAGAGATCGCTTTTAGGGAATAATCCTGTACTCTGAAATTTCAAGAAAAAATTCACATGAGCGTCGATGGCACTTTTTTACTTTCCTTATCTTATAATAAGGAAAGTATTGTATTCGTCGAAAATTTGACCTACCCAGCTTTTCACATTTCTGGACGAATCATAGCCTCAGGATACCAAAAAAGTGGTTTTCAGCCATTGGTCCGTGCGTCTGTCTGTGTGTGTGTCTGTGTGTCTGTGTGTCTGTGTGTGTGTGTGTGTGTGTGTGTGAACAGGATATCTCAAGAACGGTAAGAGCTAGAGACTTGAAATTTGGTATGGTAATTAATTTTATACACCAGACGAACCATGAAACTTTTGGTTGAAATCGGCCGCATTCTGCGGCCGCAGGGCCGCAAATATTGGCCGCAAGCACCGCTTCTTTGAATTGGTTAAAGATACAAAAAAAGTTAGAGAACAACATTTTCTCAGATTAAAAAAATAATAGGGGTTCACTCTGATCATTTTTTTGATATCTTTAACTTTTTGGAAACCGGCCCCAATTTACCGGTATTGTAGGGGGACCCGATTGGACTAACTTTTTTATTATTCATCCTAGATGGGGGTTGTGACATATCAAATTAAATGATTTTGAAGTGCTGATCACGAATTTGGCATTGATTTTTAGTTATCTGTTACCGTTCAGTCACCAGTGGCGGAATTCGACTCCTTTTTGGGAGATAAGGAAAGTCGTGTGATGTTTACACCAGATTTTTTATAATTATAATAGTTGTAGGGTTTTCAGTGAAACCGTTTCAAATAACATTGCGACCAATTCTGACAAGCTTATTCTATTTGATTTTAAACTCCTGATATTAGATAGTCAGGACGAGGGTTTTACCCTCCATTTGCTGGGAATCGTACCTAGTACCCATATTAATTTCACCCAGCCTGAGTTAGGGCCAGAAATGCCAGCCTCATTTATTCCGAGGAAACGGAATTTTCCAAACGGGAATCGAACTCAGGATCTCTGGACTACGAGCAGTATTGGTCACATTTTTAATTCATGGTTCATCTTAAAGTCGGTGCTCTTTTTTCGATTATACCCGTTAGTTTTTGTAAATTTCAAGTTTGTCTGTGTAAATTTTCTGCGAATGGAGGGTAATACCACTATCGTAATATGACCATGTAGTTCAAAGCGACGTTAAATAATAATTATAACAACACATTTTAGTGGAAGGTGACCACTAGGCGAGGTTAGTACTCAACTACTCGAAGCATTTTCTACCACCTAACCCTCAGAGTTTTTTTTTTTTTTTTTTTTTTTTTTTTTAAGTGGGGTTTAACGTCGCTTTCAACTGCCATGGTCATATCACGACGGGGGTTTTACCCTCCATTCGCAGGAAACTCACAAACCTGCTACTCACATTGACCTCACCCAGCCTGAGTGGGGCCGGGAAAAGCCAGCGTCACGAGAATTAGAATTTGAATGGTCACCCATCCAAGTCTTAACCTCGCTGGATGTCGCTTAACTTCGGTGTTCTGAAGGGAACCGGTGTATTCAACATGCCATCGACGCTGGCGGGCCTCAGAGTTTTATTAATATGTGGTCACAAAGTCAAATCAACGAGAAAAAAAAACCGTGCACTGGGTGGGATTCGAACCAACGGATCCCTACGATAAAAAAATAGTAAACAAACAATCTACAATTTTAGACCACACACTTGGCGAACCCCGTGGCTCAGTGGTTAAGAGCATTGGTTGCTGACCCGGAGGTTGTGGGTTCGAATCCCGGCCGGAGCGGAAAATACTAACCGAATTTTTCCGTTTCCGGAATCGCATGGATGTAAAGGTAAAGTGCTCTGAAGTAATGCGAAAACGGTTCCCAGGTAGAACTACCTTAAAAAAGGGTAAAAAAGACGACTACACTTACTGTTATAACAACTGCATAATTGCACATGATATGCACATACCTACATCAGCTCATCATTGCATCAAGATGCAACTGCATCAGGCTGTAAACATGTGTGTGTCGTAATGCATTACCGACGTTACCGTATTGTTTACTCAATCATAATTGCCAGGGAATTATTTATAGATGCGCACGGCAGCGGTTGCTAATCCCATGGATCAGGGTTCGATTTGAGGTACGGTCACAAAATAATTTTGCTTGTAAAAAAATTCTAATATTAGAAATCTATTAGAAATTTCTAATATAAAGAAACCTAACTATTCCTCATTATCAGTAGGCTCTAATAGGTGTCATATCAACAACAATACTAATGTGAATGTCTATACCGACGTGGGTGGTACATGATGCATACATAATATATACATATTTACATTATCTATACTTATATACATGAGTTGTAGCTTCACGGGCATACGGCGCACAATTTGCTGACTATATAGAGCCATATTAGAGGCCCGCAGTGACCTTGAATCGATGTGCAAGGTCGCGGAAACATATTTTTTTGCTGAACAGGTAGGTACATGCGTCATATTGGAGAATTTGACGCAATTTGGCGCACACGAATGCTGTTTATTTTTCCGGAGCCACATGTTTGATTAGGAGGAGCAATCTGAAAGCAAGCTCTGTTGGGTGCCGGTTTCACAACTAGTGCAACAAATCTTAGAAGCCAAATAAAAATGGCTTAGGATGGGTCCTCTGTAAAAAATAAATAAAAAAAAATGTGAAAAATAAATCAAATGATTTATTATTATTAAAAAAAGTTGTTTCGATACGTTGCAAAGCGTTGAGCTCAAGCTCCGTTTTTACTTTGAAATCCGAGGATTGGATCCGTTTAACTGTGTTGGCGCCGTCCTATAGGTTTCTATTATTATTATTACTAATACTGTATTAGATATAAGAAGACATAATTATGTACTTTACAAATAATTATTATAACAATGAAAATAAAAACAATAAATACAATAAAAAGGAAAAAGAATAGAAAAATATATATAAACATTTGTCCTTACTAAAGGGCGGGGTTATCACCTATGGCAATCTCTTCCACCCAATCCTTATTCTACATCATTCACCTCTAAATATCCACCCTTCACCTCCATACCTCATCCTTCATCTCCATACCTCATCCTTCACCTCCATACCTCATCCTTCATCTCCATACCTCATCCTTCACCTCCATACCTCATCCTTCATCTCCATACCTCATCCTTCATCTCCATACCTCATCCTTCATCTCCATACCTCATCCTTCATCTCCATACCTCATCCTTCATCTCCATGTCTCATCCTTCACCTCCATACCTCATCCTTCACCTCCATACCTCTTCCTTCACCTCCATACCTCATCCTTCATCTCCATACCTCATCCTTCATCTCCATACCTCATCCTTCATCTCCATACCTCATCCTTCACCTCCATACCTCATCTTCCTTCCCTCCCATTCACCTCATCTCTTCACCTCCATGTCTCTTCCTTCACCTCCATGTCTCTTCCTTCACCTCCATGTTCCTTATCATTCCTTCACTCCATCTCATCCTTCACCTCCATGTCTTTCCTTCACCTCCATGTCTCATCCTTCACCTCCATGACCTCATCCTTCACCTCCATGTCTCATCCTTCACCTCCATGTCTCATCCTTCACCTCCATGTCTCATCCTTCACCTCCATGTCTCTTCCTTCACCTCCATGTCTCATCCTTCACCTCCATGTCTCATCCTTCACCTCCATGTCTCATCCTTCACCTCCATGTCTCTCACTCTCTCATCCTCCTCCATGTCTCATCCTTCACCTCCATGTCTCATCCTTCACCTCCATGTCTCATCCTTCACCTCCATACTCATCCTTCACCTCCATGTCTCATTCCTTCACCTCCATGTCTCTCCTTCACCTCCATGTCTCATCCTTCACCTCCATGTCTCTTCCTTCACCTCCCATTGTCTCATCCTTCACCTCCATACCTCATCCTTCACCTCCATGTCTCATCCTTCACCTCCATGTCTCATCCTTCACCTCCATGTCTCATCCTTCACCTCCATGTCTCTTCCTTCACCTCCATGCCTCATCCTTCATCCTCCATGTCTCTTCCTTCACCTCCATGTCTCATCCTTCACCTCCATGTCTCATCCTTCACCTCCATTCTCATCCTTCACCTCCATGTCTCTATCCTTCACCTCCATGTCTCTCCTTCACCTCCATGTCTCTTCCTTCACCTCCATGTCTCATCCTTCACCTCCATGTCTCATCCTTCACCTCCATGTCTCATCCTTCACCTCCATGTCTCATCCTTCACCTCCATGTCTCTTCCTTCACCTCCATGTCTCATCCTTCACCTCCATGTCTCATCCTTCACCTCCATGTCTCATCCTTCACCTCCATGTCTCATCCTTCACCTCCATGTCTCTTCCTTCACCTCCATGTCCTCATCCTTTCTCACTCCATGTCTCATCCTTCACCTCCATGTCTCATCCTTCACCTCCATGTCTCTTCCTTCACCTCCATGTCTCTTCCTTCACCTCCATGTCTCATCCTTCACCTCCATGTCTCTTCCTTCACCTCCATGTCTCTTCCTTCACCTCCATGTCTCTTCCTTCACCTCCATGTCTCATCCTTCACCTCCATGTCTCATCCTTCACCTCCATGTCTCATCCTTCACCTCCATGTCTCTTCCTTCACCTCCATGTCTCTTCCTTCACCTCCATGTCTCTTCCTTCACCTCCATGTCTCATCCTTCTCCTCCATGTCTCATCCTTCACCTCCATGTCTCATCCTTCACCTCCATGTCTCATCCTTCACCTCCATGTCTCTTCCTTCACCTCCATGTCTCTTCCTTCACCTCCATGTCTCATCCTTCTCCTCCATGTCTCTTCCTTCACCTCCATACCTCATCCTTCACCTCCATACCTCATCCTTCTCCTCCATGACATATCCCGTCCTCTCATCCTGTGACGCAGTTCATATTATCATTTGCTCTGCCTCCACCTACTCAGAATTTTTTTTACGAAGAAATAATTCAAGGTCAATAATGAACCACTCAATTTACTGTCTGATGGAGGAGAATCTAATGAAGGAGAATCTGATGGAGGTGAATCTGATGGAGGTGAATCTGATGGAGGTGAATCTAATGGAGGTGAATCTGATGGAGGTGAATCTAATGGAGGTGAATCTGATGGAGGTGAATCTGATGGAGGTGAATCTAATGGAGGTGAATCTGATGGAGGTGAATCTAATGGAGGTGAATCTGATGGAGGTGAATCTGATGGAGGTGAATCTAATGGAGGTGAATCTGATGGAGGAGAATCTAATGAAGGTGAATCTGATGGAGGTGAATCTGATGGAGGTGAATCTGATGGAGGTGAATCTGATGGAGGTGAATCTGATGGAGGTGAATCTGATGGAGGTGAATCTGATGGAGGTGAATCTGATGGAGGTGAATCTGATGGAGGTGAATCTGATGGAGGTGAATCTGATGGAGGTGAATCTGATGGAGGTGAATCTAATGGAGGCGTATCTGATGGAGGTGAATCTGATGGAGGTGAATCTGATGGAGGTGAATCTGAATCGGAGGAGGTGACTTTTCAGGAAAGAGAGAGTGTGGGATGAATGATGTGAAAGGAGATAATAATAATAATTAATAATAATAATAATAATAATAATAGAAAATCTTATAAGGGCAAAGTTTTATAAGTAAAGCTATTAAGCCCAGAACAAAATTATGAGGTTATGTTATACAATTGATGCACTATTTAGTAGAGAAAAAATCATCAATTTTAGCTTTGAATGAGTTTGTGGATTTTTTTTTATTTCTTTCTTTAAATAACTTTTTAGAATGACCTCTGGTTCTACTAGAATTATTTAATGTGAACATGTATTTAAGATCAACACTGATTTTATCATTTAAAATAATGTATGAGTAAATAAGGTCACCACGTTCACGTCTAGTTTCTAATGAAGTTAGGTTAAAGAGAGAAAAGGAAAGAGAAAGAGAGAGAGAGAGAGAGAGAGAGAGAGAGAGAGAGAGAGAGAGAGAGAGAGAAAGAAAGATAAATATAAAGATAAAGAAAAGAAGACGAAGAGAGGAAAATAGTTTTGAAGAACAGACATAACAGAAAGCCAACGTGAAAGAGAGACAAAAAACATAGAAAGAAGGAGAGAGAATGAAGAGAGAAGAAAGAATGACAGAGAGAGAGAGAGAGAGAGAGAGATAGAAATAAAAACGAGATTGTTTGAGAATAAGAGAGAGAGATAATGGAATTGAATCACTTTATATAGTTTATATTATATTGTCTTAAATAAATCATCTATTATATAAGATTATATAAATAAGAGAGGAAGAGAAAGAGAAAGAGAAAGAGAAAGAGAAAGAGAAAGAGAAAGAGAAAGAGAAAGAGAAAGAGAAAGAGAAAGAGAAAGAGAAAGAGAAAATACAATTAATTACGAAGAATGAGGTAAAGGGAGAGATTTGGGAGATAGTTCGTAAAGGTCGCCTTTGTCAACCTTACAACTCCACGTGGAAAAACATTTAACGGGACTCTATAATATGTAAACTCTATATAAACTCTTTGTAAACTCTATGAAAGGCTATGTAAACGATTCCCTATAATATTATTTTTTTTTTCAACAACTCTTCTTTTTGACTCGAAGATTGTGGGTCGAATCTTGTCCCAAGCGAATTTTTTGACAGGAATAAGGCAGTTATGTAAAGACTTGTTTCGAATATTTAGAGCAAAGAGACTATATGGAGCCGACCTCCGTGGCAGTGGTTGATAGCATTGGTTTCTGACCCGGAGGTTGCGAGTTCGAATCCCGGGCCGAGTGAAAAATTCTGACCGAGTTTTTGGGTTTCCGGAATGGTATGGATGTAAAGGTAAATTGTCCTGAAGTAATGCTGAAGATGTGACGGGATACAACTACCTTTAAAAAAAAAAGGATTTTTAGTATTTTTAATTGAAGTTTGGACATTTTTTAATTGAATTTTTGAGTAGGAATTTCTATGTTAGTAACAAAATATACATTTTATTCATCCATGTTATTGCTATCCCTGTGTTGTCATACTGTGCAACATGCTGTATCTTGTCGCCGTGACATACTTACGCATATTAATACCTTTTTTTATTACCTTTCTCTTCTTTTCTCTCTCCTCTCTCCTTTTCTCTTTCTCTCTCTTTCTTTTCTCTTTCTCTCTCTTTCTTCTTTCTCTTCTCTCTCTTCATTTTTCTTTTAACTATCTTCTTTGTTCTCCCTCTCTTTTTTCATTTCTCTTTCTCTCTCTATTTCTTTTCTCTTCTCTCTCTCTTATTTTTTCCGTTTGATTTCTCCTCTCTTCCTTTCTCTTTCATTTTCTCTGCTCTCTCTCTCTCTCTCTTATTTTTTCTTATTAGATTATCTCTCTTTTCCTCTCTCTCTTTTTTTTCTCTTTTAATATATCTCTCTTATCCCTCTCTTTTTTCTCTTTCTTCTTCTTCTTTTTCTCTTCTGTCTCTCTTTTTAATTACAAAACAATTGTAATTAAAAATTAATATTGATCTGTATTATTATTTTTTTGTTTGTACATACTTCTATGTTTTTTTTTAAATTTATTGTTATTAATTATTTGTTGATGATTGTTTTGTTAAAATAAATAAAGTGTAAATAAATAAAATCTCACTCCTTATTTTTCTCTTTTAATCTATCTCTCTCACTCTCTCTGTTTATTTTTCTCTTTTAATCCCTCTCTCTTCTCCCTTTCTTTCCTTTCTCTTTCTCTCTCTCCTCAGAAGTTAGACTTTGAGATGTATTTTTTATAATATTATTCTTGTACAAATAAATAAAAGTATTCAATTCAATTCTTTCTTTTTCTCTTCTGACTCTCTCTTTATGTTTCTCTTTTAATCTCTCTCTCTCTCGCTCTCTCTCTCACTCACTTCTCTCCCTCGTCTCTTCTCTCTCCTTTCTCATCTCTTTTTCTTACCATTTTTTGCTATGACCTACATAATAAATGCATTTTATTTTAAATTCTTATTGATGAAATCAGATTTATAAAGAGCTTTTTTCTCTTCTAATTTTGTACTACCACCGACTGCACCGTTACGAAGTATTCAGCCATTGAATTGAAGTGTATATGAGTGAGTGACAAGTGCACTAGTAGTCAAGTGGTTGACGCGTTAGTCTGGTAATCCAGGGAGGGTCCGTTGGTTCGAATCCCACCCAGTGCACGATTTTTTCCTCGTTAATTTGAGTTTGTGACCACATAATAATAAGACTCTGAGGGCTATAGGTGGTAGAAAATGCTTTGAGCATTAACCTCGCCTGGTGGTTGACTTCCACTAAAGAGTGTTATAATAATAATATATAATAATAGTGAGTGTGTGTATAACCCTAAGAGTCTTATTATTATGTGGTCACAAACTGAAATAAATAAGAAAAAAATCATGCATTGGGTGGGATTCGAACCAACGGTTCCATACACCACCTGGATTACCAGACTAGGGCGTTAACCACTTGACTACCAGTGCTCTGATTATTGTTAATACAAACATAACTCTGTTTCGTTTTAATATTATGCCGTCTGGCGCGTTACTCTTGACGAGAGGTCGAAACCAGGCGAGCTTGATATACTAAGAATATGTTGTGTTAACAATAGGCGCATAGGTTAAGACCTAGTCACCTTTAACAGGATATTTCTACACGAGGATTACTTACTTCATAACAAATCTCTATTGACATTGATTTCAATTTTTTTCCATACTTATTTCTGGATGTTTCATAATCGCCGGAACAACTTTTTCCTCTCATATTCAGGTTTTTTATAATGTAAAGTGTTTATTTTCCCTTATATTAGATACTAGCGGGATGTCGCCCGCTTTGCGGGCCGAGGCATGGCCGTGAAGCAAAAAGTCGCCAATGGCAGGTGTTGTAGTGGGAATTTCAAAAAATCCCGTCTTATTGCACATCTAGACTATAAGACAAAGCTACCTACCAAATTTCAGCTTCCTAGGACTTACCAGTTCGGAGAAACAGTGATGATCAGTCAGTCAGTCAGTGAGTGACTTTGACATTTATATATTAAGATGTAAAATCTAATAGCATAATTCCCTCTCATATTCAGGTTTCACTTGAAAATGATGTTATTTTCTTTAATATTAAGGTTAAATTTCACCTGGATATTTCTCTCTTATATCTAGCTGTCATAAATTCAGGTTAAAAAGAAATATTAAATATTAACCGAGACAAAAAAAATCTAAAGCATTCCATAGCATAATTTAGGCTGCTAGGCTATGTTTAGCCTAGCATTAATCATAATTTTCTCAAGTAGCGTAATTAATAATAATAATAACACTCTTTAAAGGAAAGCACCAGGCGAGGTTAATGCTCAAAGCATTTTCTACCACCAAACCCCAGAGTCTTTATTATATGGTCACAAACTCAAATTAATGAGGAAAAATTCATGCACTGGGTGGGATTCGAACCAACGGATCCCTACGCCACCAGGATTACCAGACTAGCGCGTTAACCACTTGACTACCAGTGGACGGTAATTATTTTTCATCACACTTAAGAAACATGGCTAATGGCTATGTTCTCAGACAGATAGACTGATAGTGTGGCATTCTGTTTCCACACGAAATGTTCACAGATACTAGAAATAAGTCTTTCTCAAGTTGACTTAAAGATTCTGAAGAATTATTTTATTTTCATAACTTCTTCAAGGGAAGTGCTTACTAAGGACGCACCGTTTCAACATTACGTCAAAGACTCAGGAATTGAATATTATATTCCAATGAGGAATACACTCAAGTGCATTGGAATCGGAACTAGGAGGAAGACTGAAGTCAGGGGCTGTTGTATGATCTTGGATCTGGGAGAGGTTACGTCAAATACTGAACAAAATAGATTTTTTTTTTGAGAAGGTTTTGAAGGTAGTTATGCCCCGGAACCGCTCTCGTATCACATCAGGACACTTAACTTCACATTCATGCCATTCCGAAACGGAAAAACTAGGTTAGAATTTTCCGCTCCGTCCGGGATTTGAACCCGCAACCTCCGGGTCAGCAACCAATGCTCTTAACCACTAAGCCACGGAAGTCGGCAATATGGAATAGTATACTGAGCATTGTTCCAACATTGCGTCAGCGTCAAGGACACAGGAATTGAATATGTATTTTATTCCAATGAGAAATACCTACGTCCAACATCATACAAGAGCCTGAACTAACCCAAATTTGAATTTGGCCCAAGAGCCTAGGGCCGTAACTAGGGTGTAGCCATCATAAACAGTACACCATTTTGTTTTTAGCTTACATCTCGAAAACACTTCTTAAATCAAATATCTCGTAAACGGTAACATGTAAACTAAAGGGCGTGGTTAGCTTTCTCTGTCACCTAAAGACCTCGTCCTTATAATGCCTTATATCGGCCCTGACAAATCCTGCATAATTTATACAGGGATTGCTACATACATATTTGTGTATTCTATATCCCCCAAAAATACACTTCGTGTGCAAAAGACGCCAAGAAAATAACAATCCCTTGTAAATAGAATTGCCTTGAAAACGATTGCCTAAAAAGGAATTGATATCAAATAAAGGCCAAGTTCTTGTGAACTGGATATTATGTACCCACAAAAGAGTCTCAAGTACATGAATCAAGCTGACGATTGGACATGATATTTCCCATTTTTCTGCTTTTTAACAACGCTAAAATTTAACATCAAAAATCTTGGCAAGTTTGAAACATCAAAAATATGCTTTGAACTTGCCAAGTTTTTTGATGTTAAATTTTAGCGTTGTTAAAAAGCAGAAAAATGGGAAATATCATGTCCAATCGTCAGCTTGATTCATGTACTTGAGACTCTTTTGTGGGTACATAATATCCAGTTCACAAGAACTTGGCCTTTATTTGATATCAATTCCTTTTTAGGCAATCGTTTTCAAGGCAATTCTATTTACAAGGGATTGTTATTTTCTTGGCGTCTTTTGCACACGAAGTGTATTTTTGGGGGATATCAGGTATTTTTGGTTGGTTACATTGTTTGCCATTTGCTAAATTCAACACATGAAATAAAGTAGAACAATTATTTTTTATGAAAATATTGATGGCTTATTTTTTTCTGTCTCACCATCTCTTTACTACAGCCCAATATTTCTAAATTATTGTACCTTGATTTTTTTTTCAAGGTATAATGTGAATACCTAGGACACCTAGGTGCATACAGAATGTTTTGTTGAATAGTGAGTAGTTATTGTAAAAGTAACGACTTGATAATTACCAGAGTATAAATAAATTAATGTAATAGAATTCGAAAAGTGAAGTAGGCTAGACTTACTAATAAATAAATAAATGTGTTTCTTTGTATTATTATATCACAATTTTAGTGGGTAGCGCAGAATTATAGGACTTTTCCATAGCTTTAATATCCCAATATCTTATTTTTGGCTATGATTCTGCCACTGGTCGCTGCTAATATTAAAGCAGCTACTCATTTTTCGTCACGAGGTATGAGTGGACTCCGAACACCCAAGTACATAGCAGAAAAAATCCTGCCCCGCTGGGGATCGAACCCAGGTCTCCGTGCGTGCAATGCCTAGCGTGCTAACTCACTCGGCCACTGTGACTACTTATACTTACTAATTACTAATGCTGCGAAGAGGTCTTGTGCTTCACCACAAATAAATCATACAATAACACAAATCATTGGCGCATTTAACAGGGTTTACATTAATATAATAATAATGCTCTTATTGTAACTCAATATTCAAGGGATAGAAGCTTCATTTTAAGTTATTGAGATTTTAGAATTTTCGGGATTTCAAATAAAAATGCTACCCAGTTAAGAGAATATTTTACATCTATTGTTTGGTACAACACGTGCTGGACTGGTTTGACTGGTACCTACAATAAAAGTAAACGAGTTTTTATTTGTCTTTTTTGCAAGAAATGTACAATGTGTTACGTAGGTACCCTTTCGCTAGTGTCTAGGTACCTGTGTCTATTTTTTCGAACTCGTAACTTTTTAACCGAACTAAGGTATAGATGATTTTCTTGGAATTGTTTTTACACCTCTACCCGTTTAGGTGTGTATGTGTATTACAGTATTATATGCACTGAGATCATATAACATAGAGGGAACATTACCTATCTCGAGCTGAACAAATTTATGCGTCCAACTTTGAACAGCTGATGGTTCCTCTTTCAACAAATCCCGGCCTCTGATTGGTTCAATTTATTTCAATTTTTTGTTTACCTCATGCAGTGGCGGATATCTAAACATCCTTAATTTTTACGTCAGATACCAAGTTATATATAACTAGTGATGTACCGCGGGGTAAATACCCGCGGGAAGGTAAATAAAAATTGGGTATTTACCGGGTATTTACCCCAGGGGTCGGGTAAATTCCCCAAACTGCGTTTTCAAATATTCCTGCCCAAATAAAGTTTTTCTGACTTGAACTCTATAAAATTTCAAGTGGTGGATAGGAAGCACCTACTTTTTATTATTTGTGATTTAATTTCAATTTAAAAAAAATAAAAGTCTTCTGTTTCTGAATGTGGTTCCTCTATGTTATATGATCTCAGTGGTATTATGTTTTCTTTGTGTCATTATAAAATCCCCATTCAGGTTCTAGGTCAACACAAGAGAACCGAAATCGCTTACACACAATAGTATTGTAATCAAATTAACAATAAAATTTTTGTCGACTCTGGGGTTTGAAGACTTCCCGATTGAGTAGGGAGGATCTCACCACAGAGCTAATCGTATAACCTGAATTCACGTGTAAGTTGTGCGAAATTGTTACAGAACTTAAATTGACGAGTCTTGGCTTGCAAGCCTTTGCAATATACTAAAACTAAAGATGACTTTTGCCAGACCTAATTAGGTGCCATCGACGGCGCGTTGAATACATCAATTCTCGTAGGATCACCAATGTTAAGCAAAGTTTAGCGAGGTGAAGACTTCGTGATGCTGGCAATCCAGCCCAACTTAGGCTGGGTGAGGTTAATGTGGGCAGCAGGTTTGTCAGTTTCCTGCTAATGGAGGGTAACACCCCCGTCGTGATATGCAGTTGAAAGCGAAGTTAAACCCACATTAAAAATTTTAAATAGAGGACCCACCTAACTAGGTACCTACCTATAATTATTTTAGTTTTGTAAACATTAAAAATTAAATTATTATTTTCTTAGTTTCAGTAAAATTTCTTACGGTATAATTGTTAATTATATTGAAAGAAAGTTTACTGAATTGTTAATTGATCGATCAATCTTTATAAAAAGCCTTAAAGATATTATATTATGTATTTCATTGAATAATTCACTGACTCACATCTTGAAAATTAAAAAAAAAAAACCAACTAGTCGAAAATAGTACATCTGTATTATCTAAGAACCTAATGGAGGTCGGTGAAAACACCCTACAGCTGAGGAACCAATCAATACCTTAATTTTATTTCATTTACAAGTGTGGTATTCCGAGACTCGGAGAAGACACTCCAATCCAAAATAAAGTTGTGCGCTACCAATGACTTAAGAAGCTTATAACTTAAAAACCGTAAATTTTTCGAAGATGGCTATTCTTACGAGGAATCATCTGCCAAAACTCAGAAATATGTCTTGAAAGTTTCAGTTCGATACAATAAAGCCTTAATAGCGATTCATGTGATTACGTGAAGAAAGGTCGGTGAACGTCAGAAATCAACAAAAAGTGTTATAACTCATAAATGGTTATAATTATATAAAAATTACATAGAATAAAAAAAGCTGTAAATTGGTCAAATAATTAACATACAAAGTTTCAGATTTCTAACATCAGCCACATTTGAGATATGGGCGGTACCGCCAAAGCGCCGCCGAGTGACCGCGGAAGTTTTTTTTTGTTAAAAACCTCGAGCTGCAAGCATTATGAACTCGTAACCAAAATGTCATAATAATTACTTTAACCATAAGCCCATGGTAAGACGAATGCGGAAAAAAAAAAAAAAATAAAAATAAAGTATGAATTTTTTACTAATTTTGGGGGTGCTCGTAAAAGCGGTTAGGGGTATCAGAAAAAGGTCAAATAAAAAGTAGTCATCTTCTATTCGACGAGGAAAACACGAATATGAAGAAAAAAGATTAAAAAGTTTTATTTAAGAAGGTCAAAATTACAAAAGAAAATACATACGAACTCGGTTTAGCGTAAGTATAGCACGCTCGTTTTGTTTATCTTGGCGTTGCAAAACTAGCGTTTTGCTTGATCAACGTCAGAACCTTGGAGATCTCTCCACTGAAGGACAATATGCCTGATTGTTTAGATGTTCATGGTACCTACTTGGAAAAATGTTGATACTTGAATTTTTTCTTGAAAATAATAATATAATAACACTCTTTAGTGGAAGGCAACTAGGTTAATTCTCAAATCAATTTCTACCATCTAACCCTCAGATTCTTATTTTACCTAAACACTGTGGGGATTCGAACCAACGGATCCCTACGGTACCTGGATTACCCGACTAGCGCGTTATTCACTTGACTACCAGTGCACATGCACATTGCACATAGGTACTAAACGCATATTTAGTCTAAATGATGATCTTAGACAGCGGAGATATCACGTTGTAACACAAGTTTTCAATGTTGTCATCCGATCATTGAAGTGGTTTAGAGAACAATCTCAAATGTGAGAAGAAAGACAAAGAATAAAAGTTAAACAACGTCCAGCGTGGTGAGGATATGCGTGGACACCATGTCACTCCACGTAATACTGGCTTTTCCTGGACCCTATTCAACAATGGTCCATATTGGCTGCCTAATGCCCGGTCTCCCATTACAAGCAATGGTGCAGTCAAGTGGTTAAGACGCTAGTCTGGTAATCCAGGTCGCGTAGGGATCCGTTGGTTCAAATCCCGCCCAATGCATGAATTTTTCCTCATAAATTTGAGTTTGTGACCACATAATAATAAGACTCTGAGGGTTAGATGGTAGAAAATGCTTTGAGCATTAATCTAGCCTGATGGTTACCTTCCACTAAAGAGTAATATTATAGTTCATATTGGATATCTGAATATGACTGATAGCGATCGACCTGCTTGCAATAAAATATAGAAAGTTTGGGGTTCAATGTAAGAGATAAGACAGCGAGTACAAAGGAGGGACTGGATTTGCTCACGAGTTGAGAACCGCTGTAAAATTTACAGGCCCAGTGTGGGTCAGGGGTTGCAGTAGTTGAGAACAGCTGTAAATTTTACAGCCCTAAAGAAGACCAGGAGATGCTAACGAGCTGAGAATCGCTGAAAAACTTACATCAGGCTCAAAGAATGCTAGGGGTTGCAGAGTTTGGTAAAATTTTCAGGCCCAACGAGGGCCCAGATATTCCAAAGCACTGAGAACCACTGTGAAGTCCAGGGACAGAGGTTGGCGACCGCTGTAAGAGAGAATACAACTTCAATTCAAGCGTGATCTACTTTCCTATGTCAGCACTTTCACTCTCTAGTAGTGACCCACACACTGGCCAATAAGTTCCGGCTCAATGGTGGACTGGTTAACATGTCAGCCTATTGATCCAAAGGTCGTGGGTTCAACTCCCGGCAATGCACTAAAAATTATTTATGATGTGCGGCATTGCCTCAATTAAGTAGAGTATTATACAGAGGTTATGGAAAAATGTATACAGGGCCATGCCTCAGTTCGTTAATTGATTGCAGCCTCAAGAATCAAGAATGGCTGAGAGAATAGTCCGCCTGTCTCTGAATCTCTTGGTAACGGAATCAAATTCCATTGTGGGTAAATATTTCAGTGTTTTCTCTCTTTAGCCTATTTTAGCTCCAATACTTTTAAGGCGGAATTTCAATTTCGCCTATTTTCTTTCGTCAACTGCGATTTCTTTTCCCACTAGACAATCCGTCCGTCACAATTATTCAAACTCGTTTTACGAAATATATTTCCGAACTAGAAACTCGAACCACCGTCCTCCAGGTTACAAGTCCGCCGCCCTATCGATCGAACTACTGGGTTCTGATACTTCTAGACTTCTAGAGTCTACTGGGGTGACAATTTTTTTTTTTGGGATTCAACGTCGCTTTCAACTGCATGGTTTTTTTATGAACGTATCAAGATCTCACCTCAAATTAACCTCACCCAGCCTGAGTGCGGCCGGGAATGGTCAGTATCGCGAGGGTTCGAATTTGAATATGAATTGTCACGCAAGTTTTAGCCTGACTAGACGTTGCTTAAACTTAGTACCTGAATGAGATCGACTTATGCATGTGACTATTCTAGCGGCAACTACAATACCCAGCACCTAATTCCCAAAATAGGTATCCCTTACAAACAATTGTAACCAAGTTAAGAATACACATTTTTGTCGGCACGGGGGATCGAACCCGGGACCTTCCGCATGGCAAGCGAGTGCTTAACCACTGGGCTAATCGCGCACTCGTCTCTAATCCTAATTCTAAAGCCTAATCGCGTATAGGCTGTGGTTTCGCACTGTAGAAAGTTTTCGTACTGAGGTAACCAATTTATGGGGTTAGAATAGTTACACGATTTAATGTATCTAGCATAAAAGTTTAAAGTTTAGTGAAAGTTGTATCGATGTCACAGGCTAGATCAATAGAGATTTTATAGGTCTTAGACTAGAGTGAAATCCGTTTCCGAGATTATGGAATTTTTCAAGTTCTGAGACCAAGGGCGGAATTATTAGACTTTTTTTGTAAAACCTCTGTGGCGCTAAGTCACGGATTACTGTCTGAGATAGGGAAAACCGAGTTATAGAATTAAACTGACAATGACTTGAGATATAGGAATTTGCCGATTAATTTCGCCCCAAAAATAATACATAATAAACCAATCTCAGTAGTATTATCGGTAAGGCGGCGAACTTGTCACCCGGAGGTCGGTGGTTCAAGTCCCGATTTTAGTGTGGATTTTGTAAAGCGAGTATCAGCAGTTGTAATATCATGAAAGTGATGAACACGAATATGATAACTTATAATAATAAAATTATCGCTTTATTAAATGCTGCCTGATTAGGGCTAATGAGTCCCATTATTCCAGCAGTAAGCCCAAGATGTGGTGCACATGTTCAAGTAAAGGATGCAGCACATAAGAGCTTTTATAAAGAATAAAAACCCCAAAAAAACCACGATATAATAAGTATCGGGTCAAATTCCCAAATGGCAACACTACTTGTTATATTATTATATCACAACCGATTTTCGAACCCGCGACCTCCGACCAAACCGACGCCTTGACCCCTGAGCTACCGGGACCGACAACATAATATATCTATGGAGTGCGACTTGAATGTATAATGAAAAGATTTCAACGGCATGGTTACATCACGACGACGGTTTTACCCTCCAATTGGCTGAAAATTTAACCTTGCCCAGCCTAGGCAGGGCCGGAAATGCCAGTCTCCGTTGTTTGGAGGAACAGAATTTTCTTCGAAAAGTCTGGTACTTCCGGGAATCAAACTCTGGACTACGGGCAGTAGTGACGACCCTTACGCCACGGAGGCTGGCGCATTGGTAGTAGCACGAGTTTTTTGGTTTAACGTCGCTTTGAACTGCATGGTCATATCAAGACAGGGGTGTTACCCTCCAATCACAGGAAACTTACAAGCCTGCTACCCACATGAACCTCACCCAGGCTGGGTTGGGCCGAAATGTCAGCATCACGAAGTCTTCACCTCGTTGGACTTTGCTTAACTTCGGTGATCCTACGAGAACCGGTGCATTCCACGCGCCAGCGACGCTGGTGGCTATGTAAAGTTTAAATGATAGGAAAAGAGAAAAAAAATCGAAGCAAAGAAATATCTTTTCTTACAAAAAAAAACACTGAGGGCGGAATTAATAGACAACATCAATAACTTTGAAGTCGTTGGTAAGTCTCGGTTTTTCCTATCTTACACAGTACGCAATCCGTGACTTAGCGCCACAGAGGTATTACAAAAACGTCTATTAATTCCGCCCTGAGTCTATTATATACTTTTTCCTACAAAAAAATATTTTTTCCTACAAAAAAGAACACTAAACGCTGAGACTATTTTCGCCGAAGACAAGTGAGACATGGGTCGGGCGATAAGACGCTCGGCAGAGTTGAACGTACACACCGCGTCACACTGGATAATATTAGTGGCGAGGTTAATGACCCGCCCCCAGAGTTTGCGTCCGCCGAGGGGAATGAACCCAAGGACCCTGGTTCAGAGGTCAACTGAGGAGGTCGATGGTCAAGGTCCCCCGTGCGTGACCCTTTCCAAGGGACAATTTGGGGAATAAGGGACGGTTCTGAAAAACTAGGTCGAACTTGAGGGCAATTTGTATTATTTTTTTACTTTCCATTGCTTATAAGGTATTTTACATTACATTACATAATTCCTGGGGGTCTTTTCCACAAATAGAAGAAATGCCTGTGTGCTGCGTCCATTATTTAGAACTATTGCACCCATGCTTATAAGGTATAGAAAGCTTATAAGGTATAGAAAGTACTCTAATCGGTCATTTTTTTTTTTTTTATCAATTTACCTTTTAGTCTGTCCCGGTAGCTCGGTGGTAAAGGTGGCGGTCTGGCCATCCAGAGGTCGCGGGTTCGAAACCCAGCCGGGACATGACATGTTATCCTCCCATGCAGTTGGGATTTTTACCACATAATAATATGTCTTGGGCTTACTGCTGGAATAATGGGACTTAATAGTCTTAATCGGGCAGTATAAATAGGGCGGTATTCTTATTATTATTATTTTACTAATTAGCTTCCTTGTATAACTTTGATGAAATTAAAAATATCAAGTTTGGCGACCAGCGAAGACGTAGGATATCACTCAATCATGATTGTGATCCACCTTTTTACAGAATGAATATTAGCCAGACTCGATGGCACGTTCAGAACACCAGTTCTAATTCCAAGTCACTGATGTTAAGCAACGTCCAGCGAGGCTTCCTTGCATGGGTGACCAATCAAATTCGAATCCTCGTGATGCTGGCTATTCCCGGCGTTACTCAGGCCCGGTGAGGTTAATTTGAGAAGCTGGTTTTGTTTGTTTCCAGCGAATGGAGGGCGAAACCCCCGCCCCATCGTGATAAAAAATTGCAAGCGGCCTTTTAATTTTTTACAATGTAGGTAGCTGATGACATGAATTTCTAGATTCAATTCCATTCAATTTATTTTATTGTAATGTTCAACACATTATTTACAATTCACAATCAACTTACAATTTAAAATGAAAAATAACGTTTATGGTCTTTTGTTGAACCCTGTTGATTTTCAAATTCGTTGCTACAATTCGTTGTTTATTTCTATAGAGTATGGAATGAAAGCTTTTTTTTTGTCAAGCTATGGCCTCAACTAAAAAAAAAAAACGCTTGCATACGAGTCTGCAACCTTTGGGACATTTTCATCTTTACTATTCAAGGTCTAAAACTTAACTGACCAAATTTCGTATTGTGCGCATGACACATACTTTTTCTCTTCTCTCTTTTTATAATTTAATATTTCGTTATTGTGCGCATGACACATACTTTTTCTCTTCTCTCTTTTTATAATTTAATATTTCGTTACATAATTTCGTCACATAATTTCGTTACATAATTTTGGTTATGTGCCAGAGCAAGGCATGAAAATGTCAAAAACACATTAATCTAAACTTATTCTAATATTGTGCTATTTACATTAATTTCAAAAAGATGGAAAGAGTTAAGAGAGCGATATGTCTAGGTTTTACTGAATTAATTGTTAGTACGCCTCCTCGTGGTTCACCCTGGGCAACGCATTGACATGCGGCTAAAGTACTGTCAATTTTGTCGATCAGACAATCACTGCCATCAGATTTCCTGATCAAGGCCATGTGCTTCACCACAGACAAAATCATACATTAATTATTATATAAATGTGTAGTTTTTTCCTTATGTAAGAGCTAGAAAATGACAGAACAATTTTTCCTAGTTTCATAAGAAACCAGGAAAAATTGTTTGTGCTGCAGTTCCGCAGCTTCTGTGCACCGGCCACGCCTGGTGAGTTGTGACTCATCTGCTGTTCCAGTTTTTTTGACACTCTTACACCAAATCCTTCTCTCTCCTTGCCTATCTCCTCGACACAATCGTTCTGAAGAGACTTTAGTCCAAGGATAAATACAGGGTCCACCAGTCAACACTTTAGTCCAAGGATAAATACAGGGTCCACCAGTCAACACTTTCTTCTGATATCCCTTTCTCTTTCCCTTGCTCTCTCTCTCTCTCTTTCTCTCTCTCTCTCACTATCTTTTTTCTCTTTCTCTTTGTCTTTCTCTTTCTTTTTCTCTTTCACTTTCTTTTTCTCTTTCTTTCCATTTCTCTTTCACTTGCTCTCTCTTTCTTTCTATCTCTCTCACTCTGCCAATTGTTACCAGTTGTAGAGATATGGGTGAGATCATTCAATCTCGTAACCTGATTACGCTGGTTATTTCCGACCCAACCCAGGCTGGTCGAGCCTCATGTTGGTAGCTGGTTTGTGAGTTTCCAAGCAGGGATTGGAAAAACATCCGTTAAAACGGGTATATTGTATGGTCATATACGACTGAAGTTTTACCCTTTGAATGATCGCCCATTCAAGTCCTAACCTCGTTGGACGTTGCTTAATTTCGGAGACAGAATGAGAACTGCCATCGACGCTGGCTATACAACTAAGTATATGTGTGATGATGATGATATTTATATTTTGTTTATTTATTTTTCTTGTTTATATTATTAATATTGTCAGTTTTTATATTTAATTTTTAAAGTCTGTATGTATATTATGTTCAAAGAGTTTCTAAATAAATAAATGAATGACTTACAAACAAGACTACCCTAGTGGCACGCGACTAAACGTACATCGCACCCAGTATAACACGGTCGGGATGGCCTTAATCCCAACCGGCTCACCGAAAGTAAAAGTTCCCCAACTGTAAACCACATTCGGAACCCGACTGAAATTTCTATTTATAAGTGAGACTTAGGTCTGACCCTGGCCAGTGAAAGTGAAGGAGGTCTGGGTCCTGCTATCTGGATCCGTGGTACTGGGTGACCCAGCCGTGGGCGTGGGTCCGTTAGAAAGATGGTGGGTTTCGAGTGGAAAATAATTTCAAACCCTCTCTAACATGTGGGTCAAAAATGTAAAATTTTGAAAATATTATCAGATGTACTTCAAACAACAATACAATACATTCCTTATTATAGGATAAGGAAAGTAAAAAAGAGTAGGTACAGTTTTCAAATATTTCCTCGAACGGGAATCAACGACCGAACGTTTCGGAGATAGAAACAGCGTTACAGCGCAGCCTCATTGCTTTGTATCATCTAGGTTCATTGCCAAAAATGCCAAAATCTTTGAAGCTTTCAAAAAAAGGAAGGAAATAAATTCATTTTCGTCGTGCTGTGTATTCTCGTGTTATCCTGTTGTGCGTCCATCATTATTAGTTGCTGCTGGGTGCTCAAAATAAGCACAACATACCCATGTAAAAAAAAAAAAAAAAAAAAAAAATACATTTTTAAGGTGGTGGTGCTGACTAATGTACCTCTGGGAATCGTTAAAATTGGATCTTCAAATTCTTACAAGGGAACTAAAACAGCAAAAAAGATATAGGTATAGCTGAAAGAAAAATTATTCTTTTGGAAAAATCAAACCCTAAAATTTACAGCTAGTCTAACGAATAATATAGTTCGATAATATTTACTAACTTTAATTCAATACTGTAAAGAGATAATGTTTTTTTTTTTTTCAAGCTTTATTAGGCGGATAAACAGGCAACAGTATAAAATTAAGAAAAAAAAAGAAGAAAAAAAAAAAAAAAACAAACAACTGACAAAATAAATAAGTAAAAAAGAAAAGAAAATAACAATAATATGCCCTACCTAAAGAGCGGGGTTATTGCCTGTGGCAATATCTTCAACCCAACCTTTTTTTGTTAAGCTAAGCTACCGTTTAACTTAACAAAATGTTAAGCTACCGCCACCCTGTAGACAGAATGGTACGGTGACTGTGCGAGTGTAGAGTGTAGGAGTGAGGAAGAGAAAGGAGAGGATAGTGAGATACTTGTCTTGATATGAGGAGAAATTATCTACAGGGTGGATCCGGTGAAAAAATTAACTGTTGATTTTTTTTTTTTTTAAATCGGAGCAATTTTTTTTAATTACCAAAACAGAGGTTTCCTCTGTGTATCCAGAGAGGAAATGCAGCAGCTGTGATGGGCACAGTGCCTCGTTCCTCAGACTTGGAAAACATTTTTTATATTTTATAAATAATTTTGTAAATAAATATAATATATTATACAAGTTTCTTTGCAATGTTTATAAAAAAACTACCAAAAAGAACACAAAACTTTCGATATCTAGTGGTCACCGTGGCCGAGTGGGTTAGCGCACTAGACTCGAACGCACGGTGACCTGGGTTCGATCCCCAGCGGCGCAGAAAATTTCCGTTTTATATTTGGATGTCCGTGGTCCACTCATACCTCGTGAGGAAAAACGAGCAGTTACTAGTATGAGCAACGACCAGTGGCGGCATTAGCAGAGTATAAATAATAATGTAAACTAATTTTAATATTTTAATAATAAGGCTCTTAGTAATGCTACGCTTAACACAAAAAATGTAAAGAGGCCTTGTGCTTCACCACAAAAAAATCATACGTTAACTTTACTTCTGATACCTGAAAGGGAATATTTCGCCTTCATATCCGGTGAGACAATTGAAACGAGAAATGCAGTTCTGCAAGAAAACAGTAGGTGACCATTCAAATTCGAAATCTCGTGATGCTGGCTATTCCCAGTCCCTCTCAGGCTGGGTGAGGTTAATTTGAGTACCTGGTGTGTTAGTTTCCAGCAAATGGAGGGTGAAACCCCCGTCGTGATATGACCATGTTCTTTTAACCCTTATCTTGGCAATGTGTATATTTGGATACCATCAGTTTTTTTTACTCTATTGGCCAAAAATTAATCCTAAAGCATTTTTTCTTCCACAGAACATTTAAAATTATTTCAATTTTTAAACGCTTTATTTAAAGTGGCAGGATAGAGCTCTTCCATCCAACCATCCAATATTCATCCTTCCATCCAACCATCATCCAACCATCCAATAATAAATTAAAAATTGAAATTCTCTGCCAAGATAAGGGTTAATCACCCTCAACCGACCTCAGTAGCTTGATGGATAAGGCGTCGTACTTGTAACCTTGAGGTCGGTGGTTCAAGTCCCAAGTTCAGCAAAGATTTATTAAAGCGAGTAGTTGTGAAGTCACGAAAGTGATTCACTCAAAACTAATCACCCTTGTAAATATTAAAAGCTGTATCGTAACTCTCACGGAACAAACTCACCAATTTCGATATTGTGTTAAAAGAGAGATCGGAGAGAAAGCGACTCACTTTCTGATCCACTCTGTATTCTGATTGACGAGTTGTAGTACTAGTTTTTTATGAATAAAAAACGAGTGTATTTTTTTATGTAAAGAAATGTAAATATCACATACCAAAACATATAATTATCAACACGAATTGGTTCTTACTTTCACTCTCTCTTCGTCCTAGATTGAATCATTCTGGTTTTTGAATGATACGAGTTTTCGTGCGTGATTATGGTTAATGGTGTCACTATTATTGCCATTTGTAAATATTTACGTTTCGCTGGAGGAGTTATACTGTCCCGGTAGCTCAGTGGTAAAGGCGGCACTGTGTGAATCCAGAAATACCAGAGATCGTGGATTCGACAAGGTATCCTCCCATTTGGGATTTTTACCACATAATAATAGGTCTTAGGCTTACTCCTAAGACAATGGGGCTTAATAGTCCTAATCGAGCAGCATAAATAAGGCGATATTATTATTATTTATTATTATTAAAGAGATACCACGTTTGCGTCAGGGTAAAGACATTGACTCAAATCTTTGGTGCCCCTAGACCCTTAATTTTAATTTTTTTTTTTTTTTAATTTCAACTTTATTTTTATAGGTATACTTATATCTTATTCTTCTTTTACTCTGTCTTAGCCCGCTCAAGCAGGGTCGACGTTGTTCAACCTCATGGTTGAGGTTGGTTGGTTTTGACACATTGTTTTCCGGCTGCATGGATACCTTTCCTATCGCCAACGATTCTATTTGATTTGACGTCCTGGATTAGGACGGGGGTATTAACCTCCATATTCGCTGGGAATCGCACCAGCTACCCACATTAACCACACCCAGCCTGGGTAGGGCCGGAATCGCCAGCCTCACATGTTCGGAGGGAACAGAATTTTCTGTGCGAAAAGTCTGCTCAAACCGGGAATCGAACCCATTTTTTATGATAAACATTTTTACAAATCACACAACAAGTATAATAATTTTTAGACGATTTTAGTTTATTTGCTTTCCCCTCATTTCTCATTCTTTACCCCTCCAAAAGTAAAATTCTACCTAATACAGTTATTCTTTTTAAAATTTCATATAACTAAAGTTTTTTTTACAACTTGTCTTTAGAAAATCTCCTCCATTGTAGTTGAAAATGGGAGAGCTCCCATCACACTCGCGCTATTACCCCGTTGAATGGAAAGAGATATACTATTACCCCGTTGAATGGAAAGAGATATACTATTACCCCGTTGAATGGAAAGAGATATACTATTACCCCGTTGAATGGAAAGAGATATGGGTAAGAACGTGAGCGTGATTCTCCAGAACTGTGCCGCCTCCTTATGCTGGGTCCACACAGGTGCAACATGCAACATGCAACACGTTGCTGCAACATGTGTGTGGTAATTGGAACACTGTTGCAGCAACGTGTTGCAGTTCGTGTTCGTCAGTGATCCATTCTGTTCTATGTACAGGTGCCGTCCACACACGTACAACATAGTAGCAACAAAGATCAAAGATGTTCGGTAGAAAACCGACATCCTCATGGATAATTTTTGAACATTCATGTTCGTGTTCAGAAGCCGTCCACACAGAGTGAATTCATGTTGCAGCAACGTGTTGCATGTTGCACCATGGTCCTAGAGTCTCTACTACAACCAAAGGAAGGAACAAATGATTCTCTTTAATTATTTCATATTTTGCATGTTTCTTCCTTGCAGCAGATTCACTGGGGTACCCTGGTTCTAGGCTGGCTTGTAAGTGTGGGGGGCCAATGAGTCTACACTCTACATACACAGATAAAATCTCACACAAGGCCCGTCAAAGAAAAAGGAGCCACTAGAAATATCTAGACAACGGATTTAAATTTTGAGCATAGCTAAAACAAGTGTACCATTATATCGAGGGGGAAACTTTTCTACTAGGTTCTGATTTTTTCTCATTACCAGGGGCGGGCCCAGGGGGGTCAACTTTGGAATCTTAAATGAAACCACACTATTTGTAATACATTTCTGTTGTCATTAAAAGCAATTTAAGACAAGTTTGAGATTTTTAATCGAAACAGGGCCGAGAATTGGTACATTACATTTCGCAGGTTTCAGTAAAAAAAAAAAAAAAAAAAAAAATATAAGGAGTTAAATTTTTTTGTAAATTTTTTTAAATACATGTCTTTCTATTTGAAATAATTAAATTTTCATGCCTTATTGATACCATTAGCTGTATCAGTGGAGGTGTCAAGGAGGTCATAATTTTTTAAATTGTGTAAAAACTATTCTTTTTTTAGAATAATCTGTGCTAAATAAATGCACTGAGTGTTGTTTCATAATCTAAATTTAAGATACCCTTGAAAACAGGGCCGAAGACTAGGACTGCGCACGTAGGTTTTAGAATTTTTCACATTAATTTGAATTATCCAATTTTACAAAACCGAACATAACCTAGCGACCGCCTCATGTAACCTAGCAACAAGACTTAACCTAACAACTGAATGTAACCTATCAACCAAACATAACCTAGCAACCACGTTATGTAACCTAGCTTTTACGAACGTAGCCTATGAACCGAACGTAACCTAGCAACCAAACGTAACCTAGCGACCGCAACATGTAATTTAGCAACCGCGTCATGTAACCTAGCAACCAAATGTAACCTAACAACTGAATGTAACGTAGGAACCGAACGTAACCTAGCAACCAAACGTAACCTAGCGACCGCGTCATGTAATTTAGCAACCGCGTCATGTAACCTAGCAGCTAAATGTAACCTAACAACTGAATGTAACATAGGAACCGAATGTAACCTAGCAACCGTGTCATGTAACCTAGCAACCATGTCATGTAACCTAGCAACCAAACGTAAAGCCAAGAGATCGCGCGGGAAAATAGATGCCTGGTTCCGACTGTTCCGAGTTCATTCACTCGCGAGACGCGAGCGTAGAATGTTGTGACCGCGGGTAGATCTGCTTGAGGGCTTTGCCTCCCGCGAGGCAGATGACCTTGACGAAAGTTCAATGACCTTGGAGCTAGTGCATGTCCTTGTTGGTGTTGATGTTATTGATCTTGGAATCAAGTTTATTGACCTTGAGCCAAGATTGACGAAATTACTAGGTTTGAGAGTAAAAATCTTGAAAATAATATTGATGATATTATGGGGTCAAAACCTTGATCCAAAATTATTGCCCTAGGTGTTAATAAAAATTCGGCCATGCAAAATGGGAATAGGTCAAATTTTACACTTTTCAGTTTAATGGCCCTTGGAAAATAATGATGACTTATGTGTAAAGTCAAACACAGCTTGTGCTAAAAAAAAAAAAAAAAAAAAAAAAAAAAAAAAAAAAAAAAAACAACCCTAGGTAATACAAATCTAGGATCTTTTTACAATGGTTGCTTAATTAAGTTTATTATAATAAAGAGGAAATCTGACAAAACAATAACAAAATCATGGGAGCAGAGGAACCGCAAATGGGGTGGCAGCTCGAATCGATGTACGTCAATGCCTCATTGTGTCAAATAAGGTTTGGAAAAATAAACATAGGGGGCCATGCCTCAGGTGTAATCGAGAAAAATAACGAAAATTACAAATCTATGTACAAATGTACTTAGCGGAACTTTTAACAATGATGATTATTGAAAACCGAATAAATTTATTATTATTATTATTATGTCCCTGGGAAAAGATCAATGGCCTTGAAATGAGGGCGTTGACCTTCGCGAATGACCCTGGGGCAAGGTCATTCCCCTCACGTGAGCATCTTGAAGACTACCAGTTGCAAAGAAGCGCTCATGTCTTTGACCCCATCATACAGGCGGTAACAGGCGTGCCAGATTTCTTATGCAATGCACTGAGAAGAATTTTTGAACTTGTAGTTTTGAAAATATTTTTTACGATGATAGCTAATAATCTCGAAACAGCTGTCCAAGTATGTTCTGATATTCATGTACATCTTAGTACAACTTCTCCTGTTCTGTTGATTCTGATACTGATATACTATACGCATTTTGTTTACTGAAATTTAATCTAGATTGCAGTAAAGTAATGTATCTGACCTCAGTAGCTTGATCGATATGGCGGCGGACTTGTAACTTGGAGGTCGGTGGTTCAAGTCCCGGTTTCAGCGTGGATTTAGTAGAGCGAGTTTGAGTAGTATTGTTATCACGAAAGTGATTAACACAAATATGAGAAGTTTAGTAAAGTAATGTTGCCTTTATTGAAGAAATTAAATACATACAATGAAAAATGATACAATAATCAGTTTTTTTATTATTTAAGTTTAACGACGCTTTTAACTGCATGGTCATATCACGACGGGGATGTTACCCTCTATTCGCAGGAAACTCACAAACCTGCTACCCACATTAACCTTACACAGCCTGGGTTGGGCCTTTTGAAATTGGTGTTTTGGAAAGATTTTTAATATTTTTATTATTTTCTGTTTTTACAGTTATAATGTTTTACAAATCGTTAGTAAACAAAAAAAATGATATAGATCTAAATTTAATATGGAAAAGGCACAAGGATCATTGACTATACCTCAAACATGAAATGCATGGGAACTATGTTTTCCGTAACCTTGCACTCTGCCGGGCTGTCTCTTTCTTTGTATTGGCGTTCTTCACACCTCGGCCGAGGTGTTTGATCAAGATTTTTACTACACGAATTTAATTTAGATTTTAGATCGTAGTAAAGTAGCCTTTATTGAAATGAAATCATACAATAAATTATAAGGCAATGCTTGAGACATTGCTCTAACTAAATTCTCTATTCACAAATACGGCTGTACAACTGGTGTAATCGCAAACTAACACTAACTCAATACCCAGCGATGAGACTTAAATTCAGTGTCATCCGAGTTCAAATTGAAGAATCAAGTGTAACAGTCTCCGTATTTATGAACAGAAAACCCCATCTTAGCAATGTCTCAAGCATGATTTCCTTTAATATTATTGGCCAATACCTTGCTTGAGACATTGCTCAGACAAAATTCCTTGTTCATAAATGATACGGGTGTAACACTGAGACTTATTTATTTTACATTGTTATATTTAAAATTGTTTATTAGTACTAAGTTTAATAGTTTATTTTTTGATAGTTAGGGTACAATTATAATTAGATAGTATAGGGTCCGCCCGTGTATTGAAATAAATAAACTTACCACTTTGAGCCCCAGAGCTGGGATAGGCGAGTGACCACGAGGGACCAAGGCAAAAAATGTGTTTTGCACCCTTCGTACCAAAGTTTTTTTAATTGTAAAATAATGTGTATTTTGTCGAGAAAATTCGATAAATTTACGTTTTTCAGCTGTACCTTTTATACTTTATGATATAACTTTATGATATAATAGAGTACTCATGTCCGCAGTCTAATTTCGGGTGAGGGTCATATATATGGTACTCATGTCCTTTATGTAATGTCAGCTGAGAGTCATATTTATGGTATTCATGGGCTCAAAGTGTTAAAATCACTCCTCCTTCTCTTGAGGATAACAAAGACGGGATTGACTCCCTAATGTTATACCTCAAGAGATCTCATTTATTTAGAAAAATCTAAAATTGGAAACGGTGCGAATGACCATAGATATTAAAGCACCATGAAAAAAAAGTGTTAAATCCCGTGTCATCCGAGTTCAAGCTGAAAGGAGAACTCAGCAGCTCACAGATGAGTGACTCTAGTGACTCGCACTGACTCGTCTCCTCCGGGCAATGAACCCTCGACCTCCAAGCTGAGAAGCTCCTTGGCTGATTTTTTAGACCATTATTTCTCAAGGCCAATGTCCCAGGCCAGTGATCAGCCTGTTAGGCCGTCTCACAAGTCTACGCTTAAGGTTTTACTGTGCAATATCTCTAATGCTAAGTCTGGTAATATCTATTATTATTATTATTATTTAAAAAATAAAAATAAAAAAAATAAGTAGTCACTGTGGCAGAGCAAGTTAGCGCGCTAGGCATTGCACGCATGGTGACCTGGGTTCGATTCCCAGCGGGGGAGGATTTTTTCTGCTCTGTACTTGGATGTTCGGGGTCCACTCATACCTCGTGAGGAAAAATGAGTAGCTGCTTTAATGTGAAGCAGCGACCAGTGGCAGAATCTTAGGCAAAAAAAATAATACAAGATATTGTAAATGGTATGATTCTGCGGTATGATTTGATTCTGCGCTACCGGTATGATTCTGCGCTACCGACTAAAATTGTGACATAATAACACAAAGAAAAAGCATTATTATTATTATTAAAAAAAAAATATAACTTAATACTACTTTAATATTATAATTTTACTTAATTAACTTATTTATTAGAAAAATATTTTATACAAACATATGTCCTAACTAAAGGGCGGGGTTGTTGCCTATGGTAATCTCTTATGCTACTACCCCACAAAACAAGAGGACTGTATCCCCTTAGTATGGGGTTAGACAACTATGTCTTACCTATGCTATTATGTAAAAATAAACCTCGACTAGTATTCAAGTGGTTAACGCGCTAGTCTGGTAATACAAGGTAGCGTAGGGATCCGTTGGTTCGAATCCCATCCAGTGCATGAATTTTGCCTCATTGTCATGAGTTTGTGACCACAGAATAATAAGACTCCGAAGGTTGGGTGGTAGAAAATGCGTTGAGCATTAACCTCACCTGGTGGTTGCCTTTCACTAAAGATTGTTATTATTATTACTATCAGGACTCCTATGGTAATGTTTTTAAAGTAAAATATTGACCTTACTTTCCGCTTGTCTTTTATTTTAAACTGGGTACCGGTAGTGTTTTATTTACTTACAATAAATTTCTTATATTAGAAATTGGAAGTATTTTTGACTTTCTTTCTGCGACGATTGACTATAAATGACCTCAGTAGCTTGATTGATAAGGCGGCAAACTCACAATCTGGCGGTCGGTGGTTCAAGTCCCCGATTCAGCGTTTAGATTTAGTAAAGCGAGCTTGAGTTGTTGTAATATCACCAAAGTGATTAACACAAATATGATTATCTTATTTTTCTTCCTTTGGAGACCGTGTACTTTAATGCTTAATTTAGGGTTGAAAAAAAAAAATGATAAAAAGATTACCTACACCTTTTCCTTTAAAAAAAAATTCAGAAAATTATTATTCAAAATCAAGAAAGTAGGTTTCCAAATCAGAGAGAAAGAGTGAAATGGGAGACAAAGAGAAGAAAAGGAATAGAGAAATGAGAAGAGAGGGAGAGAGAGAAAGATAGAAGAAGGAAGCGAGCTAGGAGGGAAAGAGAGAGAGAAGGAAAGGAGAAGAGCAATCAGAAAATAGGGAAGAAGATAAAGAACGTGAGAGAGAGAGAGAGAGAGGGAGAGGGAGAGAGAAAGAGAGGGAGATATGAGCGAGAGAGAGAGAGAGAGATAGAGATATAGGAGGGAGAGAGAAAGAGAGGGAGGGAGAGAAAGATAATGATGGGAAAAAGTAGAACGAAATGATGTCAAGAGCAAGCGTCCCATTTCTCAGAAGCGGAATGATGCAAATATGTACTTCCAAAGAGGTATACTGGTACAGTAATGAGAGAGAAATAAATTAGAGAGAGAGGGAAAAAAAAACATTGAGATAAAGAGAAGGAGAGAGAGAGGAAAGAAAAAAATTGAGATAAAGAGAAGGAGAGGAGAGGAAAGAAAAACATTGAGATAAAGAGAAGGAGAGAGAGTGAGAGAAGAAACCGAGGTACGGAAAGAAAGAAAATTGAATGAGGATGGGGGGATGAAAAGAAGAGAGTGAAGAAAAACTTTCGTGAACGAAGTAGAAAGAGATGAGAAGAAGGGAAAAGTGGGAGGGGAGGGGGAGGGAGAGAGAGGAGAAGAAATAGGGGAAAAGATAAAGGGAGAAGAGGAGAGGAATGAGAGAGAGAGAGAGAGAGAGGGTAGGGAATTGTGTGTGCAGTTCTGGAGCTAGAACACAGGTCAAGGTTTTCAATCTCCCCTCTTTCTCTCTCCCCCACTCCTTCACTTCCCCTCTTCTCCTACTTATCCTTCACTTCCCCTCTTCTCCTACTTATCCTTCACTTCCCCTCCTTTACTCTCGAGCGTTGTCATGGGAACCGATTCTCTATCACACGCAAAAGTATCTTCAATTCCTCTTTGCATCATTTCATTTCTCATTCTCTCCCATGCAGTCCTCGATTTTCTTGGTACTTAGATGTCCGGGCTTTGCTCATACCTCGTGAGGAAAATTGAGTAGTTTTTTTTTATTTTAAGTGGGGTTTAACGTCGCTTTCAACTGCCATGGTCATATCACGACGGGGTTTTACCCTCCATTCGCAGGAAACTCACAAACCTGCTACTCACATTGACCTCACCCAGCCTGAGTGGGGCCGGGAAAAGCCAGCGTCACGAGAATTAGAATTTGAATGGTCACCCATCCAAGTCTTAACCTCGCCTGTTGTCGCTTAACTTCGGTGTTCTGAAGGGAACCGGTGTATTCAACATGCTGAGTAGTTTTTATTATTATCTGATCTGGTTGCAGGGTTTTCAGTGAAACCCTAACAATTAACACTGCGACGTAGTTAGATCTATAGTGACCAGTTCATTCTATTCGGTTTTAACGTCCTGATTGAGATAGATAGTCAGGACGGGGGTTTTACCGTCCATTCGCTGGGAATCTTAGCAGCTATCCACGTTAGTTGAAAGCGGCGTTAAACCCAATTTTTTAATAAAATCAAGTAACTCAGAAAATAATTCCATCAACTTGCATATTAATCGTTATTACCTCCCGTTTTGGTTATTGCCCCCCAATTTTGTTGGTTTATCTCTCTCTCTCTCTCTCTTCCCCCATCTCTTCCCGAATAATAACCTAGGAGGTGTGGTTTTCCTCCCCATAATCTAATTCTGGGTTTCGGCACGTTTTGGTTTATCGCTCTCTCTCTCTCTATTTTTCTCTAATTCTCCCTCTCTGCCTCCACTTTTCTTTCTCAATATCTTTCTCTCTCTTTTTTACTCTCTCTCTCTCCTTCTCTTTCTCTCTCTCTTTCTGCTTCCCTCTCCTTTCCTCTGTCTCTCTCCCTCTTTCTCTTTCTATCCATCCCACACACTCTCTCTCTCTATTTTTCTTTCTAATTCTCTCCCTCCCTTCTCTCTCCTCCTGGTTATTGTTTGTGTAGGCAGTTAGGCACACATGACTGGAACCGTAACCACCTTCCACTAGACTACTAGAGAGTGTTAATTAATATGATTTCTAATACAGTTCCTGCCGTATGGGCCATGTGGTCGAATAGAGGAAACACTAACTTAACCCAGATTAGGCTGACGTCCTTCCAGAAGGACGCTTCAAAGGTACTACGCTGTGGATTTTTCTAATTAATTCAACTTGTTGGGGATGGTTGGCGACACCTAAAACTCTTTGTTTAGAGTCCGAGTGATAAGTTGACATCACTTTTATTTTGATTTATTCTTGAGTGTGAAAGTTTGGATGGCTGCAAATTTCAATGGATAAAGAGAACAAAAATAATTCACCGCTATATCTGGGTTGATTCAATTGGGAATATGATTCAATGAAAATTTCTCATCCAAACTCAATGTTTCTACCCAATACTTCCCTTTTCTCTAACTCCGTTCTCTTTCCCTCCCTCTCTCTCTCTCTCTCTTCTCTTTCCTCTCTTTCGCTCTCTCTCTCTCTCATCAGAACCATAGGTAGCAGGTATATCACCCAAATTTATTCTCTTTCTCTCCCTCCCCATCACTCTTCCCTCCTTCTCTCTCTCTTTTCTCCCTCTCTCGTACTACCTCCTATCTTCATCTCAATCAGAATCCAGTACAGAGGTATATCACCAGAACACTTTAGAAATTCATAATTTCTCTCCCTAATATCACTCCTCCTTTTCTCTCTCCTCTCTTCATCGTTAACCCGGTTTTCCTTCTCTCTCTCTCTCCCCTTTACTCTCCATCTATTCCTATCTGTCCCCTCACATGTCTCTCTTTCTCTCTCTCTCCCTTTCTCTTTATTTCCTCTCCCTCTCTCTTCTTTCCCCCCTCTCTCTCCCTCACCCCCTATTCTCCCCCTCGCTGTCTCTGTCGCACCCTCTCTCATACTCACCACAAGCAGGTATATCTACCAGCCACACCCTCCCTTTCCCTCTACGCTCCACAGTTACCCCCCCCTCCTCTCTCTCCCTGAGGGAAAGATCCCTCCCCTCTCTCCACCACCCCACAGTTACACCCTATTTCTCACCCTCTCTTCCTCCCACACCCTTCCCTCTCTCATACCCACCACTAGCAGCTATATCTCCCTCCACACCCTCCCCACCCTCATACCCACCACTAGCAGCTATATCTCCCAGCCACACCCTTCCCTCGCTCCCTCTCTCCCCATTTTACCTTCCTGGAGATGCCAGGAAACCTTGACCTTTATTTTCCTCTCACCGCTTCATTATTATTATTTGTTACTAACCACTACATATCTACTATTATACCCTCAGTAGTAGTATCATCATTATTATCATTATATACCCAGTTTTACATTTTACCTCGTAGATTGAAAAAAAAAACGTGTCCCGGGATCGAGGGGTTCTCACAACCGATGGACAGGGTTGTATCTAGGTCACTCAAAGGAAAGCTCGTTATCTAGGAACCGGGGAGTACATTCATTTTTGATGATCAAAACGAGGAGCCATGTTTCGTTTGAATCCGTTCTAATAGGCTGTCGTATCAGCCGACCTCCATGACTCAGTGGTTTAAGAGCATTGGTTGCTGACTCGGAGATTACGGGTTCGAATCCCGACCGGAGCGGAAAGATTTAACCAAGTTTTTCCGTTTTGGGAATGGCATGGATGTAAAGGGAAAGTACCCTGAAGTAATGCGAAAGCGGTTGCTGGGCGGAAAATACCTTTTCAAAAATAGAAATAAGGCTATCATATCACCATCAGTTGAAAGCGGCGCTTAACGCAAAAAAAAAACGCTGCACCTCAGTGCCTCCTCTGTTAAATCAATGATATTCATCATTCCGAAACCCGTAGATTTTATTCATCCTCCAGGTTTATTTATAGTCGTTTGTTTACACGATGTCCTACGAAATCCCCCCGGCAAGGTCGTCTTACACTATCCTCGACCAGGAAGCGCTCGTTTACAGTTATGTAGGAAGAAGAACAAGAAGAAGAAAGATGAATAAGAAGATAATCACTATGTTGCTCTATCAATCTGTTGTCAAGGTAACTCTCGATTTGTTTACATTAAAAAGATAGTATTTGTTGAATGCATAGTGTAAGAGTGGCTTCTATGGTTACATTATTTACAATAATAGTTGCTATGGATACATTCGTTAGAATGATCGTTTCTATGGTTACTACATTTCTTAGAATGATGGTTGCTATGGTTACTACATTTCTTAGAATGATGTTGCTATGGTTACTACATTTCTTAGAAATGGTTGCTATGGTTACTACATTTCTTAGAATGATGGTTGCTATTGGTTACTACATTTCTTAGAATGATGGTTGCTATGGTTACTACATTTCTTAGAATGATGGTTGTATGGTTACTACATTCTTAAATGATGGTTGCTATGGTTACTACATTTCTTAGAATGATGGTTGCTATGGTTACTACATTTCTTAGAATGATGGTTGCTATGGTTACTACATTCTAGAATGATGGTTGCTATGGTTACTACATTTCTTAGAATGATGGTTGCTATGGTTACTAACATTTCTTAGAATGATGGTTTATGGTATAATTTCTTAGAATGATGGTTATGGATAAATTCTTTATAGCATTTATGTTATTAAAATTATTTAGAACAATTAATGTTATGGATATATTCTTTAGTCATTTATTGTTATGGAGAAATTCTCTATTGCTATGGATACTTTAGAGCATTTATTGTTATGGATAAATTTGTTATAACGATGGTCCCCATGGCCCTGCGTGTTGTCAAGGTAACAAGTTATTGTTTACATAATACTGAACCAATTTGTTTAGTTTAACCTAAGTCCCAACAAATTGGTTTGAAGGTTCATAAATAATCTCCAGGTCTCCTTGAAATTTCGATCTAACGTCACATTTATCATCACCAAGGAGATAGGATTGATATGTTAGCTAGCATAGTTAGGTCTGTGTTATAACGTTCACCATGTGGAAGATCCCGGGTTCGAATACCATAGGCGACAAAAAAATGTATTCATAATTTGTTTATAAATCTTTGTAAGGTATACTTTCCGATGCGCTTGTGTTGACCCAGCACCTAAATGGGAAGTACTGTGTCACTTCTCGCCCATCAGAGGGGAGGTACACTACGGTCGGTATGGGTAAGATACTGCTTAGACCCTTAGGATATTTTTTCACCGTTCGACTTTTGCGATAAAACTTCTTCTGAAATAGGTACCTACCTTTTTTTATTTTTATTTTGAGAAGTTATAAAAATAAAAAATTATCCATTCGACTTTTTAAATTCATTAATATACTAATTCCGAGAATTATCTATAGATTATGTGAAGTATTTTTTCCATGCTTTTTACTTTCCTTATCCTATAATAAGGAAAGTATTGTATTCGTCGAAAATTGACCTACCCAGTTTTTTACATTTCTGGACGAATTATAGCCTTAAGATACCAAAAAAGTTAGTTTCAGCCATTGGTCCGTGCGTCTGTTGTGTGTCTGTGTGTGGTGTGTGTGTGTGTGTGTGTGTGTGTGTGTGTGTGTGTGTGTGTGTGTATGTGTGTGTGTGTGTGTGTGTGTGTGTGTGTGTGTGTGTGTGAACAGGATAACTCAAGAACGGTAAGAGCTAGAGACTTGAAATTTGGTATGCAAATTAGTTTAATACACCAGACGAACCACGAAACTTTTGGTTTCAATCGGCCGCAGGGCCGCAATTATGGCCGCAAGTGCTGCTTCTTTGAATTGGTTAAAGATACAAAAAAAGTTAGATAACAATATTTTCTTAGATTAAAAAAAAAATAGGGTCTCTTCTGATCAATTTTTTGATATCTTGAACTTTTTGGATCGCGGCCCAATTTACCGGTATTTTGGGGGACCCGCTTTGACTAACTTTTTTATTATTTATCGTAGATGGGGATTGTGACATATCAAATCCAATGATTTTGAGGTGCTGATTACGAATTTGACATTGATTTTTAGGTAAATGTTACCTTTGAGTCACCAGTGGCTTTTGTCCTGTTCCCATTCCTAATATAAGGAAAGTCGTGTGATTTTTACACCAGATTTTTTATAGATTGTGATTAAAAAAGTAGTTATACTTTTTGTTTGCACATACTTTTCTATACGTTGAACAAACTTTTAGTAAACTTTTGAACGTATATTCAATGTACATTTCATTTTTAATAAAAGGACAAAAAATAAAACTTGTTCAGACTGCTGAAATCCCTGAAATCAGGGAACTCCTGAATCTTACGTCGTATTCACCGTGGCGGAGTGAGTTAGCGCGCTAGACATTGCACGAGTGATGACCTGGGTTCGATCCCCGGCGGCGCAGCATTTTTGCTACTCTGTTCTTGGATTTTCGGTGTCCACTCATACCTCGTGAGGAAAAATGAGGAAGAATTATAGGCAAATTGAGATATTAGGATGTTGACGGAAAAGTCCTATAATTCTGTGCTACCCACTCAAATTCTAATATAATAACAGAAGGAAATACATTTATTTGTTTGAAAGTTATCATATTTGTGTTGATCACTTTCGTGATCTCACAACTATTCAAACTAGCTTTACTAAATACAGGGTATTTCAGAAAAGTGTGCCTTTATTTTAACAACGTGTTATATGGACTATTTTAGGGGGGTCAAATCTATAACAAAAAGGGCGAAAATGCTTCATAAAGGTTCTTTAAAAAATCTAAGATTTTGAACTATGCCTTACCTGTTAGAGATATTGAAACGCGGAAAAAATTGACTGACCAAGATGAGGCCGTTATTTTGATGTGTAAATCGAGGTCATTGCACTCTCAGGGGCGGCCACAGGAGGGTTAACTGAATCTCCCTTACGAAGCACTTTCGCTCTTTTTCTTATAGAGTGGACTCCCTAAAATGGTCTATATAACACGTGGATAAAAAACAGGCACACTTTTCTGAAACACTCAGTACCTATATATTATGCTGCAAAAGGGAACCACCGACCACCTGGTTATAAGTCTGCCGGCTTATCGATCAAGCTACTGAGGTCGGTTCCATTTATTTATATTTAATTGTAAACATGTACCTGTTTGACTGCTGGAGTAAAGGGACTTTTCAGTCTTACCTCGGCATTATAAACAAGGTATCATCATCATCATAGGGTGGCGTCATCGTGAACGATGGTAGCCAGTGGAGGAATGACTCAGCACTTCTACCACTGTCTTTACAAGAAGGCTACTAATTATGCCAAGGGCCCCCAGAACCAAGCCAACGCTGGTTCTGTTTTAACTTGCATACTGGACGATTTACCTTTTGTTTGTCTGTCAGTCTGTCTGTCTGTTCCGCGATAACTCCCGACCGAATGCTAATTGATAAAAAATTGTATACATGTCCTAAAATTTTACCTATAGTTTTTGGGCCGTATTGGTGAAAATTGAAAACTATTTTTCTATTTTTATTGAAACAAGCAAGGCTCTTGAAATTTTGTTGAGTCGTTAAGTAAAATTTGGTGATCATGAAAGCTAAGGGGGCAGTTCTGTGGTAAAAAATCGAAGAAGAGCCAAAAAAAGGGTCGTTTGATATTTTTAATTAAAACCTATCGAGTGGGGTATTCTATGAAGAGTCTCCATGTCCTCATGCTTGATTGAGTGTGAGGTTTACAGTTCAGAGAACCACTAGTTCATTATTACCAAGCTTGTTTGTCAAGAGAACACGCGCCAGCCAGTCTACCTATATTTGCACGAAACAGAGTCTGTATGAATTTTGATTAATTTAATCTTACCCCGCCAGTATCAGCTAGGCAATTTCTATTCTATTTATGTGTATTCCAAGTAGGCGCACTTGTGCTTATTTCTTGCCAGGCTTATATTTCATTAGGCTTAGATTCATTAGGCTTATATTTCATTAGGCTTAGATTCCATTAGGCTTATATTTCATTAGGTTTATATTTCATTTCCAACCAACTTTGTTTGCCTCGTGGTCCCGTAATAAGCCGACATTACATGTTCTCATATCTCCGCGCAGAGTTCCGGGAAAGTTGCATTTACAAGGGGCACGTGCGGCAACTCTGTTATTGAATGGCAACTCGGGCTGACACAAAGTCAAGGCTAGGGATGACGTGAAAGAGAGGGAGAAAGTGGGAGATAAAGAGGAGGAGAGAGCGAGAGAGATGAAAAAAAAGAAAGAGAGAGAGATAGATAGAGAGAGAGAGAAAGAGGGGAGAGATTGAGATAGAGAAGAGAGAGAGAGAGAGAGAGAGAGAGAGAGAGAAAGAGGGGAATGATCGAGAGAGAGCGGGAGGGAGAGAGAGAGAAAGAGAAAGATAGAGAGATAGATAGCGAGGGAGAGAGTGAGAGGGAGAGAGAGAGAGAGAAAGATAGAGATAGAGAGAGAGAGAAAGAGAGAAAGATAGAGAGAGAGAGAGAGAGAGAAGGAGAGAGAGGGATGGAAGAGATATGCAGAGCAGAAAAGAGAGTATAAGATGTAAGCTTGTCATGAAATGGAATGAGAGGGTAGAGTTAACATCATATGTCTTTCCAGTTTCCTTACCTTATCCCTCAAGAAGAAGTCAACTTCCACCATATAATAATATGGTCTATAGTATTTTATTTATATCTTTTGGTTAGGTTTTTACGTTGGTTCGAATCCCACCCAGTGCATTAATTTTTCCTCATTAATTTCGGTTTGTGACCACGTAATAATAAGACTCTGAGGATTAAGTGGTAGGAAATGCTTTCATCATTAACCCTCCACGAAAGAGTGTTATTATTATCATACATATATTATTATTTTATCTCCCTTTTTAGATATTTCACAAGTAAGCATATCTCCCAAGACTCGACAAGGGGCTGGCTGGTTCTACTGCAGAGGTTTAGCTGACAAAAAGAAGGTCGCCAAATACAGCTTCATCTAAAATCAGAATTATAATTTCCACCCTTTTGGCATTTGAGACTTTGTACCATTGTAAAAAAAAAGAGCTTGAATACTCAGCCCAAATTTTATTGTAAAACAGAATTAGAATGCCTTAAATTTGGGTATAGTGCGCCGTGATTGATTCAAACTCTTACTTGAGGGCTTGTCTGGTTTAGCTTAACCTTAATCCTGTATCATAATGTAGCCCTGTAAGAGTTCTTTCGATGAATTAGCTACTGATAAAAGCAGGAGAAAGGAAAAGAAAGAAAAACAGAGAAAAGAAGAGAAGGGAAAAGAAAAGAAGAGAAAATAAATGGAAGAGAAAAGAAAAGAAAATAAAAGAAGGGAACAGAAAAGACAGGAAAAGAAAGAGACATATAAGAGAGAAATAGAGATAGAGAGAGAGAGACAGAGAGAGAGAGAGAGAGAGAGAGAGAGAGAGAAAGAAAGAAAAAGAAAAGAAAAGAAAAGAAAAGGAGAAAAAAAGAAAAAGATAAGCAAAGAAATAAAAGAAAAGAACAGAAAAGAAAAGAAAGAGATATATAAGACAGAAAGAGAGAGAGAGAGAGAAGGTCAATGTCTTGAGCCCGGGTATTCAGTATCAGCTCAGGTCATTGACCCCGTAACACGCGAAATATTTCATACTGCTCGCTAACACCCACATTTTCCTCTCTCCTTCCCTCTATCTCTCTCGACTCTCTCTCCTTTTAATTCCCTCCCTCTCCTCTCTCTCTCTCTTTCTTTCGCTGTGTCCCTCTCTTTCATTCCCTTTAACTCTTTATTTCTCTCTCTCTCTCCCTCTTTCCCTTGTAAGACATATATTTTTATATATTTTCTATTCTTTTTCATTTTTATTGCATATGTATATTGTTTCCATTTTTTCCATTGTTAAAATAATTATTGTATGTACAATGTACATAAGTCCATTTACACTAATAAAGTGTTGTTATTTATTTATTTTCAAAAAAACATTACAGTGAATACATAAAATATATCCTAAAATGAAAATACATCGCGCAGCATTAGCCTAGCCATTATTGAGGGCGATTTTTTAATAAAGTGTTGTATAATAATAAGTCTCTCTCTTTCTCTACATATATTATGTACCTACCTACTTCAATTTTTTTAATAGTAAAATGTTTTATTGAGACTCATTATTGCTTGTTTGTGTCAATGCCTCACTCTTCAAGTGAGTGCGGGGATACATTTAGAAGGACCTAAAGTTCAATGACCTGATGAGAGTGATAAGGCCAACCTTGGAGGTGTTGCTGATAAGCTTAAATGCCTCAAGAGGTGCATCGGTAGTCAAATGGTTGAGGCACTAGTCTGGTAGCATAGGGATCCGTTGGTTCGAATCCCACCCAGTGCATGAGTTTTTCCTCAGGTATTTGATTTTGTGACCACATAATAATAAGACTCTGAGGGTTAGCTTTTAGAGAATGCTTTGAGCATTTACAGTTTACACAATAACCAAACAGAGCGATTTTCCTTCCCAATTTTTTTTAATATTAGAAATCGGAATTATTGTGTTTGTTTTTGTATCTAAAAAAATTAATATGCTAAGATTTCAATATTTCTGGACGTTTCGTAACCTTCTGAGAAACTTTGGTTTTGTGTCCATCTATCGGTTAAATACATTCCTCAATTGTAACGCGCAAATCTCAGAAACTACCGAACGGATTTTGACGAAATTCTGTACACTTTTTTTTTTGTAGATTCTAGAATGTAGGAAAAACAGTATTCTACCATGTGATTTGTGAAATAAATTTGAAGAAAATCGATTGAGCACATTGTACCTATACACATGGCAAAATTGTCATGATGAACCAATCACGAGGATGTATTGTGTCCATAATTGGCACTGTATTTTCTTTTTCACGTTGACTGCCTCAGCAATAACGTGTGTGACATTAAAGTTACTCTGGGACTTTGACTCGTGTGACTGTTTGACTGTGACAAGTCAAAGGTTACTGTTTGACATAGTTGTCACACAAGACGGTTAAGGTGTTATTATTATGAAACACTTTATTGGATATAAAAAGACAGTACAACTAATTATTATAACAATGAAAAAATGGAAGCAATATATACAATGAAAAGGAAAAAGAATAGAGAAATAATAAACATATGTCCTAACTAAAGGGCAGGGTTATTGCCTATGGCAATCTCTTCCGAGGTATATACCTCGCCTGCTGGTTACCTTTCACTTCTTCTGTTACTCTGTCTTATCCCGCTTAAGCAGGATCGACGTTGTTCAACCTCATGGTTGAGGTTGGTTGGTTTTGGCGCTGGTTACCTTCCACTAAAAGAGTATTATTATTGGAATCAAATCATGAACCTTGTAAGGAAGCGGCCACAACAAGGACGGAGTCCCGAAAATCGTCTATAACAAAGGCAGCATTCTGTGAATCAAGAGGTCGTGGGTTCGAAACCCAGCCGGGACATGCACTGCACTGGTACAGTACTGACTGTTCGTCCCAGTAGCTCAGTGGTAAAGGCAGTACTCTGTGAATCCAGAGGTCGCGGGTTCGAAACCCAGCCGGGACATGACAAGTTATCCTCCCATTTGGGATTTTCAGCACGTAATAATACGTCTTGGGTTCACTGCTGGAATAATGGGACTTTAATAGTCCTTATCGAGCAGTATAAATAAGGCGATATTATTATTATTACCTTCCACTGGAGAGTATTATTATGGGAATCAAATCATGAACCTTGTAAGGAAGTGGCCACAACCAGGACGGAGTCCCGAAAATTGTCTATAACAAGCTGTAGGTACCAGGGTCTAGGGTCGAGGGGGTAGGGTCTAGGGTGTAGGTACTAGGGTCTAGGGTCGAGGGTCTAGGCCAGGGTGGGCGTTGTGGCCGCCTACTATGCCTCACGTGTTCAGAGGGAAGAGAATTTTCTGCGTGAAAAGTCTGCTCCAACTGAGATTCAGTCTAAGAATAGAAATAATAAAAGAGAGGGATGACCGCATGAGAGAGAGAGAGAGAGAGATAAGAGGAACCATATCCTTTTTCTATATTCAGTATTTTCAATTTGATAACATCAACCCGTGACTAATTTTCTTTCTCCTTCCTCTCTTTCTATCTCTCCTTCCTTCTCTTCTCTCTCTCTCTCTCTCTCTCTCTCTCTCTCTTCTCTCTCTCTCTCTCTTTCTCTTTCTTCCTCTCTCTCTCTCTCTTCCTCTCTCTCTGTCTCTCCTTCCTCTCTCTCTCTCTTTTCTCTCTCTCTTTCTCTCTCTCTCTCTCCTTCCTCTCTCTCTCTATCATCGCATCCCTTCAGAACAGCACGTGTTTCGCAAGGGCTGAAGAGCACTTAATATGAATGCATATTTTATCTCACAACAACCCACCTGATAATATTTCAATTTCATTTACCTTCATGTATGCATGCATAAAATATGTATTAGGTAGATATATAGGTTCATATTATGTGCACACTTTTATTTACATAACCTCGTTTAGAGGAAGTTTGCCAAATATGGACCCCTTCACCTACAATGGACCCCTGTTCTTAAACTGGACCCCTAATTTATTTCTTGCGTGAATGTAATATTACATATACCTAACATTTCTTGGATTTCTGATATGAACCTGATAACAAATAATTCTTGCGTGAAATATGCATGAGAGAGACAATTTTTAGTTTCACTTGAGATAGTGCTTCTATTTTTAGATTTTTTTATATTCCAGATCAATTTCTTTAGAGCATTTAAAATCCTTTCCTACCATCTTAAGCCTTCTCTATTTCAAAATTTAGTTATAATATTGGTGCATTTTATTTTTCAATTTCAGATACTCTCATCCATTTAATTTAAAGCTTTTATAAATAAAATTGTTTTTCCTAACGAATAATTTAAAACGGACCCCTGATTATTGCATTACCTTAAATTCGATACCTCAAAGGTTCCAAAAGTGTTTCCTCGGAGCAGGAAAAAACATTAATTTATGAGTATCAATTTGACTGGTGTATTCAGGAAAAAAGTATTTATAACTGAGATACGTTTATACTAAGTAAACTTAGGGGTCCGTGTGAGGATTAAACTGGGTCCACCACTCTTTGATTTCAGGAAAATTTGTCGCATTGTACAAAAAAAAAAAAAAAAAAAAAAAGATGAGTGTTTCACAGCCTCTTTTATTTCCTAGCTATAAAACAGCAGCTACTGTAGACGCTTGTTGTCTGTGTTGTAGCCTGCCCATCCCGTAGTGTGCCTCCTCTCTGATGATGAGTGAGATGTGACACAAATTTAGAATACAATTATTTGTCGGCTCGGGGAATTGAACCCGCGACCTTCCGCACAGCAAGTGAGTACTTAACCTCTGAGCTAATTGCGCGCAAAAAACTATTATCATTGTTTGTACATTATTTTTTGGCACCAAAATACTTGTGTTCTTTAGACTCTTAATTTTTTGAAAGATTTGTTAGGGAAACACCAACTGAGAGTCTACTTTTGGCGCCCTTCCTCTAGAAAAATATCCTCATGTTTGTTATTTATTCATAGGTGGATAAAACGGGAAACATGTCCTCAAAAATGTTCAATTTCACATCAATGACATTCGATGATCATTTTTGAGACGAACATCGTCGGAAACTCACAAACCAGCTACCCAAATCAAAGTCACCTAGCCTGGGTTGGAATTGGAACAGCCAGCATCCGGAAATTTCGAATTTGAGTGGTCACCCCACCAAGTCCTTGCCGCGGTGACCGTTGATTAACTTCTGTCATCTGACGAGAACTGATGTATTCAACCTGTCCGGTGCCACCGACGCAACGCGCGACGCTTTTAAAGCCGGCCACACGCGTGCATGCATGCATGAACCGGCAACAAACAAACGAGCTTATGCTCGTGATCCTTCTCTGCCACAAATGCTCATGCATGCATGACAGTCACGCCTTTTCATGCATGCATGCATGACAGTCACGCCTTTTCATGCATGCATGACAGTCACGCCTTTTCATGCATGCATGACAGTCACGCCTTTTCATGCATGCATGACAGTCACGCCTTTTCATGCATGCATGACAGTCACGCTTTTTCATACATGCATGAAAGTCACGTCTTATCATGCATGTATGGCAGTCACGCCTGTTCATGCATGCTTGTAGTTATGTGTGTCCGGTTTGAGGGTCTGTGACTTGTCACCTTGGCATCGACGCTCCATTTACAACATTTATTTTCTTTTTTAATTTAATCAGCATCAGTATCATCATAATTATAATAGGGTGGCGTCATCGTGAACGATGGTAGCCAGACTACCATCGATGGAGGAATGACTGAGCACTTCTACCACTGTCTTTACAAGGAAGCTCATAATTGATAAGGGTCCCAAGAACTAAGCCAATGATGGTCTACTCCTTGTTTATAGTCCCCCAGCCAAACTGCTGGTATACTACTTGTTTATAGTCCCCCTGACAGACTGCTGGTCTACTCCCTGTTTATAGTCCCCCATCCAGATTTATCAGTTATCAGTATGAACATTAGGACATACCTGGAAAGCTGTTCCAAGCTTTTTTACTTTTATCAGCACGTAATAGCGCACGAATAGCTCAATGATAAGCACTCGCTTCCCATGCGGAAGATCCCGGGTTCGAAAACCCCCGGGTTCAAAAAATTGTATTCAAATTTTGGTTACAGTTGTTTGTAAGGGATAATATCCGGTGCGCTCGTGTTGACCCAGCACCTAATTGGGAAGTATTGTGTCACTTCTCGCCCATCAGAGGGGAGACATACTACGGGATGGGCAGGCAACAACACAGACCACAAACGTCTACAGTAGCTCCTGTTTCATTGCTACGAAATAAAAAAGGTTGTGAAACACTCATCTTTTTTTTCTTTCTATTTTTTTCTCAATATCGATGCAATTTACTTACCTGTCTATTCTAATCAGTGTAAACGAAGTTTATACATTTCTGGTTGAACCGACCTAAGTAGCTAGATCGATAGGGCGGCAGACTCGTAACCCGGAGGTCGGTGGTTCGAATCCCAAGTGCAGCAAAGATTTTCTTACGCGAGTTTGAGTAATGATTGTGATAACACAGCATTATTTACGAAAATATGCTAACTTTTTAATTTCTATTAGGTATAATAAGTAGTGTTTTCGGTCGGGGTTTTTTTTTCCGGTTGCTGAAATGTTCATCCTGGTTTGCATAACCTAGTGACCGTGGAATATTTTTAGATGAGTTATAAAACGTGCCGCCTCAAGATATTGCACAACGTTATGAAATCTCTCCCTTGTCTCTCCCCTTCCTTCCTATTTTCTCTCTTCCTTATTATTATCTCTCCCTCTCTCTCCATTTCTATCTATCTTTCACTCTCTTTCTCTCTCTCCCCATGTCTATCTCTTTCTGTTTCTCTCTCTCCATTTCTATCTCTCTCTCCGTTTCTCTCTCTTTTTAATCCTACCCATTTTAGAGAGGAGGATATAAACATATAATTATCTTTATGTCTCTTTTCTCCCACTCTCTGTTTCTTTTTCTCTCTCATTCTTATCTCCTTAAAATTCCTAAACTAAATAGTTCACTCAGAGAGAGGAATTGAACTCTTCAAAAGAATCACCGAAGTTAAGTAACGTGCAGCTAGATGAAGGCTTTGTGATACTGGCATTCCCTCCCAAACCAGGCTGGGTGAGGCTAATGTGGGTAGCAGGTTTTTTGAGCATAACAGTATTTGCACACACTTCCAGTATACTATTATTATTATAGCTGTATCTACTTAAAATTAAAATTCCTAAATTAAATAGCTCACCCACAGAACCTATAAATAGCTCCCCCAAAGAAAGGGATCAAGCTATTTAAACGGAAAATTAACTGTGTGGCGTAATGCCATGTTTAAAATGTAGATGCACACAACTCCAGTATAATATAATTATTATAGCTGTACCTACTTAAATTTAAAATTCCTTAATTAAATAGCTCACCCACAGAACCTATAAATAGCTCCCCAAAAGAAAAGAATAAAGCTATTTAAACGGAAAATTAACTGCCATGTTTAAAATGTATTTGCACACACCATCAGTGTAATAATTAGTATTCTAGCTGTACCTACTTAAATTTAAAATTCTTCAACTAAATAGCTCACCCACAGAACCTATAAATAGCTCACCCATAGAAAGGAATCAAGCTCTTTAAACGGAAAATTAACTGTTGTGGCGCAATGCCATGTTGCTGGAGGTGCACACACCTCCACACCTCCAGTAGAGCCACCATTGTGACCTAGATTTATTTTGTTCCATCCGAGAGGGATGGGGGATGCACTAGCTCAACTTTTTGCTCATACAGGGTGGATCAGGAAAAAGACATTACCGACAGGATATCGAAAAAGAGGATGCACCCAACAGAGTAATTATTGAAAGGACAGGGTGGTTCATAAAAAGTGCTCTGGTAGTCAAGTGGTTCAAGCGCTAGTCTGGTAACTCCAGTGCCGGATTACCCATATGGCGGATTTGGCAGATGCCAAGGGCCCCGCGCTTTAGGGGGCCCCGCGCTTGAGCAGCTTACACTAGATATTATGAGATTTTTAAAAAGCTTGCACTAGGTATTCTTGGATAATGAGTAAGAAGAGAAATAAAAGGGGAAAAAAACACACACTCACAGCAAAGTACTTAAATTGAAAGAAAAGCGGGGGCCCCCTATTACTATCTACTCCTCGAATCAACCACATGGACACTAGCGGATTTCGGGCAGCTTACCCAAATTATAAGTGTTTTTGAATGCCCTTCAAGTCGGTTTTTCTGGATTTCAATATTAAATAAAATCATAGCCAGTTGAGCAAAATATTAAAAGAAAAACCACGGGCCCCCCTTAAAATCGACCACGTATATGAAAATAGGTAGATCTCTATACCTATTGCCTGCGGTTCTTTATATAATATATAAATATTATATAATTACTCGTATTTGAAAAGAATAATATTACCAATGATCTTCATTATAGCTGCTTGCGACGCTTTTAATGTTTTTTTTCAAGATATTTTTTTGTATCTATTTTCCGAGTACTTTACTCCATAACTTTGCAAAAATTTCGCCTGCGGCGCCGTCAAATTTACTTATCATGATGTTTTGGATTGTTTTTCAAGACGTGCAATTCTAGTATGTACCATTAAAAGAAAAAAAGTCTTTGGGCATTTTTGAAATGCATTTCAAAAACGTCGTTTTGGATACTATTATGGATTAGTGCCCAAAACACTTGGCTTCGGTTTCAAGGTCCTTAAAATATTATTTTAGAAAAAATTTAGTACAATTTTGGGGCCCCGCGCCTTGAAAATGCCAAGGGCCCCGCGCAGCCTTAATCCGGCACTGGGTAACTCAGGTAGCCTAGGGATCCGTTGGTTCGAATTCCACCCATGTATTTTTCCTCATTATTTTAGTTATGATATGATCACAAAATAACTAACAAGACTCTGAGGGGTAGGTGGTAGAAAATGATTTGAGCATTAACCTCTCCTGTGGGGTTACATTCCACTATAGAGTGTTATTATTATATTATGCTTTATAAGAAGGACATACATAACTAAACAATATTTACAAAATAAAATAGTTTGAAAATTAAGAAATAGTAACGTAGAAAATAATAACGTCCTAACTAAAGGGCGGGGTTGAACTGTTTTCCCTTGATCAGATGTGTCTATTTTGTTTGCTTGTAAGTCCAAAGGTGGTCCAACTTTTTGAAATGTACCTACTGCCTAATTATAAAACCTGATTACAACAAAAACGACAAGCCAGACCATCCCTCAAATCGAACTACAGTGATCAATTGAAACTGCAATTTGAGGAAAACTGACATATCTTTATTCTATTTTTTTATTATAAAGATGAGTGTTTCACAGCCTTTTTTTATTTCGTAGCCATGAAACAAGAGCTATTGTGGACGCTTGTGGACTGTGTTGGAGCTTGCCCATCCCGTAGTATGCCTTCCCTCTGATGGGCGAGAAATGACACAATACTTCCCATTTAGGTGCTGGGTCAGTCATTTTTAATAATAAAATTCACCACTAAGTATCTTTAAAATGATACCTTAAGAGGATGACCTTTGTCTGGACTTAACACGTATGAGACGGCGTGCCCACCGGTGGGTCACGTTTTTTTTTCAATTTTCCTTGTAACGTGACCCACCGGTGGGCACAGATAATGCAATTTTTAATATATTTTTGTACTCGCCCGTCCCAATTTTTTTTTGTTGTTGTCATATTTCGAACACATACCCTAATTTGAAGCCGTCCCAGCGTACAAACTATAGAAAATAGGCCCCGTCTCATGTTGAAAATAATTAGAGTTCATTCAAACGTGTTAACAATATTCTGACATTTCTGTGAGTCAGTATTTACGACAAGATCCCGATTTTTATTGTCCTTAACAACGCGATGGTCAAAAGTCATCGGTCAAATGACCGCCCATCAGAGGGGAGTCATACTACGGGATGGGCAAGCTTTATCACAGACCACAAGCCTCTACAGTGGCAATATCACCATATAAACCGATTATATTTTGGTATTTTTTTTTCGATATACCTTATAAGTACCTTACGAGATATTTGCATAAGTACATTTCAAAATTATAGGATGGTCAAATGGGAAAAATGTCAAAAATTGATATTTTTGATACTTACAATGTGTTTTAGATGACCATATAAGATGATTTTGTTCTATAGATTTTTTTTATAACTCTTATATTTTACGAGATATAAGAATTTTTTTCGTTCTCGAGATATAACCAAAAAACAAAATGGCCGATTTTCATGAAATTGTTCACATACATACGAACAGACAACAGACCATTAGATAAAAAATCAGTTTCCCGTCGTGATATGACCATGGCAGTTGAAAGCGACGTTAAACCCCACTTAAAAAAAAAAAAAATCAGTTTTTTTAGAATCACGATTTTCTAATTCGACCTGAAATATTATCAGCTCAAATTGTAAAAAAGTGACCGATTACAATACTTTCTATAGTTCTATAATACCTTATAGGTAGTAGAAAGTAAAAAGGATGTGAAATATTGTGAAACACTCATGTTTAAATAAATAAAAATAAAAGATAATAGCGAGAAGATATGTTAGCGTCGATGGCATGTTGAATAGATCAGTTCTCGTTCTGCCTCTGAAGTTGAGCAACGTCCAGCGAGATTAGGTCTTGGATGAGTGACCATTCAAATTAACACCCTCCTGATGCTGTGAAGTTAGGCAAGGTTAGGTCTTGGATGGGTGACCATTCAAAATGGAACACTCGTAATGCTGGTTATTGGTGGTTATTCCCGGTCCTAGAGAGAGAGAGAGATCAGGAGAGCGTTTGAGAGAGAGAGGGATAGGGTGAAAGAAAGAGAGAGAAAGGGAAAGAGAGAGATAGATTTAGGAAGAGAAAGAAAGAGAAGTTTCAGATAGGGAGAGAGAAATGAGGGAAGAGAAAGAAGATAAGAAGAAATAGAGATAGAAATGATAGAGAGAGAGGAATCGAGAAAAAGGGAGAGAGTAAAGATTGGGAGAGGAAGAGAGAAAAAGGGAGAGAGAAAAGATAGAAAAAGGTAAAGAGAGAGGGAGAGAGAAAAAGTAGAGGGAGAAAGGGATTTAGGTCACTAGTACAGATATCGATTAGCCATGACCTTGCCAAGTTCAAGGTCATGGCTAACTGTTGGGCTAGGCAGCGGATATTGGAAGCCCGGGGAGCAGAAACAAGATGGCGCGCATGCGTCAGCGGTGGCCTCAATTTCTGAAGCTCTCTCCCTTGCCTCCCACTGAATACAACCTCCTTGCTCAATTTTGGTTTTATTTACCTAGGTACAATGTTTTATTTATTATCGGGGTTAGGTGGTAGAAAATGCTTTAGACATTAACCTCGCCTGGTGGTTACCTTGTTACTTTCCAATAAAGAGTATTATTAGTATTTTATTTTACTTTCTAAGGATAAGTCCTATAGGAAAGGAAAGTAATGGATTCACCCAACATTTCCTGTAGTCAGTTTTTTATTCTTATTTTATTATCTGAATCTGAGGTTTTCCGCACATCCACTGTTTTAGTCAGTAGATGAAATAAATTCCAGCATTTTTACCTTCATCTGTTGATCACATGACACACTGCAGAAATATAACAGCCATACCCTAATTCATAAACAATCCCATTAATTATTATTATACTGACACACATATTGGCACAAAATTAAACATTTCTATACTTAGATTTCCGAGAATTTCCAGCCTAGATCACACATTACAAACGGCTGAAAAATGTGATTCATAGGACTGCTTCTAGCAAGCTGATATTTCCTCTCTATAACAACAGCACACGTAGAGATATTTTCTCTTATCAGATAACGAATGCCCATGCACGTACAGCGGCGCTGATAACGCTTATCAATGTGACCTTGAGATCGGTACAAGGCGAAGGTCATAATAAATATCCTCTGTATATGATCGTACGGACCTGACTGATTAAGCGTTTTATAGCTGGAATAGAAGGCTCTTAGTTAAAGTGTGTGTGTTCGATAATTTTTCATGGGTGTGAGAGAGTATGTGTAATAGATAGTGAGGGCAATAATAAGGGTTGGGTGGAAGAGACACAGGCAATAACTCCGCCCTTAAGTTAGGACATGTGTTTATATTTTATGTATACCTATGTTTTTTTTCTTTCTTTTTCTTGTATAATTATATATTTTGCAAATCTTGCCGGCTAAAAAGTTTCCCCTGTTTGACCTCGCGGATCCAGCTTTCTCATCAACACTCGACCGTGCATTTAAAAAGATACATTTTTTTATGTTGATATTTTGAAGTACAGTATTCAGTCATATTTGTTATTTTGTTTTTTTTTTTTTATCAACTACGGAAGAGATGACAGTTGAGTATTTTGATGGAGTCTTTGATAATTTGTATGGAGATGTCAGTACCTAGGTATTTAATCCATGTTTTTTGAATATTGTCAATTTATTATTTGTCTGTAGGTACCTACATACTAAATTATGTAATGCATGTCCTGTGAATAGATAATTTAATAAAATAAGAGTGAGAGTCAATGCTTGGTGCGTACTCTTCAAAAAAAAAAAACTGTAGTGGGTACTTTCTACTTTGCGAGTGAATAATGTATAAAGAGCCCCCCCCCACCCCCCTAGAATGTCAAGTACGTACGGTTGTACACATATCAACGTCTTCAAGGAAATGCATAATCCAATCAACAAACTCATTATGAATATAGGCAGTAGGTATTACTATTCACGAAATTAAAAACATCTCATTTCGCGCAAGTCAAAAATTTGATGTCTTCAGTGGCGAAATTTTGGGGGAAATGGTAAAATAAAGATAGTAGGTAATCCTGTTTTATTCTGCCCTTTCTGCTTGGAAAACCTAAATTCAAAAGTTGAATATCTAGTTTTGGGTGGAAGAGCTCGCAATGTGAAAAATCCTGCCGTCACAAAAAGCCTAGAAAAAATCATGGCACTTTGAATTCACCAGTTCTCATTCCTACATTGTAGTTAAGCGACGTCCAGCAAGACTAGGACATGGATGGGTGACCATTCGAGTGCGAATCCTCATGACGCTGGCTATTTCCGGCCCCTCTCTGGGTGAGGTTAATTTGAGTTGCTCTGGTTTGTGAGTTTCCACCGATTGGAGAGTAAAATCCCCCGTCGTGATGTGACCATACAAGTGAAAGCGACGTTAAATCCCCCCCCCCCGGCTTAATTGCTAAATTTACCACTTTGTTAATGTAGCCTTTCTATTACAAAATTTTATGACTGTATAATGATTTCTTTGAACTTCTAAGAAGGAAAAGGCTCCAGCAGATACTCAAACTCGCCTCACTAAATATGGCGCCTACTTGGGACTCGAACCACCGACCTCCAGGTTACGAGTCCGCCCCTCCTGCTCCGGCGGCTGCGGCCTCTTGTATTTGCCACTGAATGAGACACCGCTGACAATAATAATTCGCATGGTAATAATTGTATTCGCAAATTATAATTTGCGAATACACGTCTGAAGTTAACGTTAACATAATATTTATGTATATTAAACATATGGTGCCAGCGTCGTTGCATGCACTGGGTTATCCTAGGATCACCAAATTAAAGCAACGTCCAGCGAGGTGAAGACTTCGCGATGCTGGCATTCCGACCCAGCGGAGGCTGAGTGAGGTTAATGTGGGTAGCAGGTTTGTGAGTTTCCTGCAAATGGAGGGTAACACCCCCGTCGTGATATGACCATTGGCCATGCAATTGAAAGCGACGCTAAACCCAAAAAAAAAAAAAAATGTGAAGACACGTACGAAGTCAACGTTAACATTATTAAACATAATATCGTCATTAGTGCATATTTTTGTTACGTCAAGACAGGTGTCGAGTTTAGATAGTTGCCTATGTAGGTACATTTTCCAGTTATTTATTACAATTAGAATAGTGTTACAGTTTTAAAACGATAGGATGTTACACTTTCACAAAGTTAAAAAACTGTGTAAGTTACGTACGGGTTGGTTGGAAGAGAATGTTTTAGCCAGTTGAAAGGCTTCAATTAGGAGAAAAAAAAACCCGGCACCTGAAATCCACGTTGAACCAATTTTTTTAAGAAGATACTCTTCTTCTTTTTATATAATGTAATTGTAATTACTTACTATACAATATCGTCGGAACTATAAAAAATATTGAAGAATTAAAAATATCAGTAATTTTTTTGTGGATACCTAGCCACTGTGGAATAGAAGAGAACGAAAGAGTGGATAAAGCTGCCAAGGGTTCTTCAAATACTATCTTGTGTAAGAAAATTCATTTTGAAGATGTAATACAAGGTAACAAAAGATATCTATTACAAGAGTGGGAGAAATACTGGAATGAAAACTTTGAGACCAATAAACTCTGGAGAATTAAAAAGACGGTCAAACTATGGAAGTCGTCTTCATACTTTTACAACAGAGTAGATGAAATGGTAGCATGTAGGCTAAGAATAGGTCATACAATGTTAACTCACCAACATCTTTTTAAACGTGAACAAGCTCCATTGTGTCAAAACTGTCAAACAATTATAACAGTAAAGCATGCTTGAGTGTCCAATTTATAACATGTAGGTATAGAAGAAAATGGAATTGTGAAGGAAATCTTGAAGTAATGCTTGGCGATAATGAAGATGTATTATTGAGAACTATGAACTTTGTTAAAGACATAAAATTGTTTTCTAGATTATAAAAAATAAAAATAAAAAAATAGTAGGAGAATTATTTTTTATCCTTTTATTATTTAGAATTTTGAAACAATAAGTATGTTGTATCCTATTTATTGATTTTTTTTTTTTTTTTTTTTTTTTTTTTCTATAGATCATTGACAATATATCGACATATTTTTATTAACAGTAGTACACATCTTCCATAGTAGAACAAACTGGAAGTGTGCCCAGCACACTAGCCGCATTCCCGCGCTGTATTGCAATGGATAGTCTTTGCATTAAGAACGCTTTGGATTTGGAAGTACCAGTGAGCTGAGACAATCCGTCTCCAATCTTTTTCACAATAGCCCTGGTTTCTCTGCTCCAGGGACCCATCGTTTCATACGCCAGAGGAGTGAAAATGTAGTTTTGATTGGCGATACCGATATATTTATTGTGTTTTTTCCGGCTTGCCTCCTCTGCCGCATATCCAGCTGTATCCTTGGTGTTATTGATGTAGGAGTCGGCGAAGGTATTTACACATGTGCTGTCCCATACAAGCATTTGGCCATGTGACCAAGGGACAAGTGACATTCCGTCAGGCCTTTTTCCATCATCACGACTGAGGCCAGATGGTTCAAGGCTTGAAGGAATGTGGATAGAGGCTAAACTACGGTGGATGATGTCATTGAGCTCACTATGCCGAGAATATCTCCCTTTACTTTTGACACAGTTCAGTCCATGAATTCCATTTTCCTCCACAACAATACCGCATTCACACGTATGTTTTTTCAATAAATTTAAACCTTGTAGTAAAATACATCTATAAAAAATTGTTAAAAAAAAAAAATACTTACTATTATGTATTATTGCCTTTTCATTATTAGACTGGTGGGAGTTCCACAAGAGGAGCACCAATCATTTCTCCGACCTAAAGAGGCGTCGACCTAACGTCCTGATTTGAAAAAGTCAGGACGGGAGGGAACAGATTTTTTTCGAAAAGTTTGCCTCAACAGGGAATCGAACTCGGGTTCTGTGGACTACGGGCAGTAGTCTCAGCCGTCACGTCACGGAAGCTGGCTTATTTTCCCTTAGAGAGAGGTAATTTTTTCTCTTATATCCAGGAGCGACTGCATTGAATAGGACAGGTATGTTATTGTATGTTAAGTTAAATTTATCATTATTATTTGTGTTAATCACTTTCGTGATATAACAAATACTCTAACTAGCTTTAGTAATTCTACGCTGAAACCGGGACTTGAACCACCGACCTCCAGGTTACAAGTCCACCGCCTTATCCATGAAGCTACTGAGGTCGGACAGATAAGTGCAACGTAGGTGATTTCCCTGATGATTTTTTTTTTTGCATAATCAGTGTAGGTACTGTTAAGACGCCATTTTCCTTAATCTGTCGTGGAAATTTTCTGATGAAAATTAATTTTTTTTGAAAATTAAATTGAATAACCACGAGAGATGTTCAGGTAAAAAATAATATTCTAACCTCTAATATATTCCCCGTTGGACTTTCCAGATTTTTGTTCAAGGTTGACTGACGTACCTTTTTGAATATAGGGGGAAAAATTATTGCACAGCTAACCCATGTACAAAATTTTAGACATAAAATACGAATTAGATAAAGGTAGATAGTTGTTATCTTATTACATTCAAACCTGAATATAACTATTTTCAGTTTCAGGTCAGATTTACCTCTCTCTACAAGAGGAAATAAATTTAAGAGGAGCTAGACTGTCCCTCAAGTGCGGGCTGTACTGTGCGTTACACTAGCCTAGGTGGTATAACGGTCCAGAGTTTGATTCCCAGGTTGCGCAGAATTGTCTCACAAAAAATTCTGTTCACTCCGAATTAAAAAAAAAAACACATGAGGATGGCGTTTCCGGCCCTACCCAGGCTGGGTGAGGTTAATGTGGGTAGAAATAACTCAAAACACAGGACTTTGGCTTTAGGCCAAATATTATTAATGGACATGAAAGGAGCCTAGACATTGGATCTGGGGGTGACCACCGTGATACAGGTATCTGTGTCTATCTCAGGGAAACGGAATTATTATTATAACTGAAATGCATTCTAATAAAGCTATTTAGAGAGAAAGAAAGTAAAATTTATTCATAAACAACTGACATCACTATCGATGTTTGCCATTAGACACAGTACTCTTGTTACTTGTGTTTTTAAGTAGAGAATGACGATGGTTATTTTCAGATTGGTTTGTATAGGTGGTTATGAATTATGCGACAAGAACCGCGAATAGCTTTGACAACATTCATTGACCATTTTTAAGTTTAACTTTTATGTACAAATAAAGCCATATCCTTCTTGAAAAAACTAAATAAAATATATAACATTTTGTATAAATCAAAATACAATGTATTTACTATATTTTATTAACTGTACATAATTCACGTGATAACAAAACAAGATACAAATCTTATATCCATGGTCAAGTAGTTTAAAAATGTGCACTGGTAGTCGAGTGGTTAACCACTGGTAATCGCGAGGCAGCGTAGGGATCCGTTGGTTCGAATCCCACCCATGAATTTTGCCTCATTCATATGAGTTTGTGACCGCATAATGTTCATCCCTTAGTATGCCTCCCTTCCGATGGGTGAGAATATACACGAGTTATAATTATTTGAGCCTTTAACCACATGGTAATGTAAAGCTTCTTAAACATATTTTGGAGTAATGGGACACATCTATAGGTGCCCTATGATTCTCAAAGTCTAGTTCGGGGCAGAATGAAGTAATTGAAGGCCTTGCTGAAAAAACGAGATCTGCAAAAAAATTCAAGAACGGTTTCGGGGTCAAAAAGTATGTTGCTTCATTATAATAACACTCTTTAGTGGAAGGTAACCACCAGGCGAGGTTAATGCTCAAAGCATTTTCTACCACCTAACCCTCAGAGTCTTATTATTATGTGGTCACAAACTCGGGAAAAATTCGTGCACTGGGTGGGATTCAAACCAACAGATCCCTACGCTACCTGGATCACCAGACTATCGCGTTAACCATTTGACTACCAGTGCACATAATTTGGTGAAGAGCCGCTGGCTCTCCGATAGTTATATGACAGAGAGCTTGACAACGTCTTCGGGTTGAATAACGAGCTGAAAATAACAATTTTGAAAAATGCAGATAGCTCGTTTTTTGAGCGAAGGCTCCAATTAATTATATGAGGTCCGTAATCAGAGAACACACTAACCAACCCTAACTAGCCAGGCTAGCTTGCACTTTCCCAAGGGTTTAATAATGTTGGCTCATAGTGAAAAAGTTGTTGGTTGATCGCAAATAGAATATGTGCTGCAGAACGATCCACATTTTTCTTTTGAGTTGACTGAAGACCACACCTAGCTGTAGCCAAGCTAGTGAAACAACAAAAACTTTATTTAACAAGATTTTATTGTAAATTACAATAAATTGTACATAATTATGTATGAAATACATAAGAACCGTTTGAGTCATAAGTGTTCTATATGTATAATGGTATATAATGTTGCAAAGTTTTCCTCCCTTTCGTTTTTCTAATAAATTGTATAATTTTCTTCCCTCTTGTCTTTGAAATATCTTGTATGGGTTTTCCTCTCTCTCTCGTCTTTCTTCATCTCATATGGTTTTCCTACCTTCTTGATTTGCTCTAATTTTTTCCCATTTCATTAATCACATTTTAATTTTTTTTTTTCTTCCCTCTTTTGACGTGATATTATTTTCTTCTCTCTTGTCTTTGAAATATCTTGTATGGTTTTCCTCTCTCTCGTCTTTCTTCATCTCATATGGTTTTCCTAACTTCTTGATTTGCTCTATTTTTTTCCCATTTCATTAATCACATTTTAATTTTTTTTTCTTCCCTCTTGTCTTTGAAATATCTTGTATGGTTTTCCTCTCTCTCTCGTCTTTCTTCATCTCATATGGTTTTCCTATCTTCTTGATTTGCTCTAATTTTTTCCCATTTCATTAATCCGATTTTAATTTTTTTTTTCTTCCCTCTTTTGACGTCATATTATTTTCTTCCCTCTTGTCTTTGAAATTTCTTGTATGGGTTTCCTCTCTCTCGTCTTTCTTCATCTGATATGAGGTTTTCCAATCTTCTTGATTTGCTCTAATTTTTCCCATAATCAGATTTCAATTTTTTTTCTTCCCTCATTTGACGTGATTCTTCACTTCTTCTTCTTTCCTCTACTAGCGGCCCTATCCAGTCCTCTCTTATCCTTCTTCATTCTCTTATCCACCACCTTGTAGGGCCCCTTGATCCCCTTGATACTTCTTGATTTGCTCTATTTTTTCCCATAATCACATTTTAATAAAAAAAATTTCCCTCTTTTGACGTGATTCCTCACTTCTTCTTCTTCTTCCCTCTACTATCCAGTCCTCTCTTATCCTTCTTCATTCTCTTGCCCACCACCTTGTCTTCCTCTTCACTTCTTCTTCTTCCCCTACTGGCGCACAGTGGGGTATTTGGCTTCAAAAGTTGCGCAAAACCCTCGAAAAAAAGAGGCTTAATCTAAATATTTTTTTAAGTAATGTATTTCAGAAGAGAATATGTGATAAAACCCAAAAAGAAATATTTTGATAACTCATCTTGGGTAAGTACAGTAGATGCTTGAAGTCACGTGACTTGTCAAGCTTACGTCACAACATACAGCTGCTTTCATGTCTGATTTGAAATGAATGAAATTTTAGGTCTATTAGTTATTTATTGATCGTAGTGATGGTTTATATTTAATGAGGAGGACATCGGCATAACGTATGTGTAATTTGTTTTTTCTAATTTATTATTATAAGTGTGTTTTTCGGGACGTTCAACTTGACCCTCTTCTGTCTTAAATGAACGATTTTTTTTCGAAACAATGGAAAAAAAGTTAGAGAATATACCTTGATCAAGCAGTTTTGATAACTTTTTCTAATACTTTGAAGTGTTTGCTATTATATCTAAAAAGAAAATCTTGCAGTTTTATTGCACTTGTAGGAGTTTTTGAAACTTGAACTTGAAAATTTGGGAATTTTTTATAGTGAGCCAATATAATTATTACACCATAAATTTCGTTACAAACAATTTTTCACCCTTTATTGTATTTAATAATAAATAAATGTACTTCTTTGTATTATTATGTCAAAATTTCAGTGGGTAGCGTAGAATTATATGACTTTTCCGTAAAATTAATGTCCTAGAATCTATTTTGCCCATAACTCCGCCACTGGTCACTGCTCACATTACAGCAGCTCATTTCTCCTCACAACTCACGAGGTATGAGTAGACCCTGGTTATTCAAATAAAGAACAGGGAAATTCCCGCCCTTCTAAGGATCGAACTCAGGTGAAAGCATAGTGCGCCACACCACTCGGCAACAATAACTTCTTTTTGCATTTAAAACATTGATGTTTTCTTCAAATTAAATACATTAAGTAATTCCTATAAATGGATGAAATAATATAATATTTTATTATAATATAATTATTCCTTTTATTACTAGGAATCGTGCTCGAATGGTGGAACGCATTAGCATTGCACGCATGGTAACCTAGGTTCGAATCTCAGTGGAGTTGATGTTTTTTGGTTGTGTTTTTTTTTTCGGAAATTTTCTGTATTTGTACCTCGTGAGGAAAAATTAGTAGCTTTTTTAATTTGGCAGTATTATGGGAAAATAGGATATAAGCACAAAAAACGATAAGGTAAAAAGCCTTGTAACTCCGCGCTACCCACAAAAATTTACGTGATTTATCATGAAAAATACTACAGTACACATTAAAAGCCTTTCCTATTACAATTACAAGTTTTTGAATCTAAAAATAGTTTTGCGCAACTTTTGAAGGCAAATACCCCACTGTGTGGCGGCCCTATCCAGTCCTCTCTTGTCCTTCTTCATTCTCTTATCCACCACCTTGTAGGGCCCCTTGATCCCCTTGATACTTCTTGATTTGCTCTATTTTTTCCCATAATCAGATTTTAATTTTTTTTCTTCTTCCCTCTTTTGACGTGATTCCTCACTTCTTCTTCTTTCCTCTACTGGCGGCCCTATCCAGTCCTCTCTTATCCTTCTTCATTCTCTTGTCTTCCTCTTCACTTCTTCTTCTTTCCTCTACTATCCAGTCCTCTCTTATCCTTCTTCATTCTCTTGTCTTCCTCTTCACTTCTTCTTCTTCATTCTCTTGTCTTCCTCTTCACTTCTTCTTCTTCATTCTCTTGTCTTCCTCTTCACTTCTTCTTCTTTCCTCTACTGGCGGCCCTATCCAGTCCTCTCTTATCCTTCTTCATTCTCTTGTCTTCCTCTTCACTTCTTCTTCTTTCCTCTACTATCCAGTCCTCTCTTATCCTTCTTCATTCTCTTGTCTTCCTCTTCACTTCTTCTTCTTCATTCTCTTGTCTTCCTCTTCACTTCTTCTTCTTTCCTCTACTATCCAGTCCTCTCTTATCCTTCTTCATTCTCTTGTCTTCCTCTTCACTTCTTCTTCTTCATTCTCTTGTCTTCCTCTTCACTTCTTCTTCTTCCCCCTACTGGCGGCCCTATCCAGTCCTCTCTTGTCCTTCTTCATTCTCTTATCCACCACCTTGTAGGGCCCCTTGATCCCCTTGATACTTCTTGATTTGCTCTATTTTTTCCCATAATCAGATTTTAATTTTTTTTCTTCTTCCCTCTTTTGACGTGATTCCTCACTTCTTCTTCTTTCCTCTACTGGCGGCCCTATCCAGTCCTCTCTTATCCTTCTTCATTCTCTTGTCTTCCTCTTCACTTCTTCTTCTTTCCTCTACTATCCAGTCCTCTCTTATCCTTCTTCATTCTCTTGTCTTCCTCTTCACTTCTTCTTCTTCATTCTCTTGTCTTCCTCTTCACTTCTTCTTCTTCATTCTCTTGTCTTCCTCTTCACTTCTTCTTCTTTCCTCTACTGGCGGCCCTATCCAGTCCTCTCTTATCCTTCTTCATTCTCTTGTCTTCCTCTTCACTTCTTCTTCTTTCCTCTACTATCCAGTCCTCTCTTATCCTTCTTCATTCTCTTGTCTTCCTCTTCACTTCTTCTTCTTCATTCTCTTGTCTTCCTCTTCACTTCTTCTTCTTTCCTCTACTATCCAGTCCTCTCTTATCCTTCTTCATTCTCTTGTCTTCCTCTTCACTTCTTCTTCTTCATTCTCTTGTCTTCCTCTTCACTTCTTCTTCTTTCCTCTACTGGCGGCCCTATCCAGTCCTCTCTTGTCCTTCTTCATTCTCTTATCCACCACCTTGTAGGGCCCCTTGATCCCCTTGATACGCAGCTTCTTGGCAGTGTTGTGCTTCTTCGCCACCACATACTTCACCTCTTTCTTCTGCACCTTCGCCTTCTTCATCAGACTGAAAGCACAAGAGCAAATTATCATTATTATTATTTAAAAAAATAAAATTTAGATGCATATTTTTTGGCAAAAATATTTAGATGCATATATTTTGCATACTTATTTAAAAAAAAAAAAAAAAAAAAAAAATCTGGTGTAAACATGACACGACTTTCCTCAACCTAATAGGAATGGGAACTGGACCCAAGAGCAAATTATCATTATTATTATTACTAGATAGATAGATAAAAAATAATTGTATTTATTTTTAACAAAAAATATTACAATGGTTGGCACAAAAATACATGGTAACTTGAAACAAAAATCTGTAAAACATTATTAGCTAAATAGCTCCTCTCAGACTAATCTTTTAAAATATATTACAATAATCAATTAAATTGTTTTTAAATACATAATATATAATATTATTACTATTTGAAAAAGAAATTTAGATGCATATTTTTTTGCAAAAATATTGAGATGCATATATTTTGCATACTTATTAAAAAAAAAAAAAATCTGGTGTAAACATGACACGACTTTCCTTATCCTATTAGGAATGGGAACTGGACCAAAAGCCACTGGCGACACAAAGGTAACAGTTGGCTAAAATCAATTTCAAATTCGTAATCACTGCCTCAAATACATTGGATTTGATATGTCACAACCTTCATCTGCGATAAAATAATAATAAAAAAAAAATGGTCTAATCAGGACCCTCGAACATACCGGTAAATTGGAGCCGGGTTCCAAAAAGTTAGATAAAAAAAAAAGATCAGAATACCACCCAGTGGATGAATTTTTACTCTTTAATTTGAATTTTTGACCACATAATAATAAGACTCTGAGGGTTAAGTGGTAGAAAATGCTTTGAGCATTAACCTCGCCTGGTGGTTACCTTCCACTGAAGAGTATTATTAGTATTTTATTTTACTTTCCTTATCCTGTAGAAAGGAAAGTAATGGAAAGAAAGTATTATGATTACTCGTACTTGTGAAATTACTGCACTGCACTGGTACAGTACTGACTGTTCGTCCCAGTAGCTCAGTGGCAAAGGCAGCACTCAGTGAATCCAGAGGTCGCGGGTTCGAAACCCAGCCGGGACATGACAAGTTATCCTCCCATTTGGGATTTTTACCACATAATAATACGTATTGGGCGTACTTTTGGAATAATGGGACTTAATAGTCCTAATCGGGCAGTATAAATAAGGCGATATTATTATTATAATAGACTGGTTGGAGTTTCAAAAGAGAAGCACCAATTTTATCATCACACCGACCTCTTTTTAGATTTATTGTGACCAGTTGATTCTAACTCTGAAGTACGTAATGATTTGAAGTAGTCAGGACGGGGGTTTCACTCTCCATCCGCTGGGAATCATACCGGCTACCCACATTAACCTCACCCAGTCTGGTTAGGGCCGGAAATGCCAGGCTCACGTGTTTGGATGGAACAGAATTTCCGTTGAAAAGTTTGCCCCAACCGAGAGTCGAACTCGGGAACTCTGGACTACAGGCAGTAGTCCTGTTGTGTTTCAGTCAGACAGAAACACAAGTCATAAGTGTGTTTAGTATTATTCAGATTTTTTTTTGTATTTTATTGTAAAAATGGGCATAACTCATGAACTTGGCATAACCCATGATTTGAGTATTGAGTTATGACATGAACTGTTTTATATATTTTTTATATACGGTATAATTGTCAGTTATCGCTGGGGATTATGGCTGTAGGTAGTAATACTTGCAACCTCATCTCCAGTGTAGACATATCTGTACCCTAGAGTCTGTTAAAGAGTCGCAACTCCAATTTTTTTCGAAATTGAGTTAAGTTCATATTCGGATTCACCATGATTTATTTTGTAACGTGGAAAAAGACCGCAGATCCATTCCTTATAAGAAAAAAGGAAAAAATAAAATTAAGAAAATCGTAATTCCAAAATTACGGATTTTCATGGTAAAAGACAGTTTGGTATCGTACGGCAATTTAACTAGAGGATAATATTTACTTTTATTCAGTATAAAACAAAAAAACAGTTTTGTTTTTAGAAATAAACTAACGAGAAGAATTCACAAATGCAAAAAGTTGAAATCTTATTTTGCTTTTCCTGTAAAATTAGAAAAACTGAAGTTACGACTCTTTAACTCTAGGGTACAGATATGTCTACACTGGAGATGAGGTTGCAAGTATTACTACCTACAGCCATAATCCCCAGCAATGTAAAAAAAAAACAAACAAACAACCTTTACGCCACGGAGGCTGGCCTTATTATTATTATTACTACTCACCCCCGGATGTTGCGTGCCTTCTCCGCGTCTGACACATCCGGCGCCTCCATCAACACCTCCAGCTTCTTCTTCATCTTGTCCATGCCTTATTATTATTATTATTATTATTATTACTACTACTCACCCTCGGATGTTGCGTGCCTTCTCCGCGTCTGACACATCCGGCGCCTCCATCAACACCTCCAGCTTCTTCTTCATCTTGTCCATGCCTTATTATTATTATTATTATTATTATTACTACTCACCCCCGGATGTTGCGTGCCTTCTCCGCGTCTGACACATCCGGCGCCTCCATCAACACCTCCAGCTTCTTCTTCATCTTGTCCAGGCGCCGCTGCTGTCTCTTCTTCTTCCTCGCCTTCGCCTCCACCACCTTGCGGATGGGCCGGGCGTTGATCTCCACGCGCTTCCGCCGGTACTCGTCCACTAGGGCCTGGGGGAATAATAATAATAAATCATATAATAATAATAATAATAAACTTATCAAGTATGATGATCTTATCATCATCATCATCATAGGGTGGCGTCATCGTGAACGATGGTAGCCAGACAGTGGAGAAATGACTCAGTACTTTTACCACTGTCTATACAAGGAGGCTAATAATTGACAAGGGCCCCCAGAATGAAGTCAATGCTGGTCTACTCCCTGTTTATAGTTGTCTACCCCCAGCCAGATGATCTTAAGAGACAAATAAAAAATATGTACAATCTTGACCGGGTTAAAATTCTTCCTATTGTAATCACCACAAATGGCCTTGTTCACAGACATACAATAAATACCATCAAGGAAATGAAAATTGAAAATCCACAATCAGTCATTAAGAAGTGTCAAAAATCTGTTATATTGTCCACTACCAGCATGTTGAGAAAAGTTTATATCTCAAGAAGATTGAGTACCTACCTACAATATTCAGTCGTCCTCACCTCTACCACCAGCACTACAGTGAGAACAACGTACCATCCAGTCCAACATTGAAAGGTAATTTGTTGTCAATTTATTGTTTAAAAAAAAAAAAAAAACTTATGTGTTGCTTTGATGAAGCCCATGTTATGTAACTACCTTTATAAATAAATAAAGAGAATATCTTGATAAAAAGACCTAGAAATAGAGATAAGTAGAATGTGGAATGTCAAAACCAGCACAATACCTGTCATCGTAGGAGCTGTAGGAACAATCAAAAATGGAGCAGAAAATCACCTCCAAGTAATCCCAGGAGGATCATCCATCAGAGAAATCCAGAAGATAACGCTGCTGACCACTGCACACATCTTACGGAAAGTCATGAGCTAAGTCGCTGTGATTCCAGGCAGGAATCTGGACTTAGCTCACATCTCTTACGGCAATCTCTTCCACCCAACCCCCGACAATACTAACCTCAGGCACCGGGTCCTCGCGTGCCATGTGCTCCTTCTCATCTCTCTCAAACCACCCCGGCAGGGCCCCATCAGCGAAGGTGTAGCGGTTCCACGCGGCGTCCACCAGGTCTCTCTTAGTGCGCCCAGAGTTCACCATGAGGGCGCCCAGGGCGAGTTCCTCGTCTGTGAGCTTAACGGGCTTCTCCTTCTTCTTCTTCTCTTTCTTGTCTGGGGGACAGAAGATAATCGAGAAGATTTTTTTTTTAACACTTAGACGACCGGGTGTACCACCGGTGGTACACGCGTGTCTGTACGGAATGGACCGGGTGTACCACCGGTGGTACATGCATGTACTACGCCTGTGAATAGCCTAAACATTGCCGGTCCCACGGGAGAACTTACTAAAAACATGCCGGTCGTCCATGTGTTAAGATTACTTAACGCCCCAACAATAAAGGCAATTACAAAGTAAAATGATGTATAAAAAAAAAATACCTTAAATTACGAGTTTTACAATACAATTATTTTAACATATAAACAAGAGATCAAAATCAAAAGTAATCCAAAACCATTTTTTTTTACCGTGCGTGCAAGCCAGTGCGCTACACCACACTTGGCCACGGAGACTACGATATTATTATTTTTTTAAAAAAAGAATTGTGCTTTATTTGTACACAATTTCATTACAATAACATAATAAATAACAAAGTACTTAAAATTAATAAAATGAAATAATGTGAGTATGCACTATACTATCACACTAAGGTACCTGGAGAACCAGGCACCTTGTTTTGTGATAGTAGATTTATTATTCATACAATCATTCTCACCTTTCGTGTGTTTCCGTTCCTCGTCGTTGAACACATCGTTCATGTCGTAGTCAGACCCGAAGTCCTCGTCCAGGTTTCTATCATCATCTGAGTCAGAGTCAGTGGTGTAGGTGTCCGAGTCAGTGCCGTAGCTGTGGAAACGGAAATAAACGCATATTTATATAAAAAAAAACTAGCGGGCTGTCGCCTGCTTTGCGGGCCGAGGCATGGCCGTAAAGCAAAAAATCCTTTTTCGCCAATGGCAGGTGTTGTAGTGGGAATTTCGAAAAATCCCGTCTTATTGCACATCTAGTCTATAAGACAAAGCTACCTACCAAATTTCAGCTTCCTAGGACTTACCAGTTCGGAGAAACAGTGATGAATCAGTGAGTGAGTCAGTGAGTGAAACTTTCTTTTATAAGTATAGATAATAGAACTCATTTCTGCTATTTTTATTGATGCAAATTTTCTGGCTGTAGTTCTTATTCACAATATTGTTATATGGACGAAACTAAATTTTCTTACAAAAATGATTGATATCTCCCAAAAAACACCGCTTACTGTTAAAAAGAGAACGCCAAAAAATTCCTACAAAAAGCTAAAAAAATGATATAATAATGAGAACATCTTCAACTTTCTGCTTTTATTCCTAAAAACTAGCGGTCGCAATGTTATTTTCTCGAAACGAAATGTTTGAATTTGACTACCAGTTTTATTGCCGCTCAATAAGTCATGTTTGGGATGACTCACCCATAGTCACCCATCCTCAATCTCCTCTCTCACTCTACTCAGCAGCTCCCCCGTGTCTAATAGTGTATTAAGATATGTAAAGGAGAACACCACACTCACCTAGTCTGGCTGGGGGACGTTAAACAGGGAGAAGACCAGTGTCTCGCTAGAGGACTATTAACAGAGAACAGACTAGCCAACCTTTACAAGCCAGGCTAGCTTGCAGTTTCCTAAGAGTTTAATCTTTTTGTTTTTCTTTATATTTTATTGTGTTCTACTGTATATATTTTTTGTTCTATCTAATAAAGCTTAAAAAAAAAAAAAAAAAAAAAAAAAAAAAATGGCTTAAAGAGAAAAATCCAAGTCCTCATAATGGTTGATCACACATAGAAATATGTGGTTCAGGACGAGCCAACTTTGAAATAAAGTTGGCTGGAGACCATCACTCACCCCTCCAGCTGTAGCCAAGCTGGCTACAACAACAACAACAACCACACTCACCCATCCTCAATCTCCTCTCTCACTCTACCCAGCACCTCAGTCTCGCCCTCCTCGGAGTTGAGAAAGCTCACCGCCTTCTTCACTCCCGTCAGTGGCTTCATCTTCTTCTGTCTCTCTCTCTCCTCTTTCGCCTCCTCCTCCGCCCAGCGAGACCTGGAAATGGCAACAGTATAAATTAACAAACAACCTTTTGCACTTTTTTTTTGTACGAGGGGAAAAAATTTCCAAGGAAACAGTGAACCCGATACGCAAAGAGCAGACAAAACCGAACCCAAGAGCAAGGACCACGGAGTTTAAACACATAGTGATATACACTCACCGGCAGAATTAACCGACCACTTCCTTTTTTTTTTATTTGACTCCATGTATTTCCGAACGGTCTGAATGTGACTTAACTATTTTTGTAAATAAATTTTTCAAGGTATTTTTCTCTAGATAGAAAACCAACCTTGCGGAGGTTGTACTGAGCAGAAAAGACATGTTTAACCTTTCCAGTCATCAAAGTTTTATACATTAATTTAAAAAATGTTCTTTCTATGAAGTATAAATTTCCATACCGTTTGTTTTCTATCAGAATAAAAGTGACTGATTGGGTTAAACATGTTTTTTCTGTTCAGTATTAACCTCCGTACTGTTGATTTTCTATCGAAAGAAACACACCTTGAAAATTTTATCTACAAAGAAGTTAAGTGAAATTTATTCCGGTCGGAAATATATGGAGTCAAATGGAAAAACAGGAAGTGGTCGGTTAATTCTGCCGGTGAGTGTATGTATCTACACCCCCAAGTCCCAGCTATCGAGAAAGGCCCTATCAACTATGAGATCGGGACAGTGGGATTTGGCGAACCCACTAAAAACAACCCCTCGTTGAACCAAGGTAGAAAATCTGGGAACTATAATATTGCATCCTTATCTGACGTCGTCGAAGTTTTGGCACTCTGCAGCAATATTTTCGACGACCTCAGATAAGGTCGATCGATGGCCATGTCTCACATGACAAAAAGAAAATCAGCTGTAACTCGTAAGGTTAGAAAGTCCAAATCCCCATAATATAGGTAATCATAATAATAAGTTGATTTATTTTCATCCTACAGTTTTTTTCATTACCATTCCCTTGATGTACAATATCTTTTGTACTTTTATGGCGTTAAGGTTATAAGGTCGTCATGGTTTTTTTAATGATGTCTACTGTCTAAAAAAATGAATGTCATGTATGTCAGCGTGTAGTTGGCCTTTGATTTATAGATACTATGTCTGCGAAGCTAGCCAAATTATTCGTTTTTCAAAAAGTTAATCCAAAAAAACGGGAGAAATGATTAAACAGAAAAATCAGTGTTGTCATCTCAGACATGACATCGACCTTATTTGCGGTTGTACTCTTGTCATGTGAGAAATGACATCAACCTTATCTGAGGTTGAACTTTTTTTTTGCGATGAGTTGTAGGAGGTTTCTTGTTTGTCATCTCACACATGCTTTTGAGTTCAAAAGGTTAAGTTTCTAATGTTAAGTCGGCAGTATTTAAACCAATATAATTTCTATTCTATTATACATAATATACCTATATCTAAATTTTTTTTTTTTTTTGGGAGCGTCAAAAAGCACGGCCTAAAGTATCTTTATTTATTAAACAACAAACATAATTATCAAAGTTGGTAGATAAAGTCCAGAGAGGGATTGGGAGGAAAAGTCCCAAGAATACTCGATGCATTCCCTCTCTGGATCGCCAAGGACAGGGATTGGTAGAGGTAGGTCTTGGCTTTTGGTTCTCCACTTTTCTCTTTTAATTTTTTGCCCATTTCTTCGACAAGATCCTTCATCTCCTGGCAGAAAGGGCCCATGGACTCAACTGCCAATCCTTTAAAAATATATCCATTGTTTTCGATGTTAGAATATATGGAGTGCTTTCTTTCACAAGCTGCCTCGGCCGCCGAACCAACATGAGTGGATGATTTACAAACATACGAAGGAGCTAGAGTGTCCACGCAAGTGACGTCCCACACTAACTTCTTCCCACGGGACCAGGAATCCAGAGTGACACCATCTGGCCGCTTACCATCACTGCGTGACATGCCTGTTGGTTCAAGTGTTGGGTGGAAGCCAAGGGATGTGAGAGAGCGGGATATTATATTATTGAGTTCGGTGTGGCGTGTGAATCGACCTGCACTTTTTTCACAACTCAGTCCGTGAGTACCATTTGCAGCAACCATCTTTCCACATTGACATCTGAAAGGGTCCGTTACCTTACACCCCAAACGCAAAGCAACGCAGAGATGGAAAGAAGTATCGTCCATGAGAGTGGCAACATTACTGGATGGGATAGCATGGAGCCACGAGTTTGACTCTTTGCATTGTATTGCCTGAAATACAATCTAAATGGTTGTTACTTCCGATAAATTTCTAATATTAGAAATCGGAAGTATTATATAAAAAAAAAGTTTCATGTTTTTTGTTGAAACATGGAAAATGAATGAATTTTAATTCGAAATAATTTGAAGATAAAAAACACTTGGCTTTTTTTTAATCCTCTATCCTCTTCCCGTTCTCCTCCAGAATAGATGCTATCTTACCTTCTCTCCTGGACTATCCTCTTTCCCTTCTCCTCCAGAATGGATGCTATCTTGTCCAGCTCAAAGTCCTCGTCCTCCTCCTTCTCCACGTCCTTGAACACATCCTGAGGGGAGAAGAAGGATTAGCATTAGTTCAGCACTGTGAAGATCCACTTCAACGACTATCTGTCTGATAATCCAAAGGTCGCGGGTTCGAAACCCAGCCGGGACATGACAAGTTATCCTCCCATTCGAGATTTTGACCACATAATAATACGTCTTATTTATTTATTTATACTTTATTCATTGGACATATTATATACAACACAGATAATTATAAATTAATATACAATATAGAGAAATAAAAAATAAATATATATATATAATATATGTCCTAACTAAAGGGCGGGGTTATTGCCTTTGGCAATCTCTTCCACCCAACGTATTGGGCTTACTGCTGGAATAATGGGACTCAAGAGTCCTAGTCGGGCAGTATAAAAAAGATTTCTCAATCTCATAATACCTAACTCTTTCTTTTCAATTGCATTCCAATTCAGTTATTTGGGTAAACATCGAAATCCCATCAAGGTTTTTTACGGATAGTTTTTATTTAAACTGGTTCGGTGCACTGGTAGTCAAGTGGTTAAAGCGCTAGTCTGGTAATCCAGGTAGCGTAGGCATCCGTTGGTTCGCATCCCACCCAGTGCATGAATTTCCCTCATTAATTTGAGTTTGTCACCACATAATAATAAGACTTTTAACACATAGACGACCGGCATGTTTTTAGTAAATTCTTCCGTGGGACCGGCTATGTTTAGGCTATTCACAGGCGTAGTACATGCGTGTACCACCGGTGGTACACTCGGTCGTCCAAGTGTTAAGGGTTAGGTGGTAGAAAATGCTTTGAGCATTAACCTCACCTGGTGGTAACCATCCACTAAAGAGTGTTATCTCTATATATAAAACAGAAAAAAGGACTACCTACCTATGTTTGTTTGTTTGTTTGTCCGGAGTTGTTTAGCCAAAGCGGTAAATGATAGCGAAAAATGTCTCAGAATTGACCCACCCAAAACCATTATCGCTTTCTCCAGAAAAATTATAAAAAGTTCAAAAAGGCATTGCTGTCCAGCAGTACGGCCATGCCTTAGTAAATTTGAAATTTAGTTCCGTTGCAAAGCACGGGCAAACGGCTAGTTATTCTTATATAGCTTACCTTGTCAAACCACATGTTGGCTTTCTGCACTCTCCGGTCCAGCTGGGTTCTGTTGTCCAGTTTGGTAATGAGGGGATGCTCCTCCACCCTGCCCCACTTCCTCAGCTGCTCTGTCACCCGATCAATTTTTATCCACACTCACCGTTGCTTACCTTGTCAAACCACATGTTGGCTTTCTGCACTCTCCGGTCCAGCTGGGTTCTGTTGTCCAGTTTGGTAATGAGGGGATGCTCCTCCACCCTGCCCCACTTCCTCAGCTGCTCCTCCGTCACCCGATCAATTTTTATCCACACTCACCGTTGCTTACCTTGTCAAACCACATGTTGGCTTTCTGCACTCTCCGGTCCAGCTGGGTTCTGTTGTCCAGTTTGGTGATGAGGGGATGCTCCTCCACCCTGCCCCACTTCCTCAGTTGCTCCTCCGTCATCTTGCTCTTCTTCTGCTTCTTCTGTTTCTTCTGCAGGCCCTCCCCCTCCTTGGGAGTACCCGCCTCATCGTCCGACACTTGGAGACCTGTGTAGGAGAGGAGAGAGGAGTATGAGGGCCGAATTATGGAACAGGATCAGTTGATCTGTCTGTCCCAGCAGCTCAGTGGTAAAGGCGGCGGTCTGGTAATCCAGATGTCGAGGGTTCGAAACTCTACCTCTACCACTTCTGTTCTCTCAACTCTCTCTGCTCACTCTACCTCTACCACTTCTGTTCTCTCAACTCTCTCTGACCACTCTACCTCTACCACTTCTGTTCTCTCAACTCTCTCTGCCCACTCTACCTCTACCAGTTCTATTCACCCCATCCTCTCTGTTCACTCCACCTCTACTACTCCTGTTCACCCCACTCTCTCTGATCACTCTACCTCTGCCAGTTCTGTTCACCCTATCCTCTCTGTTCACTCTACCCCTACCACTGCTGTTCACCCCACTCTTTCTGCTCACTCTACCTCTGCCAGTTCTATTCACCCCATCCTCTCTGTTCACTCTACCCCTACCACTGCTGTTCACCCCACTCTTTCTGCTCACTCTACCTCTACCAGTTCTGTTCACCCCATACACTCTGTTCACTCTACCCCTACCACTGCTGTTCACCCCACTCTTTCTGCTCACTCTACCTCTACCAGTTCTGCTCACCCCATCCTCTCTGTTCACTCTACCCCTACCACTGCTGTTCACCCCACTCTTTCTGCTCACTCTACCTCTACCAGTTCTGTTCACCCCATACACTCTGTTCACTCTACCCCTACCAGTTCTGCTCACCCCATCCTCTCTGTTCACTCTTCCCCTACCACTGCTGTTCACCCCACTCTTTCTGCTCACTCTACCGCTACCACTTCTGTGCGCTCCACTCTCTCTGCCCACTCTACCTCTACCACTTCTGCTCTCTCAACTCTCTCTGCCCACTCTACCTCTACCACTTCTGTTCTCTCAACTCTCTCTGCCCACTCTACCTCTACCACTTCTGTTCTCTCCTCTCTCTCTGCCCACTCTACCTCTACCACTTCTGTTTCACTGCCTATTAATTCTGGCTCTTACAATCACCTCCCTCCTCATCTCTCCTATCTCAATTATGACAATCTTTCCTCTACTTCTAATTTTAGCCTCAGACCGACGAACGCCATGGAGATAATCAGGATAGTCAAACAGTTCGACAATAAATCTTCGTTCGGCAATGACACAATTCCAATGTCCATTCTAAGAAGTGTGATTCATCCTATTTCTATTCCTCTGGCAGATATATTTAATTCTTCCTTCACTACTTCTACTTTTCCTGAATGTTTCAAGTCTTCAGTAGTCTCCCCGATCCATAAGAAGGGTGCCACAACCGAAGTTGGAAATTACCGCCCAATATCGCTTCTCAATAACTTCTCAAAGATTCTAGAAAAACTTGTCAATCATAGGCTATCTTTTCACACTCAAGAAGCGTTGAATGACAGGCAATTCGGATTCAGGGCTGGTAAATCCACCGGCGACGCAGTGGCAAACTTCTTGAAAGATCTGGAGGAGGCCCTGAGCACTGGCAGACATTGTATCGGTCTGTTTTGTGACCTTTCCAAGGCGTTCGACCGTGTCGATCACTCTATCCTCCTGTCAAAACTTCCCTATTATGGTGTCACAGGAAATTCCTTAGCTTGGTTTAAGAGCTACCTTGTGGGACGCACCCAAACAACTAAAATTTCCAAAGTTTCAAATGGAGTAAAGAATTTTGTAAATTCCTCTTCAAAAAACGTCTCTTTGGGGGTTCCACAAGGAAGTATACTTGGCCCCCTCCTTTTCCTGATCTACATCGACGACATTATCTACTCTTCTGCGGGGGTTGGAAAGTTCACACTGTTTGCTGATGATACCACCATTCTGATTGACGGTAAAACTCACCAAGAAACCTTTACAAATCTTTCGTCCGTGCTTCTTAACATTCAGAGGTGGTTCACAGTGAACAGGTTAACATTGAACGCAGATAAAACCACCTTCATCTATTTCAACCCCCATGGTTCCGCACTCCTTAACCCAATTCCTTTTAATTCCACCTCAGTGGCTCCATCCCAAGAAGTAAAATTCCTGGGTGTAATCCTCGATGCTAAACTGAATTGGAAGTCCCACATCACTTTCCTCACATCTAAACTTTCCTCTTCAATCTATGCTATCCGTTCTATTAAGAAGAACGTCGATGTTACTTCTGCTCTTCTTTCCTATCATGCCTACTTTCATTCTTTAATGAGTTATGGTATTGTGTATTGGGGCTTCACTTCTTCCGCCTCCAAAATCTTCCTTCTACAAAAACGAGCTCTCAGGACTGTTTTCGGTCTTAAAAGGCGTGATTCTTGTCGACCCCTGTTTAAGAACAACCAAATTTTAACCCTTTATGGTCAGGTCATCCTCGACTCATGTGTTTTGATACACAAACTGCAGAACGTCCTTCCCAGAAACTCAGACAACCATAACTACAATACACGTCATCGTGAAAACATCATTATAAGTCGGGAAAGGATGTTTAGTAGATCGTTTCTCAGTGCAGGTGTAAATATATACAACAAACTTACAACCTCACTAAAGTCATTAAACATAGAAAAATTTAAATCTGCACTGAGAAGCGACCTGTTGTCTTCCTGTCCATATAACTTTCAAGAATCCTTTCAATCCTGACCTGAGAGCTACGACTCATCACACCCTTTTCCTTACTTACAAAATTTCTATCCCTCCCCTTGCTTTATCTTATTATTCTACGTACGTCTCAATCTATTATACCAATATTATCAATAATACTCTTTACTCTTTCTGTAACTCCTCTCTCATTATCTTCACTGGTTCTCCTATCACCACATGTTCATCTTGCTATCTCTCTTCAAATTTTCTTCCTTTGCTTCTTTCTTCTTTTACCGGGGCCACTTGAAGCCTGAGACTGGTTGCCTCTGGCGCATTAGTTTAAGTTTAATTTTTAGTATATAATTAGTCATTTAAGATAAATGTGAAACACATACTTTGTATATATTTATTCACAATAAACATTTGATTGATTGATTGATTGATTGACAGCCGGGACATGACAAGTTATCCTCCCATTTGGGATTTTTACCACTTAATAATACGTCTTGGGCTTACTGCTGGAATACTGGGCCTTAATAGTCTTAATTGGGCAGTATAAATAAGGCGATATTATTATTATTAATAGACGACACTATCTCTTAACTTTCACCTTGACGACTGTAGAGGTCATATTGAAGACGGGCTTTGTGGCTGCATATTACCTCTGTGGCATATATTTTCACATTTTTATATAAAAAAACTCACAAAAATTGTAAACAAACACCCCTATACCTAGAACACCCCCCACGTTAAACTTTTAACAAACAAAAAATATCTGGCTTTATTCACTCACATTATTTTGCTCTTAATCAATCAGAAATTATCTATTTTGAAAAGAGAGACAGAAAAAAAAAAAATGCAATAGTTTGATTCAAACCCACCACCCCCCACTCACCCAGCCCATCTTCCTCCACCAGCTCACACCCACGCCCCCCCACTCACCCAGCCCATCCTCCTCCACCAGCTCAAACCCACGCCCCCCCACTCACCCAGCCCATCCTCCTCCACCAGCTCAAACCCACGCCCCCCCACTCACCCAGCCCATCCTCCTCCACCAGCTCACACCCACGCCCCCCCACTCACCCAGCCCATCCTCCTCTACCAGCTCAAACCCACGCCCCCCCACTCACCCAGCCCATCCTCCTCCACCAGCTCACACCCACGCCCCCCCACTCACCCAGCCCATCTTCCTCCACCAGCTCACACCCACGCCCCCCACTCACCCAGCCCATCCTCCTACACCAGCTCACACCCACGCCCCCCCCACTCACCCAGCCCATCCTCCTCCACCAGCTCAAACCCACGCCCCCCCACTCACCCAGCCCAAACCCACGCCCCCCCACTCACCCAGCCCATCCCACGCCCCCCCACTCACCCAGCCCATCCTCCTCATCACTGTCGAATTCCTCCTCCACCAGCTGCTTCTCCATCTGGTTCTCATCCTCAGAGCTGGACTCAAACTCCAGGTCATCGCTCTCTTCCGGGTTCTTATAGAACAGACCTGGAACATGCAATACAATACAATACAATACAATACAATACATATAGGTTCTCATCCTCAGAGCTGGACTCAAACTCCAGGTCATCGCTCTCTTCCGGGTTCTTATAGAACAGACCTGGAACATGCAATACAATACAATACAATACAATACAATACATATAGGTTCTCATCCTCAGAGCTGGACTCAAACTCCAGGTCATCGCTCTCCTCCGGGTTCTTATAGAATAGGCCTGGAACATGCAATACAATACAATACAATACAATACAATACAATACAATACAATACATATAGGTTCTCATCCTCAGAGCTGGACTCAAACTCCAGGTCATCGCTCTCTTCCGGGTTCTTATAGAACAGACCTGGAACATGCAATACAATACAATACAATACAATACAATACAATACAATACAATACAATACAATACATATAGGTTCTCATCCTCAGAGCTGGACTCAAACTCCAGGTCATCGCTCTCCTCCGGGTTCTTATAGAACAGGCCTGGAACATGCAATACAATACAATACAATACATATAGGTTCTCATCCTCAGAGCTGGACTCAAACTCCAGGTCATCGCTCTCCTCCGGGTTCTTATAGAACAGACCTGGAACATGCAATACAATAAACTAATATAGGTTAAAGATTAAATGATATGTTATGAACCTTTGTTGTATAATAAACATCTATAAAATTAAAAAAAAAGAAGAAAAAAAGATTAAACGAAAATTTTACTTCCTATAAAAAGTAGGACACATTGGACTTTTCCATAACAGTTCTTGGTGATTTTGCCTAATTAATCAAATCTTGTGCCACTTTCAAAAGTCTTGCATTAATGTGTGAAATTATAATAGTGATTAAAAAATATTTTATTCATAAAAAATTATGAATGAAGTATTTAATAATATTGTCAAAATCACATTTTTTCTGTAAATATAATTTAGGACCTTTTGTAATTGAAACACTTTAAAAATCTAGGATTCGAATCCTAGACATATAGAAGTGTTTCAATAATAAATTTAAAAAAAAATAGTCTGACTGGGGGATGTTAAACAGGGAGAAGTGTCTCGTTAGAGGACTGGCTAGAGAATAAACAGAGAACTGACTAGCCAACCCTTACAAGCTAGGCTAGCTTTTTCTAAGGGTTTAATGGCTTATAAAGAAAAGTCCAAGTCCTCATGATGGTTGATCGCACATAGAAATATGTGTTTCAGGACGAGCCAACTTTGAAAAAAAGTTGGCTGAAGACCATCTCTCACCCCTCCAGCTTTAGCCAAGCTGGCTACAACAACAACTCTCATTTCTCTGCTCTCTCTCTGAAATTGAAAATGAATAAATTACCATTTTCCCCCCATTTCTTTTTGCACTATATTATTATGTATTTGTTTCAATGTGATATTTTCAAATAATTGTTATTTTTAGAAACCCTAGCTATAAGTTTTATTATGTAATTTATGTATAATGTATTGTAAAATATGACATAAATAAACAATTAAATTAGAATCACCACTATTATCAGCCCTGAAACTTTTCAATACATATTCATTACAAGTTGAATTAAGTAATACAAAAGACAAATTTAAAGAACAATGCACTCTTCTATTAGAAAATTGTGCCTAGTAATGTATGAATAAATTTGTTTTGTTACATATAGGTTTGTATGTAATGAAACAAGCTGTACACGTAAAGGCAGTAAACTACTGTGTGTGTACAGACTTTAAAAAAAAAAAAAAATTCCTGCCCCGCTGGGAATCGAACCCAGGTCACCATGCGTACAATGCCTAGCGCGCTAACTCACTCTGCCACGGTGACTACTGATATGACCATGCAGTTGAAAGCGATGTTAAATTTTTGTTTAAAAAAACGCTTGCATACGAGTCTGCAACCATTGGGACATTTTCATCTTTACTATTCAAGGTCCAAAACCCAACTGACCAAATTTCGTATTGTGCGCATGGCACATACCTTCTCTCTTCTCTCCCTCTACAATTCAATACTTCGCCATTGTGCGCATGACACACACTTTCCCTCTTCTCTCCCTTTACAATTCAATACTTCGTTATATAATATCGTTACATAATTTCGTCACATAATTTTGGTTATGTGCCAGAGCAAAGACATGAAAATGTCAAAAACAACTCACCGTCATCATCCAGCTGGGACTTGGTCACATCGTACTTGACCCGCTTGCCGGGCCCCGCCTCAAACACCTCCTCGTCTGACTCCGCCACCACCTCCGGCCGGGTGGTCGCCTCCCCGGTCACCAGATCCAGCTCCCCCGCTGTGCGGATCCCGCTCAGCCGGAACATCTCCTCGTCATCGTTCTCCGTGGGTCCCAGGTCACCTTAATAATAATAATAAATAGATTGTGTCACAATTTTAGTGGGTAGCGCAGAATCATAGGACTTAACCACTTTAATTTACAATATCTTGTATTATTTTTTTTGCCTAAGATTCTGCTACTGGTCGCTGCTTCACATTAAAGCAGCTACTCATTTTTCCTCACGAGGTATGAGTGGACCCCGAACATCCAAGTACAGAGTAGAAAAAATCCTCCCCCGCTGGGAATCGAACCCAGGTCACCATGTGTGCAATGCCTAGCGCGCTAACACGCTCTGTCACAGTGACTACTAATAATAATAAATAAGTTTATTTAATTTCACATCTTTTTTCTTCATTATAATCCCCTTGAAGTACAATACCTGTTGTTGTACGAACCTTTTTTGAAATTATTCAAAAAAGGTTCGTAAGATATTTTATTTTACAAAGCTAACGGATTCCATCCCACCTATCCAGAACAAATATCTTATAAAGATCTGATATACCACCTTAATATCAAAACCCTCAAAGAAAGACGTGAAGACCAAGCAATAATTTTTCGTACACAAAACATGTAACAATCTCATAAACTGTCCACAAATTTTAGCAAAAATAAATTTTAACGTCCCAAATTTGAGATTCAGGTTATCAGATAACAAAATAATATTTTCCTCAAATAAAAGTAAAATCCCAACATCTTTAGACATCGCTCTACAATCCTACAATAAACATGCAAATAAATTAGATCTAACAATGGATTTAAATAAACTACTCAATATATTAAGGAGCTAAATTAGATTAGAGGAAGAAATAAAAACTTTACTTCACTTTCTTTCCTTCACTGTTCATTATAATTTTTTAAATAATTAGCCAGGTATAGTAATGTAAGATCAAGCATTTAATTCAACTGTGTACCCTAATTTAAGTTAATTTTAAGCAACCATTGTAAACCGTTCAAAAATTTGAATTGTTAAAAATAAAATACCAACAGTTTTTAGTTAGTTTTAGTTATCATATTTGTGTTAATCATTTTCGTGATATCACAACTACTCAAACTCGCTTTACTAAATCTACGCTGACACCGGGACTTGAACCACCGACCTCCAGGTTACAAGTCCGCCGCCTTATCGATCAAGCTACTGAGATTGGTTAATAAAATACAAATACAAATACCTTTGAGCAGCATCGCTTTACTAAATCTACGCTGAAACCGGGACTTGAACCACCGACCTCCAGGTTACAAGTCCGCCGCCTTATCGATCAAGCTACTGAGGTTGGTTAATAAAATACAAATACAAATACCTTTGAGCAGCATCGCTTTACTAAATCTACGCTGAAACCGGGACTTGAACCACCGACCTCCAGGTTACAAGTCTGCCGCCTTATCGATCAAGCTACTGAGGTTGGTTAATAAAATACAAATACCTTTGAGCAGCATCGCTTTACTAAATCTACGCTGAAACCGGGACTTGAACCACCGCGACCTCCAGGTTACAAGTCCGCCGCCTTATCGATCAAGCTACTGAGGTTGGTTAATAAAATACAAATACCTTTGAGCAGCATCGCTTTACTAAATCTACGCTGAAACCGGGACTTGAACCACCGCGACCTCCAGGTTACAAGTCCGCCACCTTATCGATCAAGCTACTGAGGTTGGTTAATAAAATACAAATACCTTTGAGCAGCATCGCTTTACTAAATCTACGCTGAAACCGGGACTTGAACCACCGCGACCTCCAGGTTACAAGTCCGCCGCCTTATCGATCAAGCTACTGAGGTTGGTTAATAAAATACAAATACCTTTGAGCAGCATCGCTTTACTAAATCTACGCTGAAACCGGGACTTAAACCACCGACCTCCAGGTTACAAGTCTGCCGCCTTATCGATCAAGCTACTGAGGTTGGTTAATAAAATACAAATACCTTTGAGCAGCATCGCTTTACTAAATCTACGCTGAAACCGGGACTTGAACCACCGCGACCTCCAGGTTACAAGTCCGCCACCTTATCGATCAAGCTACTGAGGTTGGTTAATAAAATACAAATACCTTTGAGCAGCATCGCTTTACTAAATCTACGCTGAAACCGGGACTTGAACCACCGCGACCTCCAGGTTACAAGTCCGCCGCCTTATCGATCAAGCTACTGAGGTTGGTTAATAAAATACAAATACCTTTGAGCAGCATCGCTTTACTAAATCTACGCTGAAACCGGGACTTGAACCACCGACCTCCAGGTTACAAGTCTGCCGCCTTATCGATCAAGCTACTGAGGTTGGTTAATAAAATACAAATACCTTTGAGCAGCATCGCTTTACTAAATCTACGCTGAAACCGGGACTTGAACCACCGCGACCTCCAGGTTACAAGTCCGCCGCCTTATCGATCAAGCTACTGAGGTTGGTTAATAAAATACAAATACCTTTGAGCAGCATCGCTTTACTAAATCTACGCTGAAACCGGGACTTGAACCACCGCGACCTCCAGGTTACAAGTCCGCCGCCTTATCGATCAAGCTACTGAGGTTGGTTAATAAAATACAAATACCTTTGAGCAGCATCGCTTTACTAAATCTACGCTGAAACCGGGACTTGAACCACCGCGACCTCCAGGTTACAAGTCCGCCGCCTTATCGATCAAGCTACTGAGGTTGGTTAATAAAATACAAACACAAATACCTTTGAGCAGCATCTTGAGGTTCATCTTCTCCTGCAGCTTGGTTTTCTCCTTGGACACTTTCTTCTTCTTCCGCTTCAGCTCCCGACGCTCCTCATCCTGACAGGGGCAGGGGGAATAGGGATCAAGTCAGTGGTTAAGCTTTTTAATAAAAAAAAAGGAATTATAATAAAAATAATAATATGGCCCGGTAAACGGGTGTATATTTACGGACTAGTCCTTGATAAGAAAAACAAACATTTTACCAATAAATTTTAAAAAAATAAGAAGAAATTTTAAGTATCACAGGCAGCAAGACAAATGGAAAAAACACAATAGTAATAATGTAGGTAAATTAATAAGTAATTATGTAGGTAAATTTACTTTCCAAACAGAATAGGTAAAATTACATCCCAAGCAACTCTTCTATCACAAAACAAGGTGCCTGGTTCTCCAGGTACCTTAGTGTGACAGTATAGTGCATACTCATATTATTTTATTTTATTAATTTTAAGTACTTTGTTATGAAATTATGTTATTGTTATAAAATTATGTACAAATAAAGCACAATTCTTGTTAAAAAAAAAAGCACTCGGTTGTCATGCGGAAGGTCTCGGGTTCGAATCCCCGCGCCGACAAAAATTATTATTCCAAAATTTGGTTACAGTTGTTTGAAAGGGGTACCTTCTAATGCACTCGTGTTGGGTGACCCAGTATCAAAATGGGAAGTATTGTGTCACTTCTCGCCCATAAGAGGGGAGGCATACTACGGATGGGCAAGCTACAGCACAAACCATAAGCGTCTAAAGTAGCTCCTGTTTCGTGGCTACGAAATAAAAAAAGGCTGTGTAACACTCACTCACTTCAATGAATCCCCAAATCTCCCTTTCAACGGATACTTATCTTTTCTTGATTTTGGATACTTATTTTGTGGATACTTATTCTATTCTTTATTTCGGATACTTATTTTTGTGGATACTTTATCTATTCTTGATTTCAGATACTCATCTTTGAGGATACTTATCTTTGCGGATTTCAGATACTCATCTTTGAGGATACTTATCTTTTCTTGATTTCAGATACTTATCTTTGCGAATTTCAGATACTTATCATTGCGGTTACTTATCTTTTCTTTGATCTCTCAGGTGTTCACAACACTTTACCTGTTGTTGTTGTTGTAGCCAGCTTGGCTATAGCTGGAGGGGTGAGTGATGGTCTCCAGCCAACTTTATTTCAAAGTTGGCTCGTCCTGAACCACATATTTCTATGTGCGATCAACCATCATGAGGACTTGGACTTTCCTTTATAAATCATTAAACCCTTAGGAAACTGCAAGCTAGCCTGGCTTGTAAAGGTTGGCTAGTCTGTTCTCGGTTTATAGTCCTCTAGCGAGACACTGGTCTTCTCCCTATTTAACGTCCCCCAGCCAGACTACGTCCCCCAACACTTTACCTTGATGGTGTCTATCTCCCTGGACACCTTCGCCAGTTCCTTCTCCTCCTCATCCATCATATCTTCTTCCGTCTCCGGGGCTTTCTTCTCCTCTGCTTCATCTCCGGCCTCTTCCCTGTCTGCGTGGCGTAATGGTTGTGACTACTGCCCGTAGTCCAGAGTTCCCGAGTTCAACTCCCGGCTGGGGCAGACTTTTCGAAGAAAATTCTGTTCCATCCAAACACGTGAGGCTGCCATTTCCGACCCTACCCAGGCTGGGTGAGGTTAATGTGGGTAGCCGGTACGATTCCCAGCAAATGGAGGGTAAAACCCCCGTCCTAATCCAGGACGTTAAAGCAAGTAGAATCGTTGGCGTTAGGAAGGGCATCCAGCCATAAAAAACGTGCTCCACCCTACCAACTTCAATCATGAGGTTGAACAATGCCGACCCCAAAAGCAACATAAGGATACTTATCTTTGCGGATACTTACTTATCTTTTCTTGATTTCGGATTCTTATCTTTGCGGATACTTATCTTTTCTTTTATCTCTCAGGCGTGTGCAACACTTTACCTTGATGGTGTCTATCTCCCTGGACACCTTCATCAGTTCCTTCTCCTCCTCATCCATCATATCCTCTTCCATCTCCGGGGCCTTCTTCTCCTCTCCTTCATCCTCTCCTCCGGCCTCTTCCCTGTCTGCGGCCACTTTGGCATCGTGCAGGATCTTCCACCACTTGAGCAGATTCCTGACGGACAGAAGAGTTACCAAAGTAAAGACAAAGGTCCACGCCATCACTGAAATCATAACTAAACCAAGTGACCGACACAAGATATTGGGTGAGTAGTGCACTGGGCTTGCATGCACAGTGACCCCAACATAACATGGTGAAACTGTAAGTTATAGGTTACCAGACTAAGTATCACACGGTCCAATGTTCATAAAACCTCTTAAAAATTGAAATGAATAATATTACTCTTTAATGGAAGGTAACCACCAGGCAAAATTAATGATCAAAGCATTTTCTACCACCTAACACTGAAGAGTCTTATTATTACGTGGTTACGAAGTCAAATCAATGAAAAATGAACGTCATGTACTCAAATAAAAATGCATGCACTGGGTGGGATTTGTACCAACAGATCCTTACGCGTAACCAACCACCGTAGCGTAACGGTTATGACAACTGCTCATTGTCCAGAGGTTTCAAGACTCCCGGTTGGGACAGACTTTTCGAAAAAAAAATTCTGGACCCTCCAAACACGAGAGGCTGGCATTTCCGGCCCTACCCAGACTGAGTGAGGTTAATGTGCGTAGCTGGTACGATTCCCAGCGAATGGAGGGTAAAACCCACGCCCTGACTAGTTATTTTAAATCTGGACGTTAAAACTGAATAGAATCAACTGATCACAGATCTAACTAGGTTGCAGTGATAATAGTAAGCATAATATCTCAACAATAACTTACCGGACATCCTTCCTGCCCAGAACTCGAATGTCCTTGCAACACTCCTTGATCTCCAGTGTAGTACTTGGGTGATTCTCAATCTTCTCATCGTCAAAGTATATCTGAAATAGAAAAATTATCATGATGAAAAATACAAAATTATTATGATGCCAACATTACTCGAAATGCGAACTAAAATTATTAATATAAAACATTTTCGACCAAACTTATTAATAATTAATTTCAATAAAATGTTATTATTATATAAACCTTATTAGGTAAGGACGAAGTACAATATTTACAGAACAATACAATGAAATTACAAAGAAGAAAAAAAATAAGATTGAATAAAGAAATCAGAAAAAAAACTTATGTCCTACCTAAAGGGCAGGGTTATTGCCTGTGGCAACCTCTTCCACCCAACCCTTATAATTATAAGGATTGGGTGTAATCCTTATTACAAAACATAATCATGTAATCCTTATTACAAACCTACGGAGGAAGGAAAATATTAATTTATAGATTACTATCAAAATTTTGAGGACAAAAATATTATTCACAGAGAACCTCTTTTTCATCTTTTAAACCATGATATGCTGGCTATTCCTGGCACAACCCAGGCTGGGTGAGGTAAATGTGGATGGTTTGAGAGTTTCCAGTGAATAGAGAATAAAAAAATATTGGGGAAAATGTATGAAAATCTCTTCCAAATTACACTAGAAAAAAAATTTTTGCTTCTCACCTCAGTGGCATGTTGCAGAAGCACTGTCGGGGTCTCATGCTCCACAAACTTTGAGACCGGCAGTTCCTTGTACAGCACATTGACGTCACTTGGGTAGCCGAGCGCTTTCGATTTCTCCACCTGTTTCTTCTTCAGAAGACTCAGCTTGCTGTCTTCGACTCCAATCTCCTTGAAGGCATACTTGGGCTCAAAGAATTTCGGGTCCAATTTGGCCGGGGCCAAGTAGTGTTGGCAGACAACGAAAATTTCCGCAGACTCCTTACGAGAGGCTTGAGGCTTGGTTGAGTGTACCTGTGTAGGTGGGGAAATGGTTTGAATTAAATTTAGAAGTAAAATAGTTATTGACATTTATGAAATCATAACTGAACATAGAAAATATTTCCGCAAAGATGGAGGAAATATTTAATATTTCGTCTTAAAAAATGTCAATTGATAATCTAACATTGCACTAAAAAAAAAAAAAAAAAAAAAAAAAAAAAAACAAAACAAAACAAAAAGAAATAACATCAAAAATGCTAAGTTATTAGATAGTTTACATTTTAGCATTAATTCAATCAATCAAATCATTTCCTTTGCGTTCTAATGGGTCAATGTATGAAGTCACTCCACCATAGTCTATTATTACAAGTATATTTTAGGTCCCTCTCAATTACTTCTAGAGTAAACCCTCTCTTTTCTATATCTGAATTGAAAGTGTTTTTGAAACAATGTTTTTGTAGCATTTAATTTATTACATACATACAAAAAATGGTTGACACATTTGAGATTTATAACTAGCACAAATTATGGCCTAGCTGGCCTGCTACTAATAATGTTTATTGAAGAAGAAAAAAAAAAAAAAAAAAATGAGAAACCATAGGTAGGTGAGGAATCAGAGAGGAAAATCAGAGAGGAATATACACAAATTAATTTCTAATAGGCCTTATTCATGAAATCAGACAGTCCAATTTTGAACAGGAAATTATACATATATTTTTTTTTCTCAGGAAAATATAATGATCAAAAACACCTAGGCCGAGTTGTGAAGAATGACCAATACAAAGAAAGATATGGTTACAAAGAAAAATGTTGTAACAAAATCTGCTAGTATTCTTTAAACTTAGTCTTTTAAAATTAGAAGTGATGGAGAAAAATAAATAATAATTTACTGACACTAAGGGAATGAAATTATTTAACAAAATCAAGATTGAAAGTCATGGCTTAAAAATTATTTACCCTATTTCAAACAATATGCTAAATCTATACTTAGCACCACAGAAATATTAAAAAAATGTCTTTTCATTCTGCCCAATGAACCAGTAGCACAATTTATTGTGAATTTTCACAATAGATTATGTAGAGTATTTACTCACTCTTTGAAACAGCTGTTTGAAAATCCACAGAAGTGAGGTGTAGTCTTTGGAACGGAAAACCTTGGTAACAAACCATCCTCCTTCCCGTAGAACTCCTGAGGCAAGTTTCAGAGCACCCAGTGTAAGGCAACATTGGTGGTAGGCATCATACACCCAGTTCATTCCGACATTAGGAGATCCATCATGAAGCACTACGTCTACTTTCCATGATTTTAGTTCTCGGGTGATGGCATTGCGACACTTGTCTGTGGTGATGTCTTCAACAAGGGCAATAGTGCCCGGAACTGGTTTGATGGGGTAGAGATCCACACCTGAGGAATGTTACATAATGTTGATGAATTTACAATTTTCAATCTACTGTTCTAGTTTGTTAGGAACTCAATCAAGTATGGAGTTTAATTATTTATTTACACTTTATTATTTCTACAAAACAATCAATAACAATAAATTAAAAAAAAAAAACAACTTAAAAATATGTAAAAAAAAATATAGAAGATTATCAGTTTACCATGTTAAAGCACAACCATTACCTATGATTATCTTTTTACCCTTTCAGTTATTCATGTAAAGCCCAACACATGATTTTGGTGAGTGCAATGATGCTCAAAAAGAAATAAAATACATATTTCTCTAAATGGGGGATTTTATTTTTTAAAAATCATTAAGCTCCACAAGTATTGTCTATTTAGTTATATTGAAATTGAATTAATAAAATAAATGCTTGGTAAAATTAATCTAAAAACTCACCTATCACAATGCTGGAAGACATCATGTTCTGTTTCGCAACCTGCATCCATCCTCCTGGAGCGGCACAAAGATCCACACATACTTTGCTTTTCTGGAGGAACTCAAACTTTCTATTCAGCTGGATCAATTTGAAAGCTGCACGAGATCTGTAACCTGTGGACATTTAATAATACATAAAATAAATTATTCATTCAAATATTTAGAGGTGTAACATGTAACGTACATCTTCCTTCACTTCTTGGTGGATTAGGTAGTACTAATCCAGTAAAAACTGTTGAATACTCATTTCAAACATCAGTATCCTACAATTCAATACTTATTTATTAATGTGATAAAAATTGGCTCATCTCTTGATGTTCAAGAGCACTTTGTGTGATAGAGTGGTCAAGAGATGAACCTACACCATGCATTAGATTGTAAAAGAATTAGACTTGTGAAATAAGGCCACAATTATCTGTGTGATGAATGAGCTGCATCAGCTTGACTTGCACATAGTGGTTAAACCAGTTGTTTGAGAGGTACCTAAGTAAAATAGAGATGCCTTAATGTCTGACATCAAGGTCAATAAAATCTGGGAATCTGGAAAGGCTGTGTTTTTTGGCAATTGTGTTGTCTACCGACACATCTCTTAATACTTTTAGTACATGACATTAATGAGCCTGTCATTGGTGCAAAATTTCAGGTCAATCTTACTTATGGTTGCAGTGTTATAAATATACACACACAAACAAATCATATTGTAATATTGGCCAAATAAAATGGCCAATAGGGCAAATGTCTAGGTATATTCACAAATCCATTGTCAGTCTATAAATGACATTTAATTCAAGCCATACATCTTCCTTCTTACATTATATTGATTAGAGGTATTCAACAGGGGTGACATAGATTTTGTGATTTATGAAACTGGTTTGTGTATATTTTGGTACAAAATGTCTAGTGCTCGAAAAATTTAGGTGTTTCTACAATAAGCAATTCTTTTCCTACAATTTTATAATGGTTAGTAGAAAATGAAGTTTTCAAAAACAAGTTATCTTCCAATTTGGGATTTTTACCGCATAATAATAAGTTTTGGACTTACTGCTGGAATAATGGGACTTAATAGTCTTAATCGGGTGATGTTATTATTATTAATGGTTGCCCACAACATGTTGATAGTCCCACAGCCAGTCTGACAGTCTTCTCTGTAAGAAACAATCCTAATCCTACTTTAATTAGGACTCACCTGTTTCCTTTGCAAGGTGATAGTATTTATCCTTCCGCTGTTTTCCTGTTTTTGTTTTTTTACCCATGGTGTTGAGCTTCGTTTATCTAGGTGGTATCACAGTAGCAGCAGGTCTCAGGTGAACCTGACGTTAATTAAGGGTTAAAATACAAAGTATCACACGTATTTATAGCCTTTACATTATGGACATGTAAGTACGTTTTAAATTGCCCATTCCTTTTTTGTAGGGAATGTGAACAAATCTACAAATAAATAAAATGATTTGAAAAAGGAATTTGATAAATTTGATTTGTATTTCAGATTTCAGATGAAGAGCACGTGCTCTAGTTGTATATTTTTGTTTACAAAATGATAAACAGTGTTGCCAAACTGAAATTATCTTTTAGAAATTATGCACTGCTTATTCGGACTTGGGGACTGACAAGAGTTCACTATTAATTTTATTCATTGTGCAATATATGATAAAGAATAAAGATTTATAAGGCTGGTATGCAGAGTCGTTTTTTCTATCCTTATAGGATTCACTGGAGGGTGGTCTCGAGCTTGCTGTAGGGAATACTTCGACCTTGACAATAACCTATTTATTAAAAAGACATCTGAAAGCGGATGCGAACAGACGCTTCAAACAAACGTCTCTGAATAACAAAATCAGCTGAAGGGACAAATGACCCAGGCATCCCTACAGTGAGGACTCTGAATACCACCGTAATTATTATTAATAACATATTCACAACTTAAGTTGCAGTTTTATTTTACAGTTGCAGTTTTATTAAAGATTAAGGAAAATGTATCGGACAAAGTCAGTACTTAATAGTTTACCACCTAAAATAAGTTACATATTGAAGAAGTCGTCTATCAGACGTGGATAGGTACGGGGGGGATTTACTCGTAATACAAAAACCTTAAGCCTTGAGTTTTATCTCCTAAATATATCAGATCCTTCAACCTTCAACTATACAATTACAAACATAGATTTGATCCTACAAGACTCCCAAATTTATTATTTTCTATTTGGTAATTTATGCATAACAAAATGCAGTTATTCTTTGGAAGTCTGGCAATAATGTACATTCTATTTATTGCTCGTTGAAATTCTTATCAGAAGTGGGAAAATTTGAAATCAAATACTGAAAAATCAATAACGTCAATAAATTGAAATTTTAATTAAAGAGAAATTTGTTAACTTTCTCTAAAATAATTAGCAGAGCGATTTTTTATCCATTTTGTGCTCAAATCACTCAAGTGTATCTGATTACATGAATTAAATAACCCAATAAATATCAATGAATTTACATATTACCTTGTACTTGGTGTTCTGATAAGAAGAAACATGGAAAATAGAAAATAAAGTTACAAAACCAAGGCTAGTTTCTGATTAGGGTTTTAATTTGTTTTGTGTTCTATATTTAAATGGCTGCTCCCAGAATAAAGTAAGTAAGAAGAATCAAACACTTAAGGAGAGTAATTAAAATTGAGTAATTAAAGTGATTACATAAGCAGGGTGTTATGTAACAGATTTCACAGTCTTCATTCATCCATGCTTTTCATAAACAGTTTTCCTGTCTGACACTCACTGTCAGTCCAGTTTTTCTTTACAAGTTTAAAAGTTTTGCATATTGATTTTTGAAATTTCACTTACTCAGTAGCTATGGAGCACAGGTAATAATTTAACTTTTACTTCAACAAATCATAACATGAATGTGTTTATTTATGATTCATTTATGACTGTTTCCACAAAGTGTTTTTTAAAACACATCTCTTGAACTGAATTTTTGAAGCCTTCTGGCTTCTAGGTATCTCCAAAATTATTCACCTGATCAAAAGAAACCTAATCCGCTGTTAGAAATTGATTCTTTAGTCCTATGTAGGTAGCGTATAATAAAAGTAGCTAATTGTAATTGTGTTGAATGTTTATTTTTTAATAACTTTGACCATTTTTACTCTCAATACTTTACTTCTTTTGTTTCAGAGAGGAGTTGCTCATTGTTTTTGTCTATGATACGGGAAGACTTCTCAAGGAAGAAGATGACCCTGTCAATGCACTGGTCTATTTCTATCCATCCTGGGTCAGTGATCAGCAGAAGCTGATTCTTTGTGGTCAAATTATTGGTACCGCTCATTGTGTGTCATCTATATTCTCTGCACCTAGGATCATTTCCCTCCGTTGTGGAAAGTTTGTGTTCAAGCATTATGAAAACTATATTCTGGTGAGCACTTTTAATTATTTATTTAGAGGTATATCAACAGAATATACCTCTAAATATCTATGAGATAGGTATATTCCTCTGTTTCTTCTTTTCTTTATTATTCTTCACACTATTATATTTGTATTCATTTTATTATTGTTATTATTAAAAATAAAAAAATATTATTGTTTGTTACTAAATTATTATATAACATGTACTAAAACATACCTTGTAGCCTATCTAAAACATATCTAGAGTAAGTAAAATAGATTAAGTGACCAGTAACCTGATACAGTGGAATTTAACTAACTTGAAATCCAAAAGATAGAACTGTCATTTTAAGTTATTGAGAGTTCTGAGTTATCATAATTTCAAATAACAAAGCTTGACAAGTGCCAAAGAATTCTTTCAAGTTAATGGGATTTTTGACCTATTGAAATTTCAAGTTAGCAAGATTCTACTGTATAACAAAGTAATAGTCTCAACACCCTTTGAAGATGGAGCTGGCATATAAAACATATAATTGTCTTTTAAAACATTTATTAATATTGTAATTTTTAAATATAAATTGTACTGAGAACAGTTAAATAAGAAAGTAATCTGGTAACTGGTAATCCACAGAACCATTTTCTCTCTGGATTATAGCTGTACAGGTAAATAACATTATCTTTAGCTCTGGTTTTTTTGGTAAGCTAAAATAATTTCATAGGTCCAAGTTGTGTATCTTGTACTTATTTGATTTCCTTTCCAGTGTGTGGGCACTGACCGGCAGGCAGAAGATTGGTGTCTCCAAGAGAGAGCTGATCTTCTCTACAACCTGATCTCACTCTACCACAAAGACCTGGATACAATCAAGTCTAATCTGCCCGTGGACCAAAATGGAGATCAGAGAGAGACTGATGGGGAGGATATGAACGAGAGACTTACCAATATATTCCAGGTAAGACACCAGTGCTTTCAGACAACTAGTTTTACCCATAGTTTGCCAAGATAAAAAAAAAAAACAAATTAATACAGTCTTGATATGACACTGCAGTTGAAAGTGACATTAAAAAAATTGATTTTTTTTCAGGGCCAATTTAAAAAAAAAAAAAAAAACAGTTTAAATATTATATCAGATTAGGGAGTCCTACCTTACCTTTGTCATCAGTATTTCTATTTTATATTTTGACCCTTAGATTCCCACAATACCTAGATTTTTTATATAGATGTATTTTGTCCTGACTAGTAATGCTAAGTAGCATTCACAAACACTTTTTATCACTACTCCTTGATTGTTATTTTTGTTTAAAAAATGTACTTTTTCTCCACTACAGGTTTATCTGTCACTGCTGCTTCATTCCAGTATTTTCAAACATTTGCCCATTCTCAAACTACCAAAGGTAAGAAAATGAATTAATTATTTTGAGTTGACCTGGGATCGAGTCCGAGCAGGGTGGGATATTTTCTGCTTTGTACTTGGGTGTGCGGGGTCCTCGTGATGAAAATGAGTAGCTGCTTTAATGTGAGCAGTGATCAGTGTCAAAATTATAGATATCCAAAAATGAGATACATATTAGGATATTAAAGATATGGAAAATTATTATAATTCTGCGCTGCCCTCTAGAATTGTGATATAATAATACAATGAAACACATTTATTTTATTTATTTAAAAAGTACTGTCTCTCGTGCTGACCCTCTCAGTTAGGCAGCATGTCATTCTCAGAGCTTCCAGGGCAAGTCAGGAGTCCTGGGAGGCGCCATTCTGTCTAGGAACAAGATTCTTCTCTGATAACAATGTTTTTCTCTCGTGCTGACTCATCAGTCAGGCAGCACGTCCTTCTCAGAGCTTCCAGGGCAAGTCAGGAGTCCTGGGAGGCGCCATTCTGTCTAGGAACAAGATTCTTCTCTGATAACAATGTTTTTCTCTCGTGCTGACTCATCAGTCAGGCAGCACATCCTTCTCAGAGTCCATGCAGCTGCTTCAGAGCTTCCAGGGCAAGTCAGGAGTCCTGGGAGGCGCCATTCTGTCTAGGAACAAGATTCTGGCGTCACAGCTCAGTTCCAAACTTACCAAGCTGCTGGCTGTTAGCGATCCTTATAGATTACAGGTAATTACACCTTATAAGATAATAATTCCGTGTCCGTGAGTTAGGTATTGATACCTTAGTCACGGTGGTGAGAGGATTATATGGACGCCCAGATTTTAATGTCTAGGCTCCTTTCATGTCCATTGATTCTATTTGGTTTTAACGTCCTGACTTGAGTTAGACAGGACGGGGGTTTTACCCTCCATTCGCTGGGAATCGTACCAGCTACCCACATTAACCTCACCCAGCCTGGGTAGGGCCGGATTTGCCAGCCTCACAGGTTCGGAGGGAACAGAATTTTCTGTGCGAAAAGTCTGCTCCAACCGGGAATCGAACTCAGGATCTCTGGACTACGGGCTGTAGTCACAACCGTTACGCCACGGAGGCTGGCTTATAAGATAAGATTTGGTTTAATTTGTACACAAATATAAATGTATGGTACAATGCAATGGTCAGTATAGAAGTGTTTTTTTTTTTTTAATGTAGCAGTATAGAAGTATCTTATTTAATTTAGCAGTATAGAAGTATCAGAAGTTAGAAAGCATGGTGGAAGAAGCCATGTAGAATTCGTAATACCTCAAATCTCTCACATAAGAAACTTCATAATATGGCTACTGTTATTACCTTCAAAAGCATGTAAAAAAAAGAAGAATTCATTTGTGATTTCTTCTGGTTCTCTGAAGTGCTACGCCGACAGTATAGATAAAGTATTCGTAATTGTAAAAAAAAAAAAAAAAAATCCATGTAAATAAACATAGCACTGTGGCATTACATTAAATCGAGTTCCTTGTTTCCCCCCCAACACCAGATCCCAGCCGACAACATCAAAACTTCCTACCGACTCCCCGTGGGAGTGCAACTGCTGAAAGTGCACATCGCTCTCTCCGAGATCTCGAAACTGCAGACGGACACAAGTTTCGTGCGCGACGCTGTGTCTCATTTGAAACTGAGGAAGCAGAACGGGGAGCCCAAGGATTTCGGCACACCCTGTCGAGATGGAGGCGGCCGGGATTTCGGCGGACCCGGTAGAGAGTTTGGCGCGGGCATGTCGCGACATACGTCGACTATCTTCACGCTGCACGAACAGCATGAAGCTAGCAGTCCCGAGGAGACTAAGGCAGAGAGCAAGAGGTGAGAATCAAGAAAAACAGATCAATTATTATTGATGAGATGAAAGGGGAAAAGGATTTTAAGGGTTGGATGGAAGAGATTGCCATAGGCAATAACCCCGCCCTTTAGTTAGAACATGTGTATATATTTTGTTTTTTTTTTTTCTTTTCTTCTTGTTTACGAGTATATTATTAATATTGTCAATTCTTACCATTATTTGTCTGTATAATATACAAGCAGGCTGTCGCCCGCTTTGCGGGCCGAGGCATGGCCGTGAAAGCAAAAAATCCTTTTTCGCCAATGGCAGGTGTTGTAGCGGGAATTTCGAAAAATCCCGTCTTATTGCACATCTAGACTATAAGACAAAGCTACCTACCAAATTTCAGCTTCCTAGGACTTACGGTTTGGGCTGTAGAGCGATGATCAGTCAGTGGTCAGTGAGTGACTTTGACATTTATATATTAAGATATGTTCTACTAATAAAAAGAGATTGATTTTTTGGGTGGAAGAGATTGCCATAGGCAATAACCCAGCCCTTTAGTTAGGACATATTATGAATATATTTTATTTTTATTTTTCTTGTTTATATTATTAATACTGTCAATTTTATATTTAATTTTTACCATTGTTTGTCTGTACATATGTTCTGCTAATAAAAAGTTTCTAAATAAATAAATTTTAACACGTATGAGACGGGTCCTATTTTCTATAGTTTGTACGCTGGGACGGCTTCAAATTAGGGTATGTGTTCCAAATATGACAACAAAAAAATATTGGGACGGGCGAGTACAAAAATATATTAATAATAGCATTATCTGTGCCCACCGGTGGGTCACGTTACAAGGGAAATTGAAAAAAAACGTGACCCACCGGTGGGCACGCCGTCTCATACGTGTTAAAAAATGACTTTCTCTTCCCCTTGTCTTCCAGCAACGTTCCTTCAGACGTCCTCCAGTCTTCCTACCCGGACATCATGCCCGACCTGGTCAGGGACTCCTTCCTCACCGCCAGCCTAGCCGGGGTCAACATCACAGACTATCTGGCGCCTGACGCGGCCCCACTCACCAGACGAGGCCAGCTCAGCAGCTCTGACGAGGACCTGGCGGCCCAGTCGAAACATATACCTGTCAGGTATCGTTGTAATCAAAGTATCAGTATAAACAATCAGTATTATCAAAAAAGTGAGAAGTTGTACTAGATGTACATGAATATCAGAACATACCTGGACAGTTGTTTCAAGCTTATTTGCTCTCATCAGCAGGTAGAAGTTCCGAATTTCCATGTCATCAACTAACCTCTCTAGTTTAATCAGTATAAACAAAAAAGTGAGAAGTTGTACTAGATGTACATGAATATCAGAACATAAGTAGTGCTTTATTTAGACTGTCAACGCAAGACAGGTAGTCCCATTATGACAACAGTTTAACAAAGCACCTCTTTATTTATTTGAATATAAATACAATGAAAATAAAATTAGAGAGTAAAGATAATACAAAACAAGAAAAGGAAATAGGTAATAGTAATAATAATGGTAGTTAAAAGAAAAGCAAAAGGAAAAAAAAATACATTCAATCACACATTCACACCAGGTACCGTAGTATAAGGGGGTCATTAAGGGACGAGGAAGGATAATAAGGATTAAATGGGGATTGTTTTCTTACACCGTACACCATATTTACTTTCTATTACCTATAGTGAGGTATAGAAAGTATTGTTTTTTTACTAACTTTTTTATTATTCATCTTAGATGGGGGTTGTGACATATCAAATTCAATGATTTTGAGGTGCTGAACACGAACGAGTGCACTGGTAGTCAAGTGGTTAACGTGCTAGTCTGGTAATCCAGGTAGCGTTGGGGTCCATTGGTTCGAATCCCACCCAGTGCATGAACTTTTCCTCGTTAATTTGAGTTTGAGACCACATAATAATAAGACTCTTAGGGTTAGGTGGTAGAACATGCTTTTATCATTAACCTCGCCTGGTGGTTTCTTTTCACTAAAGAGTGTTACTATTATAACGTGTCATTAATTTTTAGCTAACCGTTACCTATGAGTCACGAGTGGCGGAATTTGACTTCTTTTCGAGTGATAGGGAAATTCGTGTGGTGTCAGACGAGTTTATTTATTCTTAAATCCAGGTTTCTCTTGTGAAGGCGTTACTTGTTTCTAGGCAAATTCTTTTCGAGTGATAAGGAAAGTCGTGTGGTGTCACACTAGTTTATTTACTCTTATATCCAGGTTCGACTGTTCAGGTAACGAGATATAGTGGACAACGACCAGTGGCGGCATTACGAGATTGATATTGGAATATGATGGTTGGTCGGAGATATGATGCATAAGCATTAGTTCTCGTAATGTTATTGCTGCCCACTAAAAATTGTGACATAATAAAACAAATAACTAGCTCTTTATCGAAATAATTTGAAGATAGAAAAGACTAGGCTTTTTTTATTTTACTTAATTATTTATTTTCAGATGGCCAGTGAACTAAACACTCTAGTTTAATTTAGTTCAAGACTTTAGTTCACTGACGATGCCGTAACTGGCGAATAAAATAAATAATTTAGAACAAAAAAGCCAAGTGTTTTCTATCTTCAAATTATTTTTCGATGTTTATTTTTTTTACCAAGAGTTGTGTATAGTTATAAGTTTTTCCTAAGAACTCATATGTTTCATATCTCTTTATCAAATTTCGATCTTCAAATTATTTCGATGTTTATTTGTTTTACCAAGAGTTGTGTAAGTTTTTCCTAAGAACTCATATGTTTCATAGCTCTTTATCAAATTATTTCGATGTTTATTTGTTTTACCAAGAGTTGTGTATAATTATAAGTTTTTCCTAAGAACTCATATGTTTCATAGCTCTTTACCTGTTTCATAGCTCTGTCCCGGTAGCTCAGTGGTAAAGGCGGCACTCTGTGAATCCAGAAAATCCAGAGGTCGCGGGTTCGAAACCCAGCCGGGACATGACAAGTTATCCTCCCATTTGGGATTTTTATAACATAATAATATGTCTTGGACTTACTGCTGGAATAATGGGACTTTAATAGTCCTAATCGGGCAGTATAAATAAGGCGATATTATTATAACATGAACATTTATTTTTGTTTTTACATTTGGTACATTAGAAGGGACAATTCAGTCCGATTCGTTAATTTTGAACTCATATGATCTACACAAGTAGGTCATATGAATTATGTGTTGAGGAAACTTATGACTAGTTGACAAGTTTGTAATATGATGGATTTCTGGATGAGGACATTTCTTGAATGATGAACATTGATCATTTTAAGATAATTCAAGAAGTTCTTGGTAACTACTCCTTCGGTGGACATGACTATTGGGATGATTGTGACAGCTTTCAATTTCCATATTTTTAAGATCTCAGTTTTTAATTCTTGGTATTTTGAAATTTTCTCATTTTCAGTTTTTTGGATGTTGTGACTGTATTATTATTATTATTATTATTTATCTATCCTCAGGTACTACAGCTTCGGTCTACCCAAACTCTCCGAAGACTACCTGGAGGAGCAGCCCTCCTCCTCCCCCTCCCCCGCCACTACTACAACACAGTGGCCGACTCCCAGTACCCTTTCTTTATCTTATCTTTATGTCTCTTTATCTTATCTCTTATCTATTCTCAGGTACTACAGCTTTGGTCTACCCAAGCTGTCGGAAGACTACCTGGAGGAGCAGCCCTCCTCCTCCCCCTCCCCCGCCACTACTACAACACAGTGGCCGACTCCCAGTACCCTTTCTTTATCTTATCTTTATGTCTCTTTATCTTATCTCTTATCTATTCTCAGGTACTACAGCTTTGGTCTACCCAAGCTGTCGGAAGACTACCTGGAGGAGCAGCCCTCCTCCTCCCCCCCCCCGCCACTACTACAACACAGTGGCCGACTCCCAGTACCCTTTCTTTATCTTATCTTTTATTTGTCTTATCTTTTATTTATCTTCTCTTTATTTCTCTTTATCTTATCTTTTATTTATCTTATCTTTATTTCTCTTTATCTTATCTTTTATTTCTCTTTATCTTATCTTTTATTTATCTTCTCTTTATTTCTCTTTATCTTATCTTTTATTTATCTTATCTTTATTTCTCTTTATCTTATCTTTTATTTCTCTTTATCTTATCTTTTATTTATCTTGTCTTTATTTCTCTTTATCTTATCTTCTTATCTATTCTCAGGTACTACAGCTTCGGTCTCCCCAAGCTCTGCGAGGATTACCTGGAGGAGCAGCCCCCCTCCTCCCCCTCCCCCGCCACTACTACAACACAGTGGCCGACTCCCAGTACCCTTTCTTTATCTTATCTTTTATTTATCTTACCTTTATTTCTCTTTATCTTATCTCTTATCTATTCTCAGGTACTACAGCTTCGGTCTCCCCAAGCTCTGCGAGGACTACCTGGAGGAGCAGCCCCCCTCCTCCCCCTCCCCCCCCCCACTACTACAACACAGTGGCCGACTCCCAGTACCCTTTCTTTATCTTATCTTTTATTTATCTTATCATTATTTCTCTTTATCTTATCTCTTATCTATCCTCAGGTACACAACACAGTGGCCGACTCCCAGTACCCTTTCTTTATCTTATCTTTTATTTATCTTATCATTATTTCTCTTTATCTTATCTCTTATCTATCCTCAGGTACACAACACAGTGGCCGACTCCCAGTACCCTTTCTTTATCTTATCTTATCTTTATTTCTCTTTATCTTATCTCTTATCTATCCTCAGGTACACAACACAGTGGCCGAATCCCAGTACCCTTTCTTTATCTTATCTTATCTTTATTTCTCTTTATCTTATCTTCTTATCTATTCTCAGATACTACAGCTTCGGTCTCCCCAAGCTCTGCGAAGACTACCTGGAGGAGCAGCCCCCCTCCTCCCCCTGTCCCCGCCACTACTACAACACAGTGGCCGACTCCCAGTACCCTTTCTTTATCTTATCTTTTATTTGTCTTATCTTTATTTCTCTTTATCTTATCTTCTATTCTATTCTCAGGTACTACAGCTTCGGTCTACCCAAGCTCTCGGAGGATTACCTGGAGGAGCAGCCCCCCTCCCCTACCTGTCCCCGCCACTACTACAACACAGTGGCCGACTCCCAGTACCCTTTCTTTATCTTATCTTTTATTTATCTTATCTTTATTTATCTTTATCTTATCTTTTATTTCTCTTTATCTTATCTTTTATTTATCTTATCTTTATTTCTCTTTATCTTATCTTTTATTTCTCTTTATCTTATCTTTTATTTATCTTATCTTTATTTCTCTTTATCTTATCTTTTATTTATCTTATCTTTATTTCTCTTTATCTTATCTTCTTATCTATTCTCAGGTATTACAGCTTCGGTCTACCCAAACTGTCCGAAGACTACCTGGAGGAGCAGCCCCCCTCCTCCCCCTCCCCCCGCCACTACTACAACACAGTGGCCGACTCCCAGTACCCTTTCTTTATCTTATCTTTTATTTATCTTCTCTTTATTGCTCTTTATCTTATCTTTTATTTATCTTATCTTTATTTCTCTTTATCTTATCTTTATTTCTCTTTATCTTATCTTTTATTTATCTTATCTTTATTTCTCTTTATCTTATCTTTATTTCTCTTTATCTTATCTTTTATTTATCTTATCTCTATTTCTCTTTATCTTATCTTTATTTCTCTTTATCTTATCTCTCATCTATTCTCAGGTACTACAGCTTTGGTCTACCCAAGCTCTACGAAGACTACCTGGAGGAGCAGCCCCCCTCCTCCCCCTGCCCCCGCCACTACTACAACACAGTGGCCGACTCCCAGTTCCCTTTCTTCCGCACCAACGGCCTGCCCGCCTCCCAGAACTTCTACAGAACGCGGCTCGGGGATTTCGTCCGCGCGCTCGAGGCTCAAACCAAGCAGCTGCTGACTCGAGCCTCCGCTGAGGTAAACTTTATCCTTTCAAGACAAACAAAGAGACAAACAAAAAGACAAACAAAAAAGACCAAGATAGTATTCCCAAATACTATCTTGGTTGAAAGCCCAAGGGCAAATGTCTATAATAAGAGCAGTTGGGCTAAGAATAAGAGGAGCAAGAATACTAATAAGAAGCTTACCTTAGAAAGATGGAGCGGGGATGCCTCATTTTTATGTATAATTATAATTTTTATTTTATGATGACTGAGTATGTTAAATAAAACAAAAACTAAATCTTCCGAATTCTCTACATTAAATCGCATGCTTGATATTTACAATACAACAACCAAAAATAATCCTAGCATCGATATATTCTTCCTCTCCTTGAGTACATTTAAAAACCAAATTTCGTTATGCTTAGGCAACCTATAGCATAAATTAATATTAATATTTTATTATCTGAATCATACATTTCTCTTAAAGAATTACCTTTCATTTATATGGATTTTTAATTTTAATTTTACTTATTAATTTTAAGTGTGTAAACATGATGGTAATCATGCTATTTTTCATGATTGCCACCTTGTTAATGGCAGATTGTAATTTATTGTAATGCCGTAAATTGTAATATAAATAAATAAATAAATAAACAACCTTTTATTATTATTGATTTTCGAGCCTCCGCTGAGGTAAACAACCTTTTATTATTATTAATTTTGGAGCCTCCGCTGAGGTTAACAACCTTTTATTATTATTCATTTTCGAGCCTCCGCTGAGGTTAACAACCTTTTATTATTATTAATTTTCGAGCCTCCGCTGAGGTTAACGACCTTTTATTATTATGATTTCCTTAGTCTGGTCCCTCAGTCCTTCTTTCAGACTATGATATAGTCTGACTGGGGGACGTTAAACAGGGAAAAGACCAGTGTCCCGCTAGAGGACTATAAACAGAGAACAGACTAGCCAACCCTTACGAGCCAGACTAGCTAGCAGTTCCCCAAGGGTTTAATGGCTTATAAAGAAAAGTCCAATTTCTCATGATGGTTGATCGCACATAGAAATATGTGGCTCAGGACGAGCCAACTTTGAAATAAAGTTGGCTGGAGACCATCACTCACCCCTCCAACTGTAGCCAAGCTGGCTACAACAACAACAACAACAGCATGATTTCCTTAGGGTCTCAGGAGTCTCCTGGTGTTTTATGCTAGGTGCGGGCAGTTGCCTAACACTTTCGCTTATTATTATTATTATTAATTTTATTCAAAGATTTCACTCATTTATTTGAGGTATACATACATACATTGGTTTTAAAAACAATATGTACATAAATTAATTGATATTGAAACATAACACAAAGAAACACATTATTATTATTAAAAATGATGATTACAAAGAAAGGGACAGAAATGGAAACAATAAAGAGGAGGAGAAAAATAAGATAAATAAATTATGTCCTAACTAAAGGGTGTGGTTTTTGCGTATGGCAACCTCTTCCACCCACCTAACCCAAACTATGTATGTATGTATTAATTTATTTGTGGTGAAGAACAGGCCTCTTCACAATTTTTTGTGTGGTAGCGCAGCATTACTAAGAGCCTCCTTCACATTTCGAATTATTCTATTACATTAGTTTCTTTTTACTCTGGTAATGCCGCCACTGGTCGTTACTCATACAAGTAACTACTCATTTTTCCTCACGAGGTATGCGTATGAGTGGACCCCGAACATCCAAGTACAGAGCAGAAAAATTCCTGCCCCGCTGGGGATCGAACATAGGTCACCGTGTGTGCAATGCCTAGCGCGCTAACTCACTCTGCCAACCCAAACTATTTCAATAAGAATTATTTTTATCTTTCGTCAATAGGCAGCCGAGGCCGAGACGCGAGAACTGGAGAAAGTGGCCTCTAGAGAGGAGGCCGATAGCAAAGGAGGCCCTGATAAGGAGGAAGGGCCGAAGAAAGCGGAAAGGCCGCAGAGTATTGGAAGTCTGGGCCTGTCGGGCGGCCCCAAGAGAAAGAAACAGAGAGACCTGGAACTGAAACAGTTGGACCTGATTGTAGGGGCCGATGAAACAGGTGAGGTTTTTTTTTTAATTTTATTTTTAGGACAGGTGTTTATTATTATTATTATTACAGGTAGCTTCTTGTCGACCGCACTTGAGTGGGAAAAGACGTAGAAAAAGAAGAAGAAGAAGATTACAGGTAGCTTCTTCTAGTTCAGAAGGTTGCACTATTATTCTCCAAACATTCTGTCTCCAATGGAATCTATCTTCTGCCATTCTTCAAAATTTGGTGTGTTCATCTATTCCAAGATGTTGTCTATCCATTTCTTCCTTGGTCTTCCTCTTCCTCTCATTCCTTCTACTTTGCCTGCCAAGTGTTTGACAGCCTTTTTTTATTTCAGATTTAATCAAGTTTTATTTACAAAATATAGTATATACAATTTACAAAAAAATAAAGTTGAAATAATTAAACAAAACTTGATCAAGAGCGGTGCTAATGCCTAGGGCATTCTCTTCTACACCACCCTTGATAAAAAAAAAATGAAAATAAAATATAAGGGCAACACAAAAAAAAGAAGAAAATTAAAAGGATGTATACATGAGTGTAGAATTGTAGATGTATAAAAAAAAATGTCTCTAGGATTGCAAAAAAGTTCAGACGATGTTTTCCCCCACAGACAAAGCCAGTCCAAATCGACTGCGCCAGTTATCCGACGAGGAACCCGCGGACTCCGGACTGGAAGACAACTTCGAGCCCATGACACCCCTGCGCGCGCAACTCTCCCAGACCGAGCTGAGCCGCCCCTGGGCGTCGTCGTGTCTCTCGCTGAATGGGGGCGGGGCCAAGATGAGTGGGGGCGGGGCGAGGGAGGGCTGGGGGGAGGTGGGGCTGTACGTGTGCGGGTTCCAGGATACGGCACTGATGTTGCTGCTGGACCTGGAGGCGGTGAAAACACCCGAGCTGATACTCTACCTGGTGAGTAAAAAACATAAATCAAATTTTATTTTACATTTTGAAACGGAACAGTGCGAAACGGAACGGAACGGTCTTAATAAAATGCACTGTTTCTCTCAAAATGTAAACAAACCGAGGAACCGAGTCGGTGACTCGGTTCCTTTTGGTGAAACGGAATGTTCTAGCTTCTGATTGGTTCTCATTCTGCGTTTTTTTGATAATGGATTATTAAATGAAAGCGCCAAATGTTGAATCTGCATTGTAAATTTATTTTTGAAATGAGATGAGCTAAGAACCAATCAGAGAAGACCTACACAAATACAGCTGATTACAGAAATTTCACTTCTGTTGATCACTGAAATGACCTTGTTAAATTTTCTTTATCTTCAACCAATCAAATGGCCCAAACATGTAAATATGTTCCTGCTGTTCCGGTTCAAATTTTATAATAAAATTCAACTATAGAATGGACACAGACATAAAATTAGGAATTAATATAACACTATTCACTGTATTTATTATAGCTATTAATATTATTATTTTATTTTAGTTTTACCTATTACTCTTACTTAACCTTTTTTTTCTCTTTATAATGACGATTGACTATACTCTGTATCTTTATGTCTAAAATTGTAAATAAATAAATAAAAAATAAATGAGTTGTGATTTCCATTAGGTGTCCCTTTTCCGGAGAATTATGTTGTTCCACAACGTTGGTTTGTGAGTTTCCAGCCTTGGTTGGGCTGAAAACGCTAGCCTCAAATGTTTAGTTCTTCGAAGGGAACAGAATTTTTTGTGAGAAAATTCTGCCCAACTCGAGAATCGAACTAAGGAACTCTGGACCACAACCTTTACACCACAGAGGCTGGCAGATAATAATATTATATTTGTTGTAGTGGGAAATGTCCATCTACTACCTGAGCAAGCTAGACTCTCCTCACCTCAACACTAGACCCTCTCCCTTCTGAAGAGTATTATTATCATTATTGTTGTAGTGGGAAATGTCCATCAACTACCTAAGCAAGCTAGACTCTCTCCTCACCTCAACACTAGACCCTCTCCCTTCTGAAGAGTATTATTATCATTATTGTTGTAGTGGGAAATGTCCATCTACTACCTGAGCAAGCTAGACTCTCCTCACCTCAACACTAGACCCTCTCCCTTCTGAAGAGTATTATTATCATTATTGTTGTAGTGGGAAATGTCCATCAACTACCTAAGCAAGCTAGACTCTCTCCTCACCTCAACACTAGACCCTCTCCCCTCTGAAGAGTATTATTATCATTATTGTTGTAGTGGGAAATGTCCATCAACTACCTAAGCAAGCTAGACTCTCTCCTCACCTCAACACTAGACCCCCTCCCCTCTGAAGAGTATTTTTATCATTATTGTTGTAGTGGGAAATGTCCATCAACTACCTAAGCAAGCTAGACTCTCTCCTCACCTCAACACTAGACCCCCTCCCCTCTGAAGAGTATTATTATCATTATTGTTGTAGTGGGAAATGTCCATCAACTACCTAAGCAAGCTAGACTCTCTCCTCACCTCAACACTAGACCCCCTCCCCTCTGAAGAGTATTATTATCATTATTTAGTTGTTATATGGAGAATGCTCCCTCACTCAACCTAGACTCCCTCCCTCTGAAGAGTATTATTATCATTATTGTTGTAGTGGGAAATGTCCATCAACTACCTAAGCAAGCTAGACTCTCTCCTCACCTCAACACTAGACCCCCTCCCCTCTGAAGAGTATTATTATCATTATTGTTGTAGTGGGAAATGTCCATCAACTACCTAAGCAAGCTAGACTCTCTCCTCCCTCAACACTAGACCCTCCCCCTCTGAAGAGTATTATTATCATTATTGTTGTAGTGGGAAATGTCCATCAACACTACCTATCTCTCCTCACCTCAACACTAGACCCCTTCCCCTCTGAAGAGTATTATTATCATTATTGTTGTAGTGGGAAATGTCCATCAACTAGACTCCCTCCTCTCTGAAGAGTATTATTATCATTATTGTTGTAGTGGGAAATGTCCATCAACTACCTAAGCAAGCTAGACTCTCTCCCTCACACCTCTGAAGAGTATTATTATCATTATTGTTGTAGTGGGAAATGTCCATCAACTAGACTCCCTCCCTCTGAAGAGTATTATTATCATTATTGTTGTAGTGGGAAATGTCCATCAACTACCTAAGCAAGCTAGACTCTCTCCTCACCTCAACACTAGACCCCCTCCCCTCTGAAGACAGCTCCGATACGCCATGCTCCACTTACACCCGCAGTGGGGGATGATTGCCAAGAGTGGTGCTTGGACTTCGGCACAACTCTCCCTCGTCAGTTCTCTCTTCAACCGCCAGCGCAGTGGGAAACATCTGAGCGAGATGATTGTCAAGTAAGTAAAAAAAGTTTCATAAAAAAGTTTCATTTCATATTTTGTATCTTGAAGACATTCTTTATACTGTACCTTACTTCTTTTTTTTAGCTCGCCAACTGATTTGAAAAAAAATTATCTTATTTTTATTGTTTTAAACGTTTAGGGCTTATCTTGGCTCATAACATCGTAGTAAATAACAATAACACGCTAGTAAATTTGAATAATCATAAACTCACATTTTTCCCGCTTAATATTAAATTTCTAATCGTTTCTTTAATTCTTTTTTATGACGGGTCATTCATAATTTATATGTCATCAAGACCATTTGTCAAAGAAATAAAAATAATATAAGTTTTCCAATGTATTTCGCTTTTTCATCTAAGTATTTCGTTTCTTTATTGCACGAAACGTTTTTTTTTTTGAGAAACTGATGATGTTGAAAGCAAAATTAGTAAAAACTCTTTGAATCCAACATTTTAATGACTTGAGACTAGAAAGAACCTTGCTTGTTTCATTCTCAGATACGACTACCAGGTCATCTACTGCTATCAGTTCGCGAACCACCACATCTTCTACCACCAGAACTCTGAGTCCACCACAGGTCTGCCACCTCCCTCCGATCTCATGGGGTCAATAGCTCTCAAAGCCAGACGGCGACTAGAGAGAGACAGCCAGCTGATAATCTTGTAAGCAGTGTTCAGATCTCATGAGCTCCATAGCTCTCAAAGCCAGACGGCGACTAGAAAGAGACAGCCAGCTGATAATCTTGTAAGCAGTGTTCAGATCTCATGAGCTCCATAGCTCTCAAAGCCAGACTGCGACTAGAAAGAGACAGCCAGCTGATAATCTTGTAAGCAGTGTTCAGATCTCAAGGGCTCCATAGCTCTCAAAGCCAGACGGCGACTAGAAAGAGACAGCCAGCTGATAATCTTGTAAGCAGTGTTCAGATCTCATGGGCTCCATAGCTCTCAAAGCCAGACGGCGACTAGAAAGAGACAGCCACTGATAATCTTGTAAGCAGTGTTCAGATCTCATGGGCTCCATAGCTCTCAAAGCCAGACGGCGACTAGAAAGAGACAGCCAGCTGATAATCTTGTAAGCAGTGTTCAGATCTCATGGGCTCCATAGCTCTCAAAGCCAGACGGCGACTAGAAAGAGACAGCCAGCTGATAATCTTGTAAGCAGTGTTCAGATCTCATGGGCTCCATAGCTCTCAAAGCCAGACGGCGACTAGAAAGAGACAGCCAGCTGATAATCTTGTAAGCAGTGTTGAGAAGTTGAAAACTATATGAAATCCAAGTTGAAATCCATGGCGCGTGAATGCACCGGTTCTCGTTGATCACTGAAGTTATAGCAACGTCCAGCAAGGTGAAGACTTCGTGATGCTGGCATTCCGGCTCAACCCAGGCTGGGTGAGGTTAATGTGGGTAGCAGGTTTGTGAGTTTCCCGTTGAGTTTCTGCGAATGGAGGGTGATATGACCATGCAGTTTGAAAGCGACGTTAAAACCTAAAAAAAAGAGTTCTAGAGTGAAAGCCTGCTGGTCGTGATACTGTTAAGTAACGTCACCTGTGATGAGAATCTAGATGGGTGACCATCTCTGAGATAGCCAGCAAGCTTATGAAAAAAAGAATCATTTCTCCTAAGTTTTTTTGCTAGGATAATTGCCCAACCCAGGCTGGGTTAAGTAGGCTGCAGGTCTGTGAGTTTCTTGCAAATGGAGGGTTATACCCCCATCATGTAGTTGAAAGTAATGTTAAACCCAGATTAAAAGAAAATGTATCTTGTTTTCTATTTCGTAGCCATGAAACAGGAGCTACTGTAAACGCTTGTAGTATGTGTTATAGCTTGCCCATCCCGTAATAAGCCAGCCCTCTGATGGGCGAGATGTTACACAATACTTCCCACTTAGGTGCTGTGTCCACACGAGTTATGAGTGATATTTGTAAAGTGATCTCTCTGTTTATGTATGAAATAATACAAGTTTTGCATGTTTAAATTAAATTATTTCTATGTATGAATCCTAACTATATGTATTATAACTGTTAACTTGATGTATATAAATATAGGCGTACCTATTTGTATCAGTTTATGTTTCGGGAACTTGAGGCCGTATTATGAAACAGGATTAGTAATTCTAAGTCGGCCCTTAGATTTTATCAGCTGACCGATTGGTATTTTAAAACAAGATTTTCCGTCACCAAGGCTGGCCACAGCTCCGTTACGCCACAGAGGTAATATTTAGCTACACAACCCGGCTTAGATATGACCTCTACAGTTGTTGTCAAGGTGAAAGTTAAGGGATAGTGTTCACTAAGATCTACTAATCCTGTTTCATAATTCGGTCGTTAGTTTTGTTAATAAGATCAAACAAAATAACATACTTATAACATGTTATTTTATATATACAAATACCTACTTACGCGTATCTTAATTTAGTAAAAACGAGTTTATTATCTGTAAAAGTTTAGGCCCAAGTCGAGACTCGACTGCTGGGGCGCTGGGTCCCAGCTCATGTAGATTTAGCGTCACCTGATCAAATTGGAGCTCTGTGATTAGTGGAAATTGATCACGTGACGCTAAATCTACATAATTTTGGGGGGGGGGGTTAAATGATGGAATTGATTTTTGTTTGTTTCAGTTTTCTCGTAGAAAAATCAAAACTGTCGTGTTTTCCCCTTTTCTTATCTTTGTATTAATTTCTATTATTTCATTATTCAGTGTGCTATGTATCATGATTTTTATAATAAATGTGAAATACATGTATTAATTATTACTATTATTTCATTATTCAGTGTACTTACATGTTTTTTTTTTATATATACTTAATGTGAAATACATTTGATGAAATTTGTTGCGTCAAATTACGATTAAAACAAATACAATATAAACTAAACTGTCGTGTTTTCCCCTTTTCTTATCTTTGTATTAATTTCTATCATTTCAATTTTCAGTGTGCTATGTATCATGGTTTTTTATAATACATGTGAAATACATGTATTGTATTAATTATTACCAATATTTCATTATTCAGTGTACTTACATGTTTTTTTTTTTATACAGGGTGTCCCACCAAACTTGGACACCTCAAATTACTCGGCCCCTGAAAGAGTTTTTGAAAAATAAAAAAATCTAGGGTACATGTGCTAATTATGCGGTTTCAGTCATGAAATTTTTTTTATACAGGGTGGTTCAAAAGTCAGAAATTGAGGTGTTAACTTTCGATTTTCAAATGGATCGACCTGAATTTTATTTGATAATTTTACTTTTAAATGGTTCTTGAGTACTTTTTTAAACAAAAATATTACATACAGGGTGGTTTTTTTTTCGACCAATTTTTTTTCTAAATCCTGAATAACTCAAGTTCCTTTAATTTTTTCGAGAACAAGAATAGAATGTGTTTGTGTAATGAATACACGCACTTTTAATTGGAATCAATTTTTTTTATACAGGATGGTTCACAAGTGAAATATCTACTTGATTTTTTTTAAAACCGAGTTTTTTCGATTTTTTATTTAAGATTAATAATTCTCGTCTAATTTTACACATTTTTCGTTAGTCATATCGAAAAACAAAACTAAAGTGTTGTACAGGGTGAGACATATTTTTTTTTGTAACACCCTGTATATGGGCAGTCAAAGAGACGCAAAATTAAATATAAAGACTAAATATGCAAGAAAAACTTTGATTTTTAATTAAACTAAAAAGTTATGGTGTTTTAACTAATATTGTCGCATGGACCACCCTGTAGATATTTTCTTAAACCATCATATGAGTAGTCGAAACTGTCTAAAATTCAACGAGGAGTCCAAATCTGAAAGAAAAAAAATGAATTCAAAAAGCCATTTTCATTTTTGTGTCTACTCCTACCTACTTTTTATTTCAAGTTTTAAAATCATTCATTGTGGACACCAAATTGAAAATGGCTTCAAATTCGTGTTTTTTATTTGTTTTTCCCCCATGATTCGAAGTCTTCGTTGAATTTTATACAACTTCGAGTACCTATATGATAGTTTAAGAAAATATCTACAGGGTGGTCCATGCGACAATATTAGTTAAAACACCATAACTTTTTATTCTAATTAAAAATCAAAGTTTTTCTTGCATATTTAGTCTTTATATTTAATTTTGCGTCTCTTTGACTGCCCATATACAGGGTGTTACAAAAAAAATATGTCTCACCCTGTACAACACTTTAGTTTTGTTTTTCGATATGACTAACGAAAAATGTGTAAAATTAGACGAGAATTATTAATCCTAAATAAAAAATCGAAAAAACTCGGTTATAAAAAAAATCAAGTAATTATTTCACTTGTGAACCACCCTGTATAGAAAAAATTGATTCCAATTAAAAGTGCGTGTATTCATTACACAAACACATTCTATTCTTGTTCTCGAAAAAATTAAAGGAACTTGAGTTATTCAGGATTTAGAAAAAAAATTGGTCGAAAAAAAACCACCCTGTATGTAATATTTTTGTTTAAAAAAGTACTCAGGAACCATTTAAAAGTAAAATTATCAAATAAAATTCAGGTCGATCCATTTAAAAATCGAAAGTTAACACCTCAATTTCTGACTTTTGAACCACCCTGTATAAAAAAAATTTCATGACTGAAACCGCATAATTAGCACATGTACCCTAGATTTTTTTATTTTTCAAAAACTCTTTCAGGGGCCGAGTAATTTGAGGTGTCCAAGTTTGGTGGGACACCCTGTATATTGTGAAATACATTCGATGAATTTGTTGCGTCAAATTACGATTAAAACAAATACAATATAAACTAGACTAGAAATAGTTTTATCATTGCATAGAGTAGGTTTAATTTTAATATCGCCTTATTTATACTGCCCAATTAGGACTAAAGAGTACCGTTATTCCAGCAGTAACCTTATGACGTAATATTATGTGTTCAAAATTCCAAATGAGAGGATAAATTGTCATTTTTCGGCTGGGTTTTGAACCCGCGACCGCTGCATCACCAGTGAGTTGCCTTGACCACTCAGCTACCGGGACAGACAGACTAGGTTATAATAATAATAATAACACTCTTGCGTGGAAGGCAACCATCAGGCGAGGTTACTGCTCAAAGCATTTTCTACCACCCAACCCTCAGAGTCGTATTATAATGCGATCACAAACTCAAATTAATGAGGAAAAATTCATGCACTGGGTGGGATTCGAACGAACGGATCCCTACGCTACCTGGATTACTAGACTAGCGCGTTAACCAATTGACTACCAGGGCACGGTTATACAAGTATAAATAAAATAAGATGCTTATGTAGTAAGGTGAGATGTTTCACTCAAATGAAAGACAGATGCAGGCGCTTGATGTATATAACAACATCTATACTTATAAAAGAGAGTTTCACTGACTGACTCACTCACTGATTCATCACTGTTTTTCCGAACTGGTAAGTCCTAGGAAGCTGAAATTTGGTAGGTAGCTTTGTCTTATAGTCTAGATGTGCAATAAGACGGGATTTTTCGAAATTCCCACTACAACACCTACCATTGGCGAAAAAAGATTTTTTGCTTTCACGGCCATGGCTCAGCCCGCAAAGCCCGCTAGTATAACATTTGTATATAACAACATATACCATAATTATGTATATAACAACATATAACATAATATGTATAATTGTATATAACAACACTAATGACAGAACAAATATTCGGGTCACACCCGCCGCCACCTCTTCGCCAAACCATCAAACACACACGTCACACCATACACACAATCAAACACACACCTCACAAAATACACACGTAGGGATCCGTTGGTTTGAATCCCACCCAGTGCATGAATTTTTCCTCATTTGAGTTTGTGACCTCAGAGTCTTACAATTATTAAAGTCTCATTCAAATTCGAACCCTCGTGATGCTGGCTATTCCCGGCCCCACTCAGGCTGGGTGAGGTTAATGTGGTTAACTGGTTTGTGATTATCCAGAGAATGGATGGTAAAATCACCATCCTGATATGAACATCCAGTTAAAAGCGACTTTAAACCCAAATTAAGAAGCGTAAGGGGTGTGTCATGTTTCACATATTGCACATTGCATAGTCATACTAAAAGTCAGGCGTTCATTCAAATCTTTCCAAGCTAGGGCAGATGGTGTTGCACATCGCATGGAGGATAAACCGCCGTCGTGATAGTAGTCACCGTGGCAGAGTGAGTTAGCGCGCTGGGCATTGCACGCACGATGACCTGGGTTCGATCCCCAGCGGGGCAGGAATTTTTCTGCTCTGTACTTGGATGTTCGGGGTCCACTCATACCTCGTGAGGAAAAATGAGTAGTTACTTGTATGAGTAACGACCAGTGGCGGCATTACCAGAGTAAAAAGAAATTAATGTAATAGAATAATTCAAAATGTAAAGGAGGCTCTTAGTAATGCTGCGCTACCCACAAAAATTGTGAAGAGGCCTTGTGCTTCACCACAAAGAAGTTCGTACATACATACATATTATGACCATGCGAAATCGACGTTAAACCTCCTCCAACAATATAACGAACCCTTACATTCGAGTTGTTCACTTTGGCCTAGCAGTATCATACTCGCCTTGCACTCCAGGTGACCCGGGTTCGATTTCCATAGACAATAACATATTGGCCCGGACCATCTCCAGCGTGATAATGTCCCTCACTAAAATTTAGATGTTTTTAAAAAGAAAAAAGAAAAAGATGAGTTTTTCTCAGCCGTTTTTATTTCGTAGCCATGAAACAGGAGCTACTGTAGGCGCTTGTGGTCTGTGTTGTAGCCTACCCAACCCATGGTATGTCTTCCCTATGATGGGCGAGAAGTAACAGAATACTTCCCAATTAGATGCTGGGTCACCACGAGCATCGTACAATTCTTCCTCATATATTTGAGTTTCTGACCTCATAATAATAAGACTCTGAAGGTTAGGTGGTAGAAAACGCTTTGAGCATTAAGCTCGCCTAGTTTTGTACCTTCCACTAAAGAGTGTTATGATTATTATAATAAAAATGTGATATAATCAATATTATTTATGATGTTCACACTGTTCATTTAGAGTTCAGGATGTAGGTAATTTACACGAGAAAAAATAAAGCAGGGATCAGCACATTTTTGTTTTGCATGTTCTAATTATTATAATAATAATTATTGTTGACTGACACTTTAACACGATTTATAATAGAAGTTAGGTATTGCAGGAAATGTTTTTTTTTTTTTTTTTTTTTTTTTTTGTTTGTTACTTTCAAAAGATTATTTTTTATTGAACAAATTCTTTCATCTTCATAAATAAAATTTAAATGTAAAAAATAACTTATTAATAAAACGAAAATTAGGAACATGGCAAGTTAAGTGGCCAATTATGCAAAGCATGTGTTAGGCCACTTTTTATTATAATTATATTATTATTTAAAACTGTCCTTGTAGTTTAAAAAAAAAAATATATATATATTATAAATTTTGAAGATGTTAAAAAATGTTTTTATGTTATGTGTGGAGTGTTTTTGATTGTTATGTCTGTTTTATTGAGTACTTATACATTCAAATAATTAGGGAAAAATTGTTATTTTAAAATATTTAAGATTTTATTTTTATTATTGTTAATAGACAGCCATTGTTTCAGTCTGTATTTTAAAATTGTTAAAATTGGATTGTCCTTTATATCTTCAGGTATCTCATGTATTTTTAATGTGATTGCATTATTTTTATGGTAGGTAGTAATATAACCTATGTGGCATTATTTTAGACAGGGTGTAATAAGACAGCGGCGCTGACTGAAATTAAGCAATGTAGTCCTAGGCCTAGCGGTAGCATGCTCGGCTTGCACTCCAGGTGACCTGGGTTCAAATCCCGGCGGGTTCAGATTTTTTCTCCTCTATACTTTTGATGTCGAGACTCACCCTAGCCTCGTGAGGAAGGGGTAATTGTAGAGTGGGCAACGATCAGTGGCGGCATTACGAGATTGATATTGGAATATGATGGTTGGTTGGAGATATATTATTGTTGGAGATACTAATAATTGTGACAGAATAACACAATTGACTAGGTTTTTTTATCATTATAGTTGAAAGTGACGTTAAACTCAAATAAACAAAAATAATTAATCAGCTGATCAGTGCTGTAGAACTGTGTAGACCTCTAAGAATCTCGCTCGAGCCAGCATCGATGGCATGTTGAATACACCGGTTCCCTTCAGAACACCGAAGTTAAGCGACATCCAGCGAGGTTAAGACTTGGATGGGTGACCATTCAAATTCTAACTCTCGTGACGCTGGCTTTTCCCGGCCCCACTCAGGCTGGGTGAGGTCAATGTGAGTAGCAGGTTTGTGAGTTTCCTGCGAATGGAGGGTAAAACCCCCGTCGTGATATGACCATGGCAGTTGAAAGCGACGTTAAAACCCCACTTAAAAATAAAAAAAAAATCTCGCTCGAACACTAACTATATGACCGGACGGACGTGTATTGAAAAAATTCAAGTGTCTATCTTTGGCCGTTAAACAGTCAAAAATCCGTATCGGTACTTTTTGTTTTCACGTCCATGTATATTAGAACTCGAATGAGGTCTACAGTTCACAGAACGACTGAAGTTTGTACGAACCTGAATACGTATATGACAACAAAAGTGACGTTTTATGAGCCCGAAGTAAAGAATTCTCTCATATAGGTAGGTATGTTGAACACATTTTAAACACGCTTTAAAATAAATAGCAGCAAAGCTCTTTATTTTATTGCGATCTCAAATATCGAACAATCTGTTTGTTCCGGAGATATATGATAGTTGTGAAAAAATGGGTGTGAAACCATGTGTAATTTAAACTCTTGACGTTTTTTCCTCATTCTTGATAAGGTTCTCTCTCGACAAATTTAAGTTCAGCGTCGATAGCGCGTTGAATGCACCAGTTTTTCCGACTCGGCATATTTAAATTATTATTAATTAACTCTTTATAAGGACATACATAGTATATATATTAACAGGTAATGATGAAAATTAAAATACCAAATTCAGAACAATATAAACAAGGAAAAAGAATAGAAAAACAACATAGATAACATGAATATTTCTTTATTTTTTTTCAACAAATACTTGTAATATATTTATTTACATATCATATAATCATCTTCTTCCTTTTTAATTACAAAATACATACAGATACATACAGATGTCCTAACTAAAGGGCGGGGTTATTGCCTCGGGCAATCTCTTCCACCCAACTCTTCCACCCAGGATAACCCACACTGTCCCTCAAGTCGTGTGACAAGCAATGCAGCCTGATGGATCTGTGTGGTCAGCTTTATTTTCTCCTGGTCTAGATGTAGAATGTCTCTGTCCATGTATGAACTTACACCATGTTGTGCAATAATAATTGTACATTTTGTTATATTATATTATAGATAATTAAACAGGTCCTGCCTAGGTCAGTGGTGTATGTTGTTCATCTCTACAGTGGACCATAACCAGGGAGTAGACCAATAGTCTGGCTGGGGGACTATAACCAGGGATTAGACAAGTAGTGTGGCTAGAGGACTATAACCAGGGAGTAGACCAGTAGTCTGGCTGGGGGACTATAACCAGGGAGTAGACCAGTAGTCTGGCTGGGAGACTATAAACAGGGAGTAGGCAAGTAGTGTGGCTGGGGGAGGGATGGTCGCCAGCCAACTCAAATAAAATTGAAAAGTTGGCTTGTTCTGAACCACACATTTTTCTATGTCTGTGCCATCAACCATCATGAGAACTTGGGCTTGGGCTTTTTCTTACTAAGCCATTAACCCGGGATCAGTACGGTTCGGTTTTGTAACGTATCCAGTACACGGTAACGTATACGGTTGTGAGAGAAATCTCTCACAACCATACTGATTGCGGGTTAAACCCTTGGGAACTGCCAGCTGGGCGGGCCCGTTAGGGTCTCCTAATCCCTCCTCTGTTCATAGTCCTCTAGCGAGACACTGGTCTTCTCTCTGTTTAACATCCCCACCTGGACCATGTACTTTATCATGTATTTCTCTAATGAAAGTGTTGACTAAAGCCGTATTTTTCTTTCTAACCAAAGTTAACCAAACGGGAATAAAATGAACCAAACTGGAAGCAAGTCATTTTTCTTTTGGAAAAGGCAAAAATTTCCTCTTCCAAAGTTAACCAAAATGGAAGTAGAAAATTCTTGCTTCCAGTATTCTTTTATATAGGTTAAGTGGATTATTTACCTGGATATCGAACCTGGATTTTTTTTTTAATCCAAAAGAAAAATAGACCTATTGATTCAAAGTTCATCCTACGACCCGGACCCCGCCGCCCCCCTCCCCTAACCTCCGCCACTGATGGCCCCTTATGAAGCACAATCCACAGAACGCCAGAACCTCCGTCTCTTCTATTGATAGAGAGAGCTTACTACTCTTATCAGTTATCACTTGTTATCAGTGAACGACGGGAGTGTTCGGAATCAAGACGTACAACAGTTAGACAACAATATTATTTAAATATTATAATAATATTCAATTGAATAATGCGATAAGAATAATAATAATTTTAATAACACTATAATAATAATAATAATAATACTCGTACGTTAACCTATTATTTACAATTTACATTGTCAGATAAAGTGCAGACATTTGTTGAGATCTTTCAAGTATAATACAGTATTTTTTTCAGGAGCGTACCTTCTTCTAGTTAACTAAATTGAAGGTATTTAATTATTTTAATTATTAGTTCAGAAATAATATAGTACCTACATTTTTTTAGTTCGAATTAGTGCTTTTTGAATTAATGGTGTTTACTTTTTCTTTCTATGAACAAAATGTGAACTATAGTTTCATAAAATTAATTAATAAAAATTTCAACAATAAAATAGGGGCATTCCCGCACCATCTTCATAATTAAGGGCCATCACTGTCTTTTTTAATCTTCTGAGCCTTAGCGATGTTGATCAAATTGGTGTTTAAAGCTATTATTATTTTATTTTAAGTCGACTTTCCCTCGCTAATATTCAACGGGGGAATGCTACATCAATTTTGGGTACTCTGCCCAGTGGAAGATCATTGGAAGAGATTTTTTTTATTCAATATTTTTTGAAAGTAGATAAATATATAATCGGGCAGGAACGTTATAAGGTTACTACTTCGTAGTATAGATACCTACCTAGCATCATTTATTTATTAGAATTTCGTTTAGTTATTTTTATTTAGTATTTTATTTAATTAACTGAATAAATAAAAATGATTATGCAATTACATATCTATGTTATGATTATGCAATTGCATATGTTATGATTATGCAGTTATTTTAAAACAATAAATTGACTTGATAATTATGCCATTACATAATGTTATGATTATGCAATTACATAATATGTTATGATTGGCATAACTGCGATTTCTTTACACATTCTTTACTGCAATTTTGATTATTTTATTAAAATTTTAGTGCAGATTATTTTAACAGATACAAGTGTGCTGATTTTTGTTTAAATTGATAGTAATTAAATTATAACATAATATATGCCTATCAGGATTCCAAATATTTTATTATTATTATGATTATTTTGAAGACTTTCAAAAAAACTCATAATCACTGATTTTCACCAAAACTGTCTGATTTTTATTCATAACAAATCTTATTTTTCCAGATTTTTTTTACCTTTAGTTGGAAAAATATCCGTGGTTACAGTTGAAAATATCTCATCCTAGATCAACTTTTCTGTGACATTAGCGAATTTTGGAACTAAACATGGCACCCAGTAAGTAAAAATATAATCAGTAAAACCAAATTCTAAATAAGGAAAAAGACACTGCTAATTATGGACATAATTAGACACAATGGCCAATATTCATCAAAAGAAGAAAAAGCTCTTCCCCGCAAAATTCGAAGGATAAAAGTTTTGAGAGCAATTTTCTTATTTTATAAGATGAGTGTTTCATAGCCGTTTTTTATTTTGTAGCCATGAGGAGCTACTATAGACGCTTGTGGTCTGTTTTTTAGCCTGCCCATCGCGTGGAATGTCTCTGTAGGGCGAGAAGTGACACAATACTTCCAACTTAGGTGCTGGGTCAACACAGGCGCACCGGAAGGTATCCCTTAAAAACAACTGTTACCAAATTAAAAATACAAATCTTTGTCGGCACGGGAAATAGAACCCGAGACTTTCTGCATAGCAAGCGCGTGCTTACCCACTGAGCTAATCGCGTGTTGTTGCTTTTTCTTCTTTAGAAATAAATTAATGGTCCATGGATGTTCATTAGCTGACCTGTGTCTTATAGTAATAATAATGACACTCTTTAGTGGAATTTAACCACCAGGCGAGGTTAATGCTCAGACTCTTATTATTATCTAACCATCTAACCCTCAGATTCTTATTATTATGTGGTCAAAAACTCAAACTAATGAGGAAAAATTCATGCCCTGGGTGGGATTCGAACAGACGGATCCCTAAGCTACCTGGATTACCAGACCAGCGCGCTAACCAGTTGACTACCAGTACATTAATAGCCCCTCTAACTTAACCGTGGAACAAATGCTTGCGAGTCTTTTATTGAAAGCCCCTCTAACTTAACCGTGGATCAAATGCTTGCGAGTTGAAGTAAATGGTTCTAAATACGAAACCGCACGATGGTATAGTACACTGGTAGTTAAGTGGTTAAGGCACTAGTCTGGTAATCAAGGTAGCGTAGGGATGCTTTGGTTCGAATCCCACCCAGTGCATGAATTTTTACTTGAATAAATTGAGTTTGAGACCACATAATAATAAGATTCTATGGGTTAGGTGGTAGTAAATGCTTTGAGCATTAACCTCGCCTGGTGGTTACCTTCCACGAGAGATTATTATTATTATTATGGTACAGAGCCCGCACGATGCAATGACCCAGGTAGAGGAACTGTGTTAGAGTGAATGAGAATGCCGAAGGTATTAACTTCGCCCCGGATTACAAAACTATTGTAAATATAAATTAATGTTGTTCTACCTATACCCGTAAAGTCTGGCTGGGGGACTATAACCAAGGAATAGACCAGCAGTCTGGCTGGGAGACTATAAACAGGGAGTAGACCAGCATTGGCTTGGTTCTGGGAGCCGTTGTCAATTATTAGCCTCCTTGTAAAGACAGTGGTAGAAGTGCTGAGTCATTACTCCACTGTCTGACTACCATCGTTCACGATGAAGCCACCCTATGATGATATTTTTTTTTGTATAGGTATACATTTTTTTAAATTTATTGTTGATTGTTTTGTAAAATAAATAAAGTGTAAATAAATAAAATAAATACCGACCTGAATGTATCTTACCCTCCTCTTATTTATTTCCTCAGACCCTAGCTCCTGCTGTGCTGGGTCCAAGGGACCCGGGTACAGAACCCCACTCGACGCCATGACCCAGGGACCCAGGGAGACACTGCTCTATGTGATCTGCATTCAGCCCAATGGCAAGGACCCTGACTACTTGGCTGTGGTAGACGTAGACCCCACTAGCAAGACGTATGAGCAGGTGAGGTTATTTGTGGGACCTGGTTGAAGGGTTTTCACAAAGTTAGATCTATTGTGAACACATGAGTCGTATTTTTCTTTCTAACTAAAAAAAAATTCCTGGTTAGGTTTTTTCCAAATATTTCCATTTTATTCCAAGGTCATTCGTGAAAGAAAAATGCGTTTGGTTACTTTTAAAGATAAACAATAGACTTAACCTATAATAGAACTGGAAGCAAGAATTTTCTACTTCCACTTTGGTTAACTTTGGAAGTGGAAATTTTTCCTCTTCCAAAAGAAAAATGACTTGCTTCCAGTTTGGTTTATTTTATTCCCGTTTGGTTAACTTTGGTTAGAAAGAAAAATACGGCAATGGATTGAACCCGTAAATTTGTATATAAAAAAAACAGTTGATTCTCTAGAGAGATACGAGTATATAGTGAGGGCGAGAGTTTTACCCTCCGTTTGCTGGGAATCGTACCAACTACAAAAACATTAACCACACCCAGATGTTATAAACATCTTCAAAAGCAGTCGTAGAAGGGAATTAAATTTTAACCCTTCCCCACTAACGTGGTCTCGAAACTGAATTACATTTTAACCCTTCCCCGCTCAGGTGATTTCGCGTTGCTACATGACGCACGTGGGAGATGAGTTGCACCACTTCGGCTGGAACTCTTGCAGCAGTTGCCATGACGACGCGACCTGCTCCCGTGACAAACTCATCCTGCCTGGCTTGGGTAGTGACCGCATCTACATTCTGGACGTTAGCGATCAGAAGTCGCCGAAAATTCACAAGGTACGTCTTAGTTGTACGTATATGTTCTGATATTCATGTACATCTAGTACCTACAACTTCTCACTTTTCTCTTTATACTGATTAAAAAAGAGAGGTTAGTTGATGGCACGAATATTCAGAACTATTACCTGCTGATGAGAGCAAATAAGCTCAAAATATTTGTCCAGGTATTTTCTGATATTCATGTACAATGTACATCTACTCGTAGTACAACTTCTCACTTTTCTCTTTATACTGATACTGAGTTCTTTTTATGTGTTCAACTTATTCCTTTTGGAAAAAGGAAAGATAAAGTGTTTCGCAGCCTTTTTTATTTCGAAGCCATGAAACTAGAGCTAGTGTAGACGCTTGTGGTCTCTGTTGTAGCTTTCCCATCCCGTAGTATGCCTCCCCTCTGATGGGCGAGAATTGACACAATACTTCCCACTTAGGTGTTGGATCACGAGAAAGTGAATCTTATCAACAACCGTAACCAAATTTTGAATTTAATTTTTGATTGCTGCAGGGGTTCGGACTCGGGACCTTTTTTAAGCTTTAATTATTAGGTAGAACAGAAAATATATACGGTAGAACACAATGAAATATAAAGAAAAACAAAAAGATTAAACAAATATGCAAGAAGGAAAAAAAGAGAGAAATGTCCTACCTAAAATGCGGGGTTATTGCCTGTGGCAATCTCTTCCACCCGACCTTCCGCAAAGGAAGTATCTCGCTTTGCGTCTCGCTAGAGGACTATAAACAGAGAACAGACTAGCCAACCCTTACAAGCCAGGCTAGCTTGCAGTTTCTTAAGGGTTTAATGGCTTATAAAGAAAAGTCCAAGTCCTCACGATGGTTGATCGCACATAGAAATATGTGGTTCAGGACGAGCCAACTTTGAAATAAAGTTGGCTGGAGACCATCACTCACCTCTCCAGCTGTAGCCAAGCTGGCTACAACAACAACAACAACAAGAGAGTATCTCACCACTGATCAAATCGTGAACTTTTTGAAATAATGTTTCAGGTCATTGACCCCGCGGAGGTGCACAAGTATGACGTCACCGCTCTGCACACCTCCCATTGCTTGCCGTCGGGGGAGGTGATGATCTCCTGTATGGGCGACACGAGGGGCGGGGGCAAGTGCGACTTCCTGCTCGTGGACCCTCAGGAGGGGCGAGTCAAAGGTGAGGGGCACTGAGGGGCGGTTGGGTGGTAGAGAAGGCCTGAGGCACAATCGAACAATCAGACTTAGGGCCGAATTTTTTTATTATTGAACATAACATCATTTAGACTTTAAAGAGACTTTATAAGAAGAGCTAGGAGAAGATGGAGGAGTGGAGAGTCGTTGTTGGGGTATGAAGATGGCATTGATCATTGGAAAAGAGAGTAGTGACAGCGAAGAAAAAAATTCAATTGAACGTTTTTAAATAAAGTTATTCGATTAATTATATAAAATTCTCAATTACAAATTATTAAAAAAAAAATTTTTTAGACTTTAAAGTAATCCAAACGACAATACTAATGTCCTAACAAGGCATCCAAACGAAAGGTTATAATGAAACAGGTTTGGATTTAATTATAGTAGCCATTATCCCTTCACACGCCCTCTAGTGGGAAATTCAACTAATCACAGCGCACTATAGCCTGAGTCTGCTGATAGTGTCCACTTAGATTAAATTTAATCCTGTTTCATAATTCGGAATTAGAGGTACTACCTTTTTCCGTATTAACCTCGAGCATTAACCTCGCCTGGTGGTTGGTTACCTTCCATTATAGAGGATTATTATCATTATTATTATTTCTGACCGACCTCAGTAGCTTGATCGATAACGCGGAAGACTTGCAACCTGGACGTCGGTGGTTCAAGTCCCGAATTCAGCGTATATTTAGTCTTCTTCTTTTACTCTGTCTTATCCCGCTTGAGCAGGGTCGACGTTGTTCAACCTCATGGTCGAGGTTGGTTGGTTTTGGCACATTTTTTACGGCTTCAGCGTAAATTTAGTAAAGCGGAATAATCGTGATATCACGAAACTGATGATCATTACAAATAAGATAACTATTATTATGTCTGTCTGATTGTATCCCAGGACTCTGGATCAAGGGCGACCACCAGGCCAAGTTTGGTTACGACTTCTGGTACCAGCCCCACTGGGACACCCTCATCTCCTCAGAGTGGGGGGCGCCCAAGTCCTGGAAAACGGGCTGCCATCTGGAGGATGTGAATGACCCTGGTATGTACTGTTTTTTTTTTTTTTCTTCAAAATATTTGCCCATGAAGACTTCATGTACCATTTGAACAAAATGCAACAAGTCACAACGAAAAGCTCAAATTACGGTAAAAGCTTCAAATTAGGATTTGAAATACAGTATCCCAATTTTTTTTTACTTTTATAAAGAAAAAAAAAAAAAAATATATCATTAAGATATATCACTTTCCATTATTGAGATATTAATTTTTTGTCTCTCCTGAAAAGTAGGATTTGACGGACATGTGACCTTTTGGTCAGATGCTCCTCAAGTATTGTTTTTCCAGAACATAGTTTTAGCCCAATTGGGATTTTATCTATTTTTTGACCATATTGTAGTTGGTTGAATGACATACTTATGACATCCATTATTATTATCTATTATTTAACACTTTATTAATATGGACATATATGCAACACAGATAATTACAAATTAGTAGGTATAAGAAGACTTAAAGAGAGGAAAAAATTAAGAAAAAAATAAATAAATATACGTATACACTATACATAATATGTGCAGTATGTGCATTGATAGTCAAGTGGTTAACGCTCTAGTCTGGTAATTCAGGTAGCGTAGGGATCCGTTGTTTCGAATTTCACCCAGAGCACGAATTTTTCCTCAATTTGAGTATGTGACCACATAATAATAAGACTTTGAGGGTTAGGTGGTAGAAAATGCTTTGAGCATTAACCTCGCCCGGTGGGTACCTTCCAATTAAGAGAATTATCATTATTATAATTATATGTCCTAACTAAAGGAAGGGGTTATTGCCGTTGGCAATCTCTTCCATCTAAATTTTCAAAAGACTCTATATTCTTTTGACTCGAAGGTGGTAAAATTTTGCAGTCCGTATGTACGTTTGAAACGAAAAGACTGAAAAGCACCTTTACGTTAGCAGCAATTATTATCTTTTAGTCCACCTCAATAATAAAATGTACATATTTCTAAGTTTTTTTTTTTAATTTATTGTTAAATTTTTTGTTGTTGTTGATGATTGTTTTGTAAAAAAATAAAGTGTAAATAAATAAAATAAATAAATAAATAAATAAATAAATAAATAAATAAATAAATAAATAAATAAATAAATAAATAAATAAATAAATAAATAAATAAATAAATAAATAAATAAATAAATAAATAAATATATAAATAAATAAATAAATAAATAAATAAATAAATAAATAAATAAAAACTCTCCTCCATCTCAGATCTGTACGGCACATCTCTCAACATCTTCTCCTACTCAGAGCGACGCCTCCTTCAGGTCATTGACCTCGGGGTGGAGGGCATTGCCCCCCTGGAGATCCGCTTTCTGCACAATCCCAAGGCCGAGGAAGGCTACGTCGGGTGTGGCGTGACGGGGAACCTCTTCAGGTGGGTGGCCTAAACCATTATTATTATTATAAAAATATTTATTAGATAACAAGACATGTTTTTTACAGCACAAATAGTAATAGTAGTATTTATTTATTTTGATTGGGCACCAAGTTCTTCAAGTTCTTTTTAACTGAAGACTATTCGGGCCTATATCTTGGTATTATTTGCCCTCTCATTCGCAGGAAACTTACAAACCTGCTACCCACATTGACCTTATCCAGCCTGGGTTGGGCCGGAATGCCAGCATCACGAAGTCTTCACCTCGCTGGACGTTGCTTAACTTCGGTGATCCTACGAGAACTGGTGCATTCAACGCGCCATCGACGCTGGCTAATAGCACAAATAATGATTACAAAGAAATGAGAAAATTTAAACAATACATAAACATATGTCCTAACTGTAGGGCGGAGTTATTACCTATGGCAATCTCTTCCACCCAACCCAAAAATATCATTGAACGTCCAGCTAGGTGAAGACTTCGTGGCGCTGACAGTCCGGCCCAACCCTGGCTGGGTGAGGTTAATGTGGGTAGCAGGTTTGTGAATTTCCAGCGAATGGAGAGTAACACCCCTGTCGTGATATGACCATGCAGTGACGTTAAAACCAACAAAAAAAATCGCTTTACTAAATACCTACTCAATTTGGGACTGGAGAACCACTGACCTCTGATTACCTACCTTTCCGACGAGCTCGCGATTAGCTTAGTGGTTAAGCACTCGCTTGCCATGCGGAAGGTCCCGGGTTTGATCCTCCGCGCTGACAAAAAATTGTATAAAAAAACTGGTTACAATAAAATTGTTTGTAAGGGATACCTTCCGGTGCGCTCTTGTTGACCCAGCACCGAAATGGGAAGTACTGTGTCACTTCTCGCCCATCAGAGGGGAGGCATACTGCGGGATGGGCAGGCTGCAACACAGACCACAAGCGTCTACAGTAGCTCCTGTTTCATGGCTACGAAATAAAAAAGACTGTGAATCACTCATCTTTTTTTTTTCCTTATTATAAAGAAAGAAAAAAAGCAATTTACTTACCTGTTTAATATTTTTTTTTTTTAAGGTTTTGCCCCGGAACCGCTTTCGCATTACTTCAGGCCACTTTACCTTTTCATCCATGCCATTTCGGAAACGGAAAAGCTCGGTCAGAATTTTCCGCTCCGGCCGGGATTCGAACTCGCAACCTCCGGGTCAGCAACCAATGCTCTTAACCACTGAGCCACGAAGATCGGCTACCTGTTTAATCTAATCAGTGTAAACAATGTTTATAAATTTCTGGTTGCACCGACCTCAGTAGCTGGATCGATAAGGCGGCTGTGAATCACTCGGCAAATAAAAAACACTGCCAATTATGGACTCAATACTTCCTCGTGATTGCTTCACATTGTAAACACGTGCCAATTTTGAGATTTTATAGAAAATTACTTGTTTTTCCAAAACGGCTCAACCGATTTTCTTCAAATTTGTTTTATATGGTAGAAAACCGTTTTTTCTACATTATAAATTCTACAAAAAATTCTGTATCGGCAAGTCGTGGTCCTTATTTTTTTACTTTTTTGTCAAAAATTTCGGATTTTCTTAAATATCAGAGTCAAATTATAATTATATTTAAAAAAAAATATAAATAACATATGTAAAACAATAATATGGATATTCTTACAAAATTTCATCGAAATCGGGTGTACCGTTCACGAGATATAAGCGTTTAAGTAAAAAGTTAGTGGTCAGGCGCATGGTCTCTTTCACCCAGAACCGCTGGTATGCATTCGATGAATTTAAAATGGGACCATCTACAGAATGTCTCCTAGATGTGTGCAAAATTTCATCAAAATCGGTCGAGTAGTTTCCGAGATTTGCGCGTTACAAGGAATCGTTTTAACAGACCGACAGACAGACCGACAGACCGACAGACCGACAGACCGACAGACCGACAGACCGACAGACGGACACAAAACCAAATTTACTCAGTAGGTTATGAAACGTCCAGAAATATAAAAAAAAATTGAAATCGGAGCAAAAAAATATTTTTTTTTACAAAAACGAACACAATACTTCCGATTTCTAATATTAGAAATTTCTCGGAAGTAAAAGGCTGTAAAACACTCATCTTAAAAAAAAAAACGTTTGTACTTCCAGATTCTACCGCCAGAGCGACGGCTCCTACAAGGCAGACAAGGTGGTCGACATTCCTTCCAAGCAGGTGGAGGGGTACCCTGGAGGTGATGTGGTGGCATGTAGGTACCACTTATAGATAAGATAATATACCCGGGGGGCGAGGTGGTCGCATGTAGGTACCACTTAGAGATAAGATAATATACCCGGGGGGCGATGTGGTGGCATGTAGGTACACCTTATAGATAAGATAATATACCCGGGGGGCGATGTGGTGGCATGTAGGTACACTTAGAGATAAGATAATATACCCGGGGGGTGAGGTGGTGGCATGTAGGTACCACTTATAGATAAGATAATATACCCGGGGGGCGAGGTGGTCGCATGTAGGTACACCTTATAGATAAGATAATATACCCGGGGGGCGATGTGGTGGCATGTAGGTACCACTTATAGATAAGATAATATACCCGGGGGGCGAGGTGGTGGCATGTAGGTACCACTTATAGATAAGATAATATACCCGGGGGGCGAGGTGGTCGCATGTAGGTACACCTTATAGATAAGATAATATACCCGGGGGGCGATGTGGTGGCATGTAGGTACCACTTAGAGATAAGATAATATTCCCGGGGGGCGATGTGGTGGCATGTAGGTACCACTTAGAGATAAGATAATATTCCCGGGGGGCGATGTGCTGGTGGCATGTAGGTACACTTAGAGATAAGATAATATATCCGGGAGGCGATGTGGTGGCATGTAGGTACCACTTATAGATAAGATAATATACCGGGGGGCGATGTGGTGGCATGTAGGTACCACTTATACATAAGATAATATACCGGGGGGCGATGTGGTGGCATGTAGGTACCACTTATACATAAGATAATATACCCGGGGGGCGATGTGGTGGCATGTAGGTACCACTTATAGATAAGATAATATACCCGGGAGGCGATGTGGTGGCATGTAGGTACCACTTATAGATAAGATAAAAATATAAAAAAATGAAGATCTAGTTATTATTATTACTATGAGACTCTTTATTAGTAGAACATATTTGTATACAAACAAATAATGGTAAAAATGAAAATACAAAATTGACAATATTAATAACAAAATGTATACATATGTCCTAACTGAAGGGCGGGGTTATTGCCTAATGCCTATGGCAATCTCTTCCACCTAACATTAGTGATATTATGTCACTTTTTATGCACGAAGCAGCCCTAAATTACACAGCTTGTGCATACTTATTTATTACCTACATATGTATGTAATCCTGAACAGTTTTCACAAAACAGCCCCCGTGTATAACATTTAAACTGGTTTGCAAATATGTAGCTTGATCTCTTTTTGTTCATTATCTATTTGTAATCCAAAGGTACAAACAATGACAAAGTCAAGGTAGATATTAATTAAAAATATACAGGGTCCGCCGAAAAAAAGGAGCCACTCGAAATATCCCGAGAACGGATTTAAATTTTGAGAAAAACTGTACCATTGTATCGAGGGGGAAACCTTTTTATCCTCTTTGCTTGTTCCCAAACCTATACTCGGTGTGGGTATTGTTCATCCTCATGGTTGAGGTCAGTTAGTTTTGGCACATTGTTACGTATGGATGCCCTTCCTAACGCCAACGATACAATTTAATGTCCTGTTTATTTTTCATAAATAAGGAGACATAGTAGGGATTTTTCCTCATTCATTTGCGTTTGTGACCACATAATAACAAGACTCTGATGGTTAGGTGGTAGAACTGGTAGAACATTCTTTGAGTATTTACCTCGCCTGGTGAGTAGTATATAATATGGATATATCGCGAAACACATGCCCATTTTTTCAAAGCTCTGTGTGTGTGGGAGAGTAAGGGGTGCGGATCAGTAAGTAATGTGCTGTGACCCCCCTTTTTTTGATGAGTCTCCCCCCCTTTTATAACATCCTTTAGGATATTGATTGGGGTATTGATTTATTGATTGAGGTATTGATTTATTGAAGTTCCACAAAAAAGTGTTATTGTTATTATTTGTTCCCAACCATGGTGACTGACATAGTCATCTCTCTGGACGACAAGTGTTATTATTATTACTATCTGCTCCCAGCCATGGTGACTGACATAGTCATCTCTCTGGACGACAAGTGTTATTATTATTCTTCTCTGTTCCCAGCCATGGTGTGAGTACTTGAAAATAAGTCCATCTCCCTGGACGACAAGTGTTATTATTATTACTTCTCTGTTCCCAGCCATGGTGACTGACATAGTCATCTCTCTGGACGACAAGTGTTATTATTATTACTATCTGTTCCCAGCCATGGTGACTGACATAGTCATCTCTCTGGACGACAAGTGTTATTATTATTCTTCTCTGTTCCCAGCCATGGTGACTGACATAGTCATCTCTCTGGACGACAAGTGTTATTATTATTACTATCTGTTCCCAGCCATGGTGACTGACATAGTCATCTCTCTGGACGACAAGTGTTATTATTATTCTTCTCTGTTCCCAGCCATGGTGACTGACATAGTCATCTCTCTGGACGACAAGTGTTATTATTATACTATCTGTTCCCAGCATGGTGACTGACATAGTCATCTCTCTGACGACAGTGTTATTATTTCTTCTCTGTTCCCAGCCATGGTGACTGACATAGTCATCTCTCTGGACGACAAGTGTTATTATTATTACTATCTGTTCCCAGCCATGGTGACTGACATAGTCATCTCTCTGGACGACAAGTGTTATTATTATTCTTCTCTGTTCCCAGCCATGGTGACTGACATAGTCATCTCTCTGGACGACAAGTGTTATTATTATTACTATCTGTTCCCAGCCATGGTGACTGACATAGTCATCTCTCTGGACGACAAGTGTTATTATTATTCTTCTCTGTTCCCAGCCATGGTGACTGACATAGTCATCTCCCTGGACGACAGGTACCTCTACACCAGCAACTGGATGCATGGGGATGTGCGCCAGTACGACATTACCGACACGGCCCGGCCCAGGCTGGTGGGGCGCATCTTCCTGGGCGGCAAGCTGCAGAGCGACTCGGGGGTGAAAGTGATCAATGATCCGGAACTGGAGGTACTAGCTCCTTTTTTTTAGCTTTATTAGGTAGAACAAAAAATATATACAGTAGAACACAATGAAATATAAAGAAAAACAAAAAGATTAAACAAATATACAAGAAGGAAAAAAAGAGAGAAATGTCCTACCTTAAGGGCGGGGTTATTGCCTGTGGATATCTCTTCCACCCAACAATCTCTTCCCTTTCTCTCCTATTATTAACCTTCCTTTCCCTTCTATTTTTAAGCTCCTTTTCTCTCCTATTATTCAACTCCTTTTCCCCAATATTTTTTAAGCTCACTTTCCCTCCTATTTTTTTAGCTCCTTTTCCATCTTATTATTCAACTCCCTTTCTCTCCTATTATTTAACTTTCTCTCCCTCCTATCATTTAACTCACTTTCCCTCATATTATTTAGTTCACTTTTTCTCCTATTATTTAACTCCCTTTCCCTCCTAATATTTAGCTCCTTTTCAAGCTCCATAGCGACTCAAGGGTGAAAGTGATCAATGATCCGGAACTGGAGGTACTAGCTCAGGCCCTAAGATTATTCAGCTCCCTTTCTCTCCTATTATTTAAATCCTTTTCCCTCCTATTTTTAATTATCCCTATTATTTATTTCCTTTTCCCTAATATTTTTAAGCTCAATTTACCTCCTACATTTTAGCTCCCTTTCCCTTTTCTTATTTAACTTCCTTTCCCTACTACTTTTTAACTCCTTTTCCCTTGTATTATTTAACTTCATTTCCCTCCTATTTTTGACATTTTCATGTCTTTGCTCTGGCACATAACCAAAATTATGTGACGAAATTATGTAACGAAATTATGTAACGATATTATGTAACGATATAATGTAACGAAATATTGAATTGTAAAGGGAGAGAAGAGGGAAAGTGTGTGTCATGCGCACAATGGCGAAGTATTGAATTGTAGAGGGAGAGAAGAGAGAAGGTATGTGTCATGCGCACAATACGAAATTTGGTCAGTTGGGTTTTGGACCTTAAATAGTAAAGATGAAAATGTCCCAATGGTTGCAGACTCGTATGCAAGCGTTTTTTTAAACAAAAATTTAACATCGCTTTCAACTGCATGGTTATATCAGTAGTCACCGTGGCAGAGTGAGTTAGCGCGAGGCATTGTACACATGGTGACCTGGGTTCGATTCCCAGCGGGGCAGGAATTTTTTTTAGCTTCCTTTTCCTCCTATTATTTAACTCCATTCCCTTCTATTTTATAGCTCCCTCGTCCTCGTATGATTTAACTTTCTCTCCTATCATTTAACTCACTTTCCCTCATATTATTTAGTTCACTTTTTCTCCTATTATTTAACTCCCTTTCCCTCCTAATATTTAGCTCCTTTTCAAGCTCCAGAGCAACTCGAGGGTGAAAGTGATCAATGATCCGGAACTGGAGGTACTAGCTCCCTGTCCCTAGTATTATTTAGCTCCCTTTCTCTCCTATTATTTATCTTCTGTTCCCCAATATTTTTTAAGCTGTTTAATATTACTTCAACAACTGTTCGAGGGTATATGTCCATTTTTGGGTGATGTTTTTTGGAGGAATTGGAGGAAAAATTGATAAGTCCGGTGCAAAAACCAGGAATGTCCTTTTTTTAATTAAGGAGGATAAAAAACAGCTAAGTTTTTAAGCAGCGCATTGTAAGATAAAGGATTTGGAATAAAAATTGTGGTACATAATATGTATTGCACTATCCTATGTCATATGTACACCTCATTAATTTGAGTTTGTGACCACATAATAATAAGACTCTGAGGGATGGGTGGTAGAAAATGCTTTCAGCATTAACCTGGCATGGTGGTTAATTTTCAATAAAAGAGTGTTATTAAGTTATTATCATATATTTCCTCATTTATTTAAATGGTAGATTGGTACATACATTAACAATCTATGGGCTAATATAGCAAACATAGATTTTTTGATCATAATACTTTGAGGTTTCTGAAACATCTTCATAAGCTGCAGAGAAGACAACCATAGCTTCGTGATGGTTTATTATTATTTATTATTAAATTAAAGTATTGTTATTATTATTACATTTATTCTGTATTTACGCATCTGATTTCAGAAACAACCAGACCCTGTCTTCATTAAGGGATCGTCGCTACACAGGATCCAGCCAGATGGTACAGCTGAGTCTGGACGGCAAGCGTCTGTATGTCTCCTCCTCCCTCTTCAGTCCTTGGGACAAGGAGGTCTACCCTGACCTAGTCAAGTTAGTATATCTCTCTCACTATAATGATACTTATGTCTCCTCCTCCCTGTTCAGTCCTTGGGACAAGGAGGTCTACCCTGACCTAGTCAAGTTAGTATATCTCTCTCAATATAATGATACTTATGTCTCCTCCTCCCTGTTCAGTCCTTGGGACAAGGAGTCTACCTTGGGACAGAAGTCTACCCTGACCTGGTCAAGTTAGTATATCTCTCTCACTATAATGATACTTATGTCTCCTCCTCCCTGTTCAGTCCTTGGGACAAGGAGGTCTATCTTGGCAAAATCACCTTGACCTGGTCAAGTTAGTTATATCTCTCTCACTATAATGATACTTATGTTCTCCTCCTGTTCAGTCCTTGGGACAAGGAAGTTACCTGACCTGGTCAAGTTAGTATATCTCTCTCACTATAATGATACTTATGTCTCCTCCTCCCTGTTCAGTCCTTGGGACAAGGAAGTCTACCCTGACCTGGTCAAGTTAGTATATCTCTCTGACTATAATGATACTTATGTCTCCTCCTCCCTGTTCAGTCCTTGGGACAAGGAGATCTACCCTGACCTGGTCAAGTTTAGTATATCTCTCTGACTATAATGATACTTATGTCTCCTCCTCCCTGTTCAGTCCTTGGGACAAGGAGGTCTACCCTGACCTGGTCAAGTTAGTATAAGACTAAAATAATCTTGGGTATTTTTTCGAAAAAGAATAAGGAAAAAAATAATCCCGCCCTTTAGGTAGGACATTAACTTCATTATCTCTTTTTCTTTCCTCGTATCTGTGCTTAATCTTATTGTATTTATTTATAATTTCATTCTATTTTTACTGTATATATTTTTGTTCTACCTAATAAAAGCTCACTATAATAATAATAATTATTCATGTCCATGGTCTGTTCCCCAGGGCCGGCTCCGTGCTAGTTAAGCTGGATGTGGACACAGAGAGGGGAGGGCCTCACCCTGGACCACAACTTCCTGGTGGACTTTGGCAAGGAACCCAACGGTCCGGCCCTGGCTCACGAGATGAGGTAAAAGTGAAACGTGCTTCCACACTTAAATCTAACTAATAATAAAATATACTTTAATAATAATAATAATATCGCCTTTTTATACTGCCCGATAAGGACTATTAACACATAGACGACCGGCATGTTTTTAGTCAGTTCTCCCGTGGGACCGGCGATGTTTAGGCTATTCACAGGCGTAGTACATGCGTGTACCATAGGTGGTACACTCGGTCCATTCCGTACAGACACGCGTGTACCACTGTAGTACACCGGTCGTCCAAGTGTTAAAGTCCCATTATTCCAGCAGTTAGCCCAAGACATATTATTATGTGGTAAAAATCCCAAATGGGAGGATAACTTGTCATGTTCCGGCTGGGTTTCGAACCCACGAACTCTGAAACTTCTGGATTCACAGAGTGCCGCCTTTACCACTGAGCTACCTACCTTTAGTGGAAGGTACCCACCAGGCGAGGTTAATGCTCAAAGCATTTTCTACCACCTAACTACACCTAGAGTCTTATTATTATGTGGTCATGTACTCAAATTAATGAGGAAAAAAAAAAAAATCATGCATTGGGTGGGTTTCGAACCAACGAATGAAGCCTAGACATTGGATCTGGGCGTCTATATAATCCTCTCACCACCGTAGTTTAGGTAGCAGTACCTATCTCACGGACACAGAATTATCAATTATTATTAGCTGCCGAGCTGGTACGGATTTTTTTAAAATATGTATAACGTCCTATATTTCGGACTACTTCCTCAACTGGAGGTTGGGGGGAACAGCACAATGCTCTACACAAGTGACAGTTTGCAATGAGAGAAACACTCAATTAGTTGATCGAAGAACTGCCCAGAATCTGGGTTGCTAAACCGACACAGTGACATACTAAAATTTATTATAAAAATTTACAAAATAGAAGTTTCATATATTGTACAATATACAATTATACACACTTCTCACATTTAATTAATAATATCTGCTATTATTTTTATTTTCATTTTCAAACCTGCAAACAGAAAATTCATATATCTATTATATTTAAAAACATTTTAAACATACACACATCCCAGCACTATCTTCGCAACCCAGTCGTCTTATCTTCTTTCTTGATCCTCTTATTCTCCGCTATTAATGTCTCCCTCCCATTCTTCTGCTGCAGATATCCAGGGGGTGACTGCACGTCAGATATCTGGCTGGTGCCTCGTGAGGACTAGTTGGAACTGTCACTCATTTGTCCTCACGAGCGTGAGCGTATCCTGAAGTTTCAATGGAGAGCCAAGAACAACCCTCGAGCCAAGAGAACCATTTTATCGCCAAAGTTTGTAATAATGTTTTTTATTAATGTTTATAATAATGTTTTTTTATTATTGGTTATAATAATGTTTTTTATTATTGTTTATAAATAATGTTTTTTGTGGTTTGTCACAATTTTAGTGGGTAACGCAAAATATATTACACAACATAACAATACAAAAAAATCAGAAGACTTTTTTTAACATTGAATGTAAAACTTTTCGATGGCTGAAAGTACATGTTCTTCACACATCGGCCCAGGTATTTGATATTCCTTGTTTTACCCTTTATTCCGCCGCTGGTCGTTGTTCACATCAAAATAGCTTCTCATTTTTCCTCACGAGGTATAAGTGGACCCCGTGACAGCAAATAAACTAGAAACAGCTGTACAGGTATGGTTCTGATATTCATGTACATCTCTAATACAACTTCTCACTTTTCTGTTTATACTGATTATACATCCAAGTACAGAGCAGTAAAAATTCTGCGCCGCTGGGGATCGAACCTAAGGCTAATGCTTAAGAACTTGTGAACTCTATTTTGTCTCTTAATTTCACCTTTAGTTTCCAACTATTAGTGGGAGTCATTGTGTTGTATCGTCCATGGAGTTAAGTAATGGAGAACCCGTAATGTCTCAAATCTGTCCCGTTAAATCGGCCATCTTTGTTAGTTTTAACACAGATCGCTTTCAACTGCATTATGACAACTACGGGGGTATGACCGTCCATTCGCAGGAAATTTACGAACCCACATTAACCTCACCCATCATTCCGATTTACCAGCATCACGAACGAAGTCTTCACCTCGCTGGAAGTTGCTTAACTTCGTTGATCTAACGAGAAGCGGTGCATTCAACGTGCAATCAGCTCTGACAATAACAAATTATTTTTGTAGGTAACAGTGGTAGTCATAATAGAGCTTGTTATGGGTTATGGGACAGATTATTTTATTAACTATGAGATTTATATGACGTATCTATTTATTATTTCTAAATAGTATCATCTCTCCTTACACAACGATCCAATAACATTGTCCTAGGATACGATTTGTATGAGCACCTGGAAACTTTTGTAATTTGGCAATGTGCAGAACATTTCCCACTTTAATAGTTTCTGCATACTGCATAGCGTGTATTCTACACGGTATTATGGTTTCCGTACAAACTTCGCTGACCATCGGGCGCTACCTCTGTGGCTCAGTGTTTAAGAGCATTGCTTGCTGACCCAGAGGTTGCGGGTTCGGATTCCGGCCGGAGCGGAAAAATCTGACCGAGTTTTTCCGTTTCCGGAATGGCATGGATGTAAAGGTAAAGTGTCCTGAAGTAATGCGAAAGCGGTTCCAGGACACAACTACCTATAAAAAAAAAGTTTCCAGAATGACATGGATGTAAAGGTAAAGTGCCCTGAAGTAATGCGAAAGTGCCCGGGCACAATTACCTTTTTTTATTAATTTTAAAAGAATAGGCGCGCCCGAGCGCTCAAAAATCCTGTCCAGAAGAAAATGTACATTTTCGAGAGTTTCACAATCTTTTTTACTGTTCTTTTTTCAATATATTTACGAACTTGCGTGTCCGTTTTATAAAACACGAAAGTTACAACAATTATAAACTAAAAAGTTACACAAACTAAATGCTAAAGGGTAATTCGCCTAATTCTAATAAGCATAATATTCCATTAGTGATTAGACTCATTGCAAAATATATTCACACCCCCAACACCACTTGCCAGGTTCCAGGACACAACTACCTATAAAAAAAAAGTTTCCAGAATGACATGGATGTAAAGGTAAAGTGCCCTGAAGTAATGCGAAAGTGCCCGGGCACAATTACCTTTTTTTATTAATTTTAAAAGAATAGGCGCGCCCGAGCGCTCAAAAATCCTGTCCAGAAGAAAATGTACATTTTCGAGAGAGTGCTTTCGAGTAAGCGGCATTACAAGCAAGCAACGAAAAACACCCAACCTAAAAAACACCTGAAAAACACGAAAAATGTTAGTTCCAAAGGATTCGTCAAGATAGCGTCAGTAGAGTTTTGCTCTAAACTCTACTGGCGCTATCTTGACAAATCCTTTGGAACTAACGTTTTTCGTGTTTTTCAGGTGTTTTTTATGTTAGGTGTTTTTCGTAGAACCCGACCTAATTTTGTTTAGACTCTCGCTATACTGTGCGACCCCGCAACCCACTGATATAAAGTTGTGAATGAATAACACAAAGGAAGTTATACAGGGTGTCCAAGTTTTATTTTTATAAAATTTCAGAATCAACTCCAGGAGACATTCTAAGACTAAAATAATCTTCAGTAATTTTTCGAGAAATGAAAAAAAAAAATAAACTTGAACTGGTTGAATAGCAGTGAAAATGGTTCTCATGTCTTTGTGTATGATTAGTAAGAAAATTTCCCAAGTAAATACCTACAATTTATACCAATTTTCATTCAAAATTGACTTCAACGGCTTTTTTTTTTAATAATATGATATTATTCAAGTCTTCGAATGTCCCCCAAAATGGATTCTGAAAAATTCTATAAAAAACATGGACATCTTGTATACAACACAAACACAGCAAAACTTGCATGTTCAATATTTATTTCATCGGTATGACATATATTATTACATGATCTACGTATTACACACATTATATTATAATGCAAATAACAATACAAAATAATATTTTAAATCTAGATTGAATAATTGTTTTATTTTCATTATTACAAACAGTAAAATTAATAAACAAACAATGGCCAAGTTCAAAATAATACTTTTTAATGCAATGGTTTCGATCAAATACTCAAGTGCCTGGTTTACCTGGTTTGTGCGTGTGAGAAGTCAGTTTGAACTGAGTCGATATTTCACACAAACAAAATCATAGTTCAGTCAGAAATAATTGATTTTTTTTGTTTGTTGGAAAACTCCAATTATTGCTAAGTCAACTTTAATTTTGTCTATATGAAATATCGATGATAAAATTAATGTTCAGTCAGCAATAATTGAAAAATATCGATTATTGTTGACTAAACTTCAATTTTATCCGTGTGAAATATCGAAGTTCCAGAGAGGTGAAATTAAAGTTCAGTCAGCAATAATAGACAAACTTCAATTATTGCTGACTCAACTTTATCTGTCTGAAATATCGATGTTTTAGAGATCTCAAATTAAAGTCAGCAATAAAGAACAGAGTTAACAATTGGGACAGATAAAACTTAACCGACAGATCTCTCATTTCAGTTCGGTACAATCATAGAGGAATAAGTAATGGAGACGTCATGACGTATATCTCGTGTGGAATAAATCTGTCCCATAACAAACTATCCAAAGTGTCTACCTTTTTTACTTTCAAAAGCATGTAAGAAAATTTGATTTTTTTTTTGTTGCTGTAATTTATTTTCCCTAACGTACATCTCTTTTGGAATAAATTTGTCCCATAACAAACTATCCAAAATGTCTACCGTTATTAAATTTCAAAGCATGTAAGAAGAAAATTTGATTTTTTTTTGCTGTTATTTTTCCTCTTTGTTAAAACTAACAATGATGGATGATTTTAGGGGACAGATTTGAGTGAGGTATTACGAGATAAATTATTTGTCCATAGGTACAATAACTTCGAAGCACTTCACAAAGATAATACATGAGCTTTTGACAGCTTAATACTTGGGTGATATCAATTTTGGATTGGTCTCTATAGGTATTAATTTAAATACCTATAGAGACTAGAGACCAATCCAATTTAAAACAACAATAGCGGAAATGTTCTTCTATGTGCACTGGTAGTTAAGTGGTTAACGCGCCAGTCTGGTAATGCAGGTAGCGTAGGGGTCCGTTGGTTCGAATTCCACCCAGTACGTGAATCTTTCCTCATTAATTTGAGTTTGTGACCACATGATAATAAGACTCTGAGGGTTAGGTGGTAGAAATGCTTTAAGCGTTAACCTCGCCTGGTGGTTTCTTTCCACTAAAGAATGTTATTATTATTATTCTATAAAAACAAGATTTCATATTTGAAATTAAAACTCCGACGGAAAAGTGGGGTAAAAAAATCTTCTTAAGTTAGTATTCTTAAGACTCTTAAGTTTGTCGGCGCGAGGATTTGAACCCGGGACCTTCCGCGTGGCAAACGAGTGCTGAACCACTGAGCTATTCGTGTGCTTAAATTCTACTATCCAGGTTTTTCATATTTAGTTTTCCAATGAAAAAAGGTAAATTGGACCTGCAAATAATTGTTCTCTCATATCGAGGTTTCTCTTACATCCAGTTTTGACTGTGTAAACAAAACATAAAAGCATTAGTTACAAAATATTTACATTTAATTTGAAAAGACGAGATCAAAATCTGACTCAAAATTCTGTGGATTGTATTTTGTCGTTCTATTAATTTTGCAGAATTTTTTATAAGTTTTCATCTGACAACTTTTTTTTAATTGAAGATACACAGTCACGTGTCTCACACAAAATAACAATTTTTTTTTTTTTTGAAATTGATCTTTAAAAGTAAACAATTTTTTTTTTAAATTTGACTTTAAAAAACTCGTTTTCAAAGATAAGTAAATTATTTAGTTAGCAATAGATTACTTATGGGTAAGGACTCTGATTTCCAAAAACCTCTCTTTAAATAAGTGTTAAAAAAATCGGTTCCAGATAGGATTTTGATCTCGTCTAAAAATTGAGACCAAAAGGAAAGACATGAAACACTGAAACCTGATCTATCATAATACAAGTGTACAGAGATAATTACAAAGGTACAAATAAAATAACAGAAAGAAATGTATACAAACAAGTTATTGTACTACAATTTTGGAAACATTATTACCTACAGCGTTTAAAAAATGGCACTTTTTACTGACCAGACCAAATAGTACATTTTACCTAAAGAGTCTTGAAGTTTCTTGACTTTCTTGTCTTGTTCTTCTTTTTTTCAAGGCAATTTCGCCCTGAAAGTCCGATACAGCACTTTTTGAGTAGTTTTAGAGAGAACAAAATCGGAACCGTTTGGTGTTCATTATACTTCAGGTACTCTCAGGGTTATAGAAAATGCTTGAAAAGCCGCCTAGTGGTTACTATACGGTCTACTTTTATTGTTATTATAGTAGAATCTCGCTAGCCAGCCTCCGTGGCGTAACGGTTGTGACTACTGTCCGTATTCCAGAGATCCCGAGTTCGATCCCCAGTTGGAGCAGACTTTTCGAAAAAAAATTCTGTTTCCTCCAAACACGTGAGGCTGGCATGTACGGTCCTACTCAGGCTGGGTGAGTGATAATGTGGGTAGCTGGCACGATTCCCAGCGAATGGAGGGTAACACCCCCGTCCTGATCAGGACGTTAAAAAGTTGACTTTAGGAAGGGCATCCTTAAGCCATAAAAAAAAGTGCTCCACCCATCCAACCTCAACCATGAGGTTGAACAATGCCGACCCCGATAGCAACATGAACTAATAAGGGATAAGGGCAAGGGAGATATCAGTAGAATCTCGCTAACTAAAAGAATTCTTTATCCCTTGTCGAACTTCCCTCCCTATTCGAAAAAGTCCCGTAATTTCAAATGATGCTTCTGTACCTTGAAATTCGAATTGACAGGATTCTACTGTATTATAATTTAATTTCTTCCGATACTTCGTAAATATCTCTTTTACGTCACTCCCGCTTTAACGCCATAATCCGCACTCCCTGACTGCTCGGACATTTCCTGCGGCGATGTTTGCACACCGTACTGAACAGTGGCATACCCGCTCGGGTAGGTATGAGGGAAGTAGATCTCCGGCTTTATAGTGACCGTGCCGTCCGAGAGTGACGATGGCGATGCAGATCGCTTCGTTCTCCTGTTGTTTGGCGTCATATGATTATCGATGTGCCTCTTCACTTCTCCTTCGGTGCAGAAGCGACGACGACAGTTGGGCAGCGGACAACAAAATGGCCGCTCACCTTGATGCGTCCGCGTGTGCTGATCCAAGATGGCCTTCTGACGAAAGTCCTTACCGCAGTGAATGCACTTGTAGGGTTTTTCGCCTGAAACAAAATAAGCGGAGGAATGTTTTTAATTAAACCGTGATGAAAGCGTTGGTAGTATCTTTACATCAGCATCTAAAGACAGTAGATACGGAAAGACGAGGAATACATGACGGTGCTCAACCTAGGGGGGTCGCGAAGCTAAATCAGGGGGTCGCCAGAAAGCTTCAACCACTGAACTGGGGTCGCGGAAAAAGCTCAGGGTTCACATTGAATTGCACATTACGTTTGCACTTTATTAGTAGTAAGTAACGAAACATTTAAACTTCCAATAAAAAAAACCTTCCTTCCCTTTAATTAGCTCTGTCCCGGTAGCTCAGTGGTAAAGGCGGCACTCTGTGAATCCACAGTTCCAGAGGTCGTGGGTTCGGAACCCAGCCGGGACATGACAAGTTATCCTCCCATTTGGGATTTTTACCACACAATAATATGTCTTGGCCTACTGCTGGAATAATGGGACTTTAATAGTCCTTATCGGGCAGTATAAATAAGGCGATATTATTATTATTACCTTTTTTTGTTAGGAGGGGTGGGTCGCGATTTTTTTCCCCCTCCGAGAAGGGGGTCGCGGCTCACAAAGGTTGGGTACCACTGTATGAGGGGACCTACCAGGGGCGGAGTTCTGGGTGTTCTGCACTGTCTGAATCTGCAGGGGGGCGGTGGGCGCCTGAATGTGCACCTGATGGAAGTGCTGGGGGGTGGGCGAGGGGGCAATAAGGGCGTACCCGGTGGTGGGGGTGCTCTGGGGCGCCCACTGGGGGGCCTGCCCATGCCAGAACCAGGGGCGGCCTGCATTGTGCCATCCTTATTGTATATCACGTAGGGGTGCCGGTGTCTGCGGGAATAAATCGAGAGTTGTTTTTTTTTCTGCTTATACTGCTTAAAATAATAATAATAATGCTTTTTCTTTGTGTTATTATGTCACAATTTTAGTGGGTAGCGCAGAATCATAGGACTTTACCACTTTAATTTACAATATCTTGTATTATTTTTTTGCCTAAGATTCTGCCACTGGTCGCTGCTTCACATTAAAGCAGCTACTCATTTTTCCTCACGAGGTATGAGTGGACCCGAACATCCAAGTACAGAGCAGAAAAAATCCTCTTCCGCTGGGAATCGAACCCAGGTCACCATGTGTGCAATGCATAGCGCGCTAACTCGCTCTGCCACAGTGACTACTTACTGCTTAAATAGATGAGAGGTTAGTTGATGGCATGTATATCCAGAACTATTACCTGCTGATGAGAGCAAATAAGCTCGAAACAGCTGTCCAGGTATGTTCTGATATTCATGTACATCTAAAACAACTTCTCACTTTTCTGTTTATACTGATTAAAATAGAGAGGTTAGTTGATGACATGGATATTCAGAACTATTACCTGCTGACGAGAGCAAATAAGCTCGAAACAGCTGTCCAGGTATGTTCTGATATTCATGTACATCTAATACAACTTCTCACTTTTCTGCTTATACTGATTTTTTTTCAATTAAGAGAAAGTCCCATCTTCTATACTCTTATAAAAGAGAGTTTCACTCACCGACTGACTGACTCACTGATTCATCACTGTTTCTCCGAACTGGTAAGTCCTATCGTGTGGACTTGGACTTTTATAAGCAAGCTAGCCTCTAAGGGTGGGCTAGTCAGTTCTCTGTTAATAGTTCTCTAGTGAGACACTGGTCTTCCCCCTGTTTAGCGTCCCTCCGCCATGTCCTATTTACAATAAAGTAGGTAATGCAAAAGCAGTCTTGGGCACAAATTTGATTGTTTGAGTGTCATAGGCAATAACCCCGCCTTTTTGTTAGGTCATACATAATTATGTGTATTATATATTTATCTATTTTTTTCCTTTTATTTTTTAATATTGTTTCCATTTTTAATTTTTACGATAATTTTTTGTCGTGTGCATATGTCTTTTTATAACTAATAAACTAGGTATTTAAAAATAATAATATATTCAGTCTGGCTGGGGGACTGTAAACAGGGAGTAGACCAGTATTGGCGTGGTTCTGAGGGTCCTTGTCAATTATTAGTCTCCTTGTAAAGACAGTGGTAGAAGTGCTGAGTCATTCCTCCACTGTCTGGCTACCATCGTTCACGATGACGCCACCCTATGATGATGATGATGATGAAGAATAATATATATCACCCTTGTCTTTATCCCATATTAGCTTATGTTGCTTTTGGGGTCGGCATTGTTCTACCTCATGGTTGAGGTTGGTAGGGTGGAGCACGTTTTTTTTTATGGCTGGATGCCCTTCCTAACGCCAACGATTCTATTTGGTTTTAACGTCCTGATCTGGACGGGGGTGTTACCCTCCATTCGCTGGGAATCGTACCAGCTACCCACATTAACCTCACCCAGCCTGGGTAGGGCCGGACGCCACCCGATGATGATGATGATGATGAAGAATAATATATTCTTTAAAATAAAAAATGAAAAACTCTTCTCGTGTTTAATCCCCTCCCCCCCTCCCCCCTCCCCACTCACCCTGGGCTATGCAGTACATGACGTGGCGAGGAACCTTGAGACCAGCGGCCAGACAGGCTGCAAACGAAGCAGTCGAGAAGTTGATGGCCGCCATCTTGATTGTACGTCATCACCTCTGCTGACGGCACGCTGCACTGAAAACCAGATGACATTCGTCATTACAGAACATTAGAACATTGGACTCTGTCCGTGCCTGGTGGCCCGCGTTCCACAAAGCTCTGTCTCACTCTCACAGTCCCCAAGCTTGACAGCCCCAAAAGTGGGCCTCAATGATTTTGTTGTTGTTGTAGCCAGCTTGGCTACAGCTGGAGGGGTGAGTGATGGTCTTCAGCCAACTTTTTTTCAAAGTTGGCTCGTCCTGAACCACATATTTCTATGTGCGATCAACCATCGTGAGGACTTGGACTTTTCTTTATAAGCCATTAAACCCTTAAGAAACTGCAAGCTAGCCTGGCTTGTAAGGGTTGGCTAGTCTGTTCTCTGTTTATAGTCCTCTAGCGAGACACTGGTCTTCTCCCTGTTTAAAGTCCCCCAGCCAGACAATGATTTTGTTATCTTCTTCTTCTTCTTCTTTTAGTTTGCCTTTTCCCAAACCTACTTGGGGTCGGCATTTGCTTCATGAATTCTTTCCTTCCATAGAGCCAAGATGTCTACAACAACAACATAAACCGATATCATGAGGCTTTTCTATATTATCTTTTTTTTTAAAGATAAGTGCTTCACAGCCTTTTTTTATTTCCTAGCCAGATACAGGAGCTACTGTAGACGCATACCTATGGTCTGTGTTGAAGCTTGCCCGTCCCCTCTGATGGACGAGAAGTGACACAATACTTCCCATTTAGGTGCTGGGTCAACACGAGCGCACCGGAAGGTGTCCAGATGAGGAATACAATTTTTTTTTTGTCGGCACGTGGGATCGAACCCGGCACCTTCCGCATGGCAAGCGAGTGCTTAACCACTGAGCTCATTCAGTAAGCGATTGGGAACTGTTTAACTAGTTGTTTTCATTTGCGATTTAAGCGAGCGAATTATTTATTCATGCGTTGTTTTCGTGCGTTTGCAATTGACGCTATCCAAAAGTACCAGAGTAATTATGCACATAACAGAATTTATGATTTTGAAGATTTATAATTTATCCGAGTGAAATATTGCATGAAAAGACTTGCTGTGATCTTGTGAGGTCTACAGTTCACAGACCCACTAGAATAGTGATATTCACTGCTCTCTCTCTCTCTCTCTCTCTCTTTCTTTCTTCCTCTCCCTCCTACTCTCTCTCCTTCTTTCTCATAATCTCCATTTCTCTCTCTTAAGGAGGGAAAAGCAAAGGCCCCATATTAAAATCAATACACCTTTCTTGATCGCTCACTCTCTCCCTCTCTCTCCATTTCTCTCCCTTTTTCTCTCCTCCTTTCTCTCACTCTCTCTCTCACACACACACACACTCTCTCTCTCTCTCTCACACACACACACACACACACACACTCACTCTCTCTCTCTCTCTCTCTCTCTCTCTCTCTCTCTCTCACACACACACACACACACACACACACTCTCTCTCTCTCTCTCTCTCTCTCTCTCTGTCACTCTTCATTGAAAGGAAGACAGGGTAGTGGATTTGAGGTGTGAAGATTGAGTGTTGGGAGCGAAGAGGAAGTACTTACTTGGGAGGGAGACGGCTGGGGAAGAACTACGATTGGGAGAGACTTATGGGAAGGAAGGAGATTCTCTCACTATCACGCAACAAAGTAAGAATTTGTTGTCAAGTGGTTAAGGCGCTAGTCTGGTAATCCAGGTAGCGTACGGATCCGTTGGTTCAAATCCCACCCAGTACATAAATTTTTCCTCAATTATTTGAGTTTGTGACCACATAATAATAAGACTCTAGGTGGTAGGAAATGTTTTGAGCATTAACCTCGCCTGGTGGTTACATTCCTATAAAGACTATGTATTATTATTATTAAATATCTGGAAGGGCCAAGATTGCCGAGAAAGTCAGTAGATAGGTACTACATAAAGTTAAACTGAGAGAAGTATAAAAAAAATAGAAAGATAAAAAGTTACATTACATCTATATCTATAAAAGAAAGCTGTCTGTATGTGTGTATGTGTGTATGTATGTGTGTATGTAGGGGAGACCGCTGATGTTAGGGACGATTTTTTCTTAGGATTTTTATAATTTTTTCCTTCAAAGATTTCTTGTTGAAAGTAAATACCATAGATCTAAAATTTAGTTTTTCACGTTTAGGCAACACATAATATAATTTAACTATAAATGAAAAAGAGATTTTTCCATTTTCCCTCATTAACTTTTTTGTCCCTAACATCGTAGGAGCTGTGTTGTTAGGGACACCGTCCACGATGTTAGGGACCTGTTATTCTAGATAGGAAATATAAATGATAAGGCAAAAATTATTTTTTCCAAAAAAAGTTGTAATATAAAACAAAATAATAAGAGATCAATTGGTAAAATAATATCTCTGATTTTTCTTAAAAAATAACAAAAATTTAACAAGATATGATCTGTTTAACAACAGATATCACACACATAATATATGCAAATATGCATCCACAGAAACTGAGACCCTCTGTGTCTTCATCTTATACCGGCGATTAGGCATTTTGAAGATGTCTATCTGAAACGATGAAAAGACACACAATATTAAAGTTTTTGGATAAAAACCATCGAGTGATGGTCCCTAACATAGTGTCCCTAACATAGATTCACTACCCATCACGTCATAAAACAATTTTTGTATTGAATAAATATCTTTTAAAATGAATCACTATACGCTAAAGCACCACAAGAATATATTAAACTCATTTTATAAGTTTCTAAACACATGCGAATAAAAGTAGAAAATACAAAAATAAAAAACTTGGATGCAAAAAAAAAACTTTGCACCATCGAAAACATAAAAAATGTCTTACCTGAAAAAGCCGAACCACTATCCTTCGAATCTCAACCGGAAATAAAGCGGTGTTGAATTGTGATGGTGTAATTCGACGCACAGGCCTACTGTGCTCATCAAACCAGAGGAAACAAGCATGTCCCTAACATGTCAGTGTCCCGAACATCAGCGGTCTCCCCTATGTATGTTCTTTATACAAATCCACACCGTTTGACCGAGAAACCTGAAATTTTGCACATAGGTCCGCTTGGATCAGGAAATTCTTCTAGGCTAGATTATATCTCCCTGAGGTTAAGCTACAATGAGTAAGGATAAAAATGGATGGGTGACGCAAAAAAATGCACGTTTTTTGACATAAATGACATTTTTTCTCGAAATTTGTCGCGACGACCTATCAACTCAAAGCGAGAAAGTTTTAGGCAAGGGCTTGAGCTTTCAATTGACATATCGATCGCGAATTTCTGATGAGCCGTTCTTGAGCTACGCCGGGTAAGGTAAAAAAATGGATGGGTAACATGTAAAATATTCACGTTTTTTGACCTAAATGACATTTTTTCTCGAAATTTGAAATGACGACCTATCAACTCAGAGCGAGAAAGTTTTAGGCAAGGGTTTAGGCTTTCATTTGACATATTGATCGCGAAATTCTGATGAACCATTCTTGAGCTACGCCGGGGAAGGCCAGAAAATAGATGGGCGACAAAAAATATTCAGGTTTTTTTTCAAACCTAAATGACATTTTGTGTGTGTGTGTGGTGTGGTGTGTATGGTGTGTCTGTGTGTGGTGTGTGTGTGTGTGTATGGTGTGTGTGGTGTGTGTGTGTGTGTGGTGTGTGTGTGTAGTGTGTGTGTGTGTGGTGTGTGTGTGGTGTGTGTGTGTGGTGTGTGTGTGTGGTGTGTGTGTGTGTGGTGTGTGTGTGTGGTGTGTGTGTGTGTGTGTGTGGTGTGTGTGTGGTGTGTGTGTGTGTGGGGTGTGTGTGGTGTGGTATGTGTGTGTGTGGGGTGTGTGCGTGTGTGTGCGTGTGTGTGGATGTTTGTGTGTGGATGTGTGTGTGTGGGTGGGTGTGTGTGTGCGTTGTGTGTGTTTGATGGGCTGGCGAAGCGGCGGGTGTAACCCGCTAGTCTATATCTATAAAAGAAAGCTGTCTGTATGTGTGTATGTATGTATGTATGTTCTTTATACAAATCCACACCGTTTGACCGAGAAACCTGAAATTTTGCACATAGGTCCGCTTGGATCAGGAAATTCTTCTAGGCTAGATTATATCTCCCTGAGGTTAAGCTACAATGAGTAAGGATAAAAATGGATGGGTGACGCAAAAAAATGCACGTTTTTTGACATAAATGACATTTTTTTCTCGAAATTTGTCGCGACGACCTATCAACTCAAAGCGAGAAAGTTTTAGGCAAGGATTTGAGCTTTCAATTGACATATCGATCGCGAATTTCTGATGAGCCGTTCTTGAGCTACGCCGGGTAAGGTAAAAAAATGGATGGGTAACATGTAAAATATTCACGTTTTTTGACCTAAATGACATTTTTTCTCGAAATTTGAAGTGACGACCTATCAACTCAGAGCGAGAAAGTTTTAGGCAAGGGTTTAGGCTTTCATTTGACATATTGATCGCGAAATTCTGATGAGCCATTCTTGAGCTACGCCGGGGAAGGCCAGAAAATAGATGGGCGACAAAAAATATTCAGGTTTTTTTTCAAACCTAAATGACATTTTGTGTGTGTGTGGTGTGTGTGTGTGTGTGTATGGTGTGTGTGGTGTGTGTGTGTGGTGTGTGTGTGTGTGGTGTGTGTGTGTTGTGGTGTGTGTGTGGTGTGTGTGTGTGTGTGGTGTGTGTGTGTGGTGTGTGTGTGTGGTGTGTGTGTGGTGTGTGTGTGGTGTGTGTGTGTGGTGTTGTGTGTGTGGTGTGTGTGTGTGTGTGTGTGTGTGTGTGTGTGTGTGTGTGTGTGTGTGTGTGTGTGTGTGTGGTGTGTGTGTGGTGTGTGTGTGTGTGTGTGTGTGTGTGTGTGGTGTGTGTGTGTGTGTGTGGTGTGTGTGTGTGTGTGTGTGTGTGTGTGGTGTGTGTGTGTGTGTGGTGTGTGTGTGTGTGTGTGTGTGTGGTGTGTGTGTGTGTGGTGTGTGTGTGTGGTGGATGTGTGTGTGTGTTGTGTGTGTGTTGTGGTGTGGTTGTCGTGTGTGTTTGATGGGCTGGCGAAGCGGCGGGTGTAACCCGCTAGTTATACATATATCTGGGGATCTTTTCTAAATCTCTGGACTATGGGCAGTAGTCATAAAGCGGTTTTTTTTTTAATTGAACGAAAAGCCTGAACGAGACCGAACAGTCAGCTCTGGTCAATTTGAAGAATAAAAAAAAGTGATTTTTGGAAATCTGGTTTGTTTACATTAAAGATATCGGTGTTTATTTACATTTTGCATTTGAAATCATCCACTTCTTCTTCTTCTTCTTACTGAACCAAACGCCATGACCGAACGAACGAGCCGGTCCACTCTGGTCAAGATTTTTCGGTCCGGTCAAATAAAAAAAAAGTGAATTTCAGTGACCAGGTCAGCTTCGGTTCGCTTCGTTCAAAAAAAAAAAAAACAACCGCTATAACCGTTACGCCACGGAGGCTGTGATAGTGGAGAGAGTTTCTGGCACGGGCTACAGCTACATATCATGGCGCCGTGCCGTCTCCTACATGGCAAGGAGGGGGAAATTTGAAATTGTGTTTTACAGCTGTCAACTTTTACCGTCGGAATATTATAATCTCGTACGTACACAATACACATCTTTTACTGAAATATCTCTCTCCCTCTTTTTTCTCTCTCTCCCTCGCTCTTTCTTTTACTTTCTCTTTCTTTCTCTCCTTTTTTTTGTCATTTGTTTTATTTTTCATATTTTTTTTCTTTTTTACAGAGGACCCATCCTAAGTCATTTATATTGGGCTTCTAAGATTTCCTCCCTCTTTTTTAAATATCTCTCTATTTCTCTTTCTCTCTCTCTACCTTTCTCTCCTCCAAATCAACGGATCCCTAGGCTACCTTACCATACTAGCGCTTAAAACACTTGACTACCAAAGCACGAATGAAAAACAAAGACTTACCTCTAAGAAAAGAGAAGAAGAAATTTGAGAACTGATCTACGATCTTTTCGACAAAGACTTCAAAAAGACAACTTCCGGAAATTGCCGACGCGACGTCTTTTTTTAGGTGTTGCGGAAAGTCCGCAGGTGTTTTTAAGTGTTTGATTAAGTTATTGGGTGTTTGTTAAAGTTTTTAAGAATAAATCAAAGTTTGTTAAATGTTGCGGGAAGTCTCGACTTCTCTTGTTGGTGTTGAGGTACTGAGAGGTCCATGGGGTTGTGAAGGAATTCTGTCCAGTCAGTGAGAGAGAGGGTAGCCGTCCGGCCATTTTCCACTGGTCAGCACTTGCTTCCAATCAGCACCGAAGAGTTCGATCAAATCAGCAGGACATAATTTGTTCCTGATTTAGAAAAAAAAATTCTTGTTCTTGTTAAATTGTTAGGTTTGGTTCCAATCAGCACCAAAGAGTTCGATAAAATCAGCAGGACACAATTTTTTCCTGATTTAGAAAAAAAAATTCTTGTTGTTGTTAAATTGTTAGGTTTGGTTGTTGATTTTTTTTACAAATTAACGGGGTTTACCCATGTTTTAATCTGCTGTGGTTGTTAAATTCAACAGTCAGCAGTTGGTTCCAATCAGCACCAAAGAGTCCGATCAAATCAGCATGGACACAGTTTGTTTGAACCACGATGGTTGTCAAAATTTTCGTGGTTCTAGAAATCTGCTGATTTACGTGTGAATTAGCATAAGTCAGTACAATTTGGAAGAAATATTTGAATCAGCAATTTTTTACGTTTCTTTCCTATATGTGTATGTGTTCCTAGGTAGTAACAATAATTTGACAGAACGAATTGTGTGAATGAGTGTGAATATACAATTTTGGGTTTTTCTTTTGGTTTAACGTCGCTTTCAACTGCATGATCATATATTTTATATTTATATTTTACCTCATATTTTACCCTCCATTCACTAGAAACTCACAAACCGGATACTCGAATAACCTCACCCAGCATGAGTGGGGCCGGGAATAGCCAGCATCACGAGGGTTCGAATTTGAATGGTCACCCTTCCAAGTTCTAGCCTCGCTGGATGTTGCTTCACTTGAGTGACAGAACGAGAACTGGTGTATTGAACGTACCATTAGGTTTTTTATGTGGCATAAAATTTGGACTTGCTATGCGATAGGTCCCGGGTTCGATACCCCGAGCCGACTAAAAATTTGTATTCTAAATTGGTTACAGTTGGTCGTCAGGAATCTTTTTTTTGGGGGGGGGGGCGGAATGCCAGCATCACGAAGTCTTCACCTCGCCGATAGTTGCTTAACTTCGGTGATCCTACGAGAACCGGTGCGTTCAACGCCCCATCCACGCTGGCGCGGCCATTATTCTACTTCATATATTTAATATAGTGTATCTACTGACCGTCGACCAAAGATCCTGAGTTCGATTCCCGGCTTGGGTAGAAATTTCTAACGAAAAATTCTGTTCCGAAGTAAATTATTATTATTATTAAACTTATTAGATCACGTTTTATTTACATAGAATATACAATACATACATAGAAATTGACATTAATAAAACAAAACTTTGTTTTATTCATAAACAAATGAATGCCGTTGGCATTAGCACCGCCCTTGATCAAGTTTTGTTATATTAATCTCAATTTCTATGTATGTATAATTGTATATATTCTATGTAAATAAAACTTGATCCAATATGTTTAATAAAACTTGATCAAGGGCGGTGCTAGTGCCAACGGCATTCTCTTCCGCACCACCCTTGAAAGTAAAGAACACGTGAGGCTGGTATTTCCGGCCCTACCCAGGCTGGGTGAGGTTAATGTGGGTTGCTGGTGAGATCCTCAGTAATCGGGAAGTAAAACTCCCGTCTCGAATAACTCAACTCAGAAGGGTAAAACCTCATGGAATTAAAAGGACATGACAGGACCTATATGAATTTTTTTTTTTTTAATAATAAAAAAAAAAATTATAACTTGATATTAGTACTGTCGTTTGGATTTTTTTTTTTTTTTTTTTTTTTTTTTTCCTCTTTTTTTTACATATATTAAACATAATTATTCAGAATAATGTCTGATTTTTTTTCTTGAACCTCTAATTCTCAAATCTATTGATCTTATGATTGAGAATTGGTTGTTCACCCATACGAAATTTTTCACCACACTGAAGGACTTATTCCATTTGGAACTCAACACTGCCGAAATTCTTGTAAGGACCTTCTCAAATTCTTCTCACCACCGTGATACAGATATCTGAGCTTATCTCAGAGATGCGGAATTATTTTAACTATTTATTTATGTCATAATTTATGTGAAAATAGTATGTAGTAGTAATTATTTCTTGATCGACCACCAAGTTTTTCACGTTCTTCAAACTGAAGACGGCTATTCTAGCCTATATCTTGGTATTCTCCCTTTCATTTGCAGGAAACTTACAAACCTGCTACCCACATTGACCTCACCTAGCCTGGGTTGTCTTCACCTCGTTGCTTAACTTCGGTGCTCCTACGAGAACCGGTGCATTCAACACTGGCTTATTATGTCAAAATAAATAATAAAAGTAAGAACCGACCGAAAAATAACATCAACAAGCACAAGAAGTTAGAAATGTAAACAAAAAACGCAAGGAGTGTGTATTGACGTCAGAGGATGTTGTGTAGAGAATAAATTTAACTAAAAATAAACACGTAAATAGTAGGTAATTATTATCATGTAATAATATTTATTATCTTTATGTAATAGGTAATATTAATTATCTTTATCTAATAATATGAATTATATTTAAACCGATATTTCTTTATTAAAACCCTATCGAGTGGGGTATTGAATGAAAGGTCTCGATGCCCTCATGCTTGATTGAACATTTATAATGCGATAGTTGAATCTGTGTGAGGTTTACAGTTCACAGAACTACTAGTTAATATCATGTAGGTAATACTATTTATCACATTTCAAAACTGGTGCAAATCGCTTTCATTGAGATTTAAAAACAACTAACGCGTGCTACTAATTTCCTAGCGTTCTGGTTTATGACTTGGTGGTAAGTTAAGTTACCTTGTGAAAATTTTAAGAAACAAAAACAGCCGGAAAAAATTGCCTGAAGACTACGCACTAAAGCAGGCGATTTGACACGACAAATTCGCACTCGAAATTTTCAATTTTTAAAAGAATTTCAGACGAAATTCAGACTTGTTTACACCGACACAAGTTCACAGCACAATATTTCTTGATGTTGGATCAGTTGTTGTTTGTTATTACACAATTTCACGGCGAATAATAATCGCAGACCCGAAGTAAAGCGTACACACAATTGATGAGTCCTCCAAACAGAAGTTTGAGATAGTTTTTTTTTCTTCTCGAGACGTTCAGAAATTCAGTCAAGAGGTCCTTGCGGGGTTGCGCGGCGAAGCGAGGGAACTGTGAGTTTTTTTTAGTATTGAAATTTTGTCGAGGGAGAAAAAACCTAGAACAAGTTTCGGGCGAGGGATTTTTTCCAGCCGTGGGAAAATTTTTCGGATCTTGGATTCGTTGAGCAGGCACGAGGGAATTGAGGGAAGCGGACCAAAGATGCTTCAAGTTGTAGGACGAGAGTAATAGAAAAAAATTGATAACTTAAAAGCTGGGTCGGCACGCGACTGCTAGGTCCCAGCTCATGTTAATTTACTGCCTTATTAATTTCGCCTTAACACTTAGACGACCGGGTGTACCACCGGTGGTACACGCATGTACTACGTCTGTGAATAGCCTAAACATCGCCGGTCTCACGGGAGAATTCACTAAAAACATGCCGGTCGTCTAGGTGTTAAGGTTGACTGAATTCTGAGTCGGTGGAGTGAATAATAAAGTAAATAATAAAGAAATGTGTTTATTTGTGATATGTATTATTAGTATATAAAAATAAAAATGAATAGTGGAAGGTAACCACCAGGCGAGTAAATACTCAAAGCATTTTCTACCACCTAACCCTCAGAGTCTTATTGTTATGTGGTCACAAACTCAAATTAATGAGGAAAAATTCATGCACTGGGTGGGATTCGAACCACGGTTCCCTACGCTACCTGGATGACCAGACTAGCGCGTTAACCCCTTGACTACCAGAGCACACATTGGTGCACATACCTACTAGTAGCGCAGAAATATAGGACGTTTCAGTATATTTAATATTCCAATATCATATGTTTGCCAATAATTCCGCCACTGGCCGCTCCTCACATAAAAGCAGCTACTCATTTTTCCTCACGAGGTATCCGAAATCCAAGTACAGAGCCGAAAAAATCCTGCCTTGCTGGAGATCAATCAATTGTAACAGAAATAGAAGTTTTTCAATATAAAAAAATCGCCTGATGAACTGTCATTTTTGAAGGTGCTAACTAGGTAAGCAGGTACTTATTTCTATAAAAATAAATGTGGTTGAAGATTGTGCTAAAGAATGCCTTAACTTCGTCCCGTATTATAAAAAGAAACTTGGTACTGTTGTGAAATACCTAAAATAGAAATGAGTGTTTAAAAAAAACCTAAATTGGTTTTTATGTTCGGTGTTCTTCTAACAACCAGATAGGTGTTTTCAATTATTTACATCATTGGGGAAAACACGTTATTTGAATGAAATTAGTTGTTTTTCTCAAGTAAATGTCTTATGATCAGCGTCTAAGGTGCGTTTGAACGCACCGGTTCTTGTGGGATCACCGAAGTAAGGCAACGTTCAGCATGGTGAAGACTTCATTCCGGCCCAAAAAAAGGCCCAAGGTGAACTTCCTGCAAAAAAAAAACATGTTTTCCCAGCATACCCAGTCAACTCTTAACAATATGCTTACCCAGACGGCACAGAAAGTGTTTAAAAAGATTTTAAAAACACTTATTTTGACAAGATTCAAACATTTTATAAAGCTTATTTTGACAAGGCTTAACATTTTAGAAACACTTCTGTAAGCTTACTACTTCCTCCCCCTGAGCATTTTATTAAGCTTATTTTTACAAGGTTTTGGAAATTGCATACCTACTTAATAATTAAGGGGCTCCATATTGAATTTCATACCGCCGCCATTGCCCGGGAAAATTTGAAAATTGTGATTTCACAGGTAGGGCCAGGAAATTTTTAAAATTAATTTGGATTTGATGAAAAATATACTATTTCAAGGCAATTTGGTCTAAAATGATGAAAAGCTGTTGATGAAATGCTAACATTAATAAATAAGAAGACAATTTGTATTTTTCAGTTTTATATTTTTCCATTTACATGGTAAAAGAATTCAAAGCAAAAATATGTAACAAACAAAAACATGAAACAAACAGAATATAATACATAGAATCAGCAGATATATTAAGCCAAGTGGACTTGATTAATCTAAATCTATTATACATATAGGTAATTAAGAGAGAGATATGCTGAAATGCCATCTTCCTGCCCAGCAGCAGGCTGCCCAAAGACAAAGAATACCAGAACAGAAGTTGAGTTTATTGAAGATGAAATTAGGAAATAGAACCCAGAGAGAATTTGGACTATAACATGGTATTCGTAAAAAAGAACAATCTTCCAGAATTTTTTTTTTGTTTGTTCAAAGTGGGTTTAACCTCAATTGCATAGTCATATCATGACCGAGGTTATACCCTCATTTGCAGGAAACTCACAAACCTGTTACCCACATTAAGCTCACCGAGCCTGGGTTGGGCCATTTTATTCTGAATTTACTGGGAATAGTACCAGGTAGCCACATTGACCTCACCCAGCCTGATAAACGCTGTGTATACCCATGCCAGCTTCATATTTTCAAAAGAAGGAGAATTATCTGTTTCACAACAACAAAAATGAACCAAAATCTTTGTATTACGGGCAGTGATCAAATCCTTAATAATGCAAGCTACTGTTTTAAAAGTTAAAATTAATGAACACATTATAGTAAAAAATGTACTTATTACAAGTAAAAAACTGTCTAAATTTGCAACACTTAATACTTCTTCTTAACTTACAATATTTTTTTTTATATCATAGCTGGTTGAAGATCCATAAAAAACCCCTGTCCTGATTTGAGATAGTGAGGATGGGAATTTCATTCTGAATTTAATGGGAACAGTACCAGCTACCCACATTCACCTCACTCAGCCTGAGTAGGGCTAGATATACCAGCCTCACATTTCCAGAGAACAGATTTATTTATTTAAAAAAAAAATGGGGGTTGTATACTGAATTTACTGGGAATAGTACCAGCTACCCACATTAACCTCACTTAGCCTGATAAGGGCTAGAAATGCCTTATTTTCAAAGGGAACAGAATTTGCTGTTTGAAAGAAGAAAAAAACTGTAAATTGAACACAGGATCTTTTGATTATGGAACAGTGTAGTCAAATCTTCAATAATGTGAGCCTATTAAAAAGCCTTTAGCTAGTCAGTTCTCTGTTTATAGTTGTTTAGCAAAACACTGGTCTTCTCCCTGTTTAAAATCCCCCAGTCAGACACCTGTTAAGAGTGTGATTCTGATTAAGTGGAATATCTGGAACAGGTTAATCTCCAGCATTTCCACATACATATCCTGGTTTGACTATAAAACAATGTAAGATATTGTTTAGCTATTGCTTACCCCACTAATTGGAGTGTAAAACTCCCTTATGATTATAGCATGGAAATTGGTACACTTTAGAACAGTAAACTTTTTAAAGTAGAGAAAAATTTCTTTTTAGTTACACCCTAAAACTGTGATGAAGGAACTTTAGAAGAGTCAACTTGTTGGACTTTTATCAGAAATTGTTAGATATAATTATATTTTTAAATCATCAATAAAATGTGTAGTCACTTTCACTTATCCGGTGTTGGGTTCAATATGTTTGAGGAGGGAGGCAGCTTGAATAGGTTTCTTCAGATTGAAGCTATGTTGGATTGGATGCACAATACATGTAAACAGGTGGAAAATATCATGTGGATTTCCTCCATAGATCATATTTTAAATGCTAGGATCCAGTTTAAAAAAAATATTATGTTTGCAGACATATTGACCATCCTGACCTCAGTTGGTCAAAAATTGTTCATGCTCTCTCAGGTAAAAGTTTGTAAAGAGCTCCAGAATTCAGTCAGAGCATTGGATCACTAAAAACAGAACTATTTTAAGTTACAATACTAATATAACTAATAACTTAAAAGTGTTTTGCGACTTGATAAACTTTTCAGTTATTTAATTTCAAAAATTCAATATGGAGTCCACAGACCATTGATGAAGAGAGACATATTGCATACACAGTCACACATTTATTTTTTAAGGCGTTTTCTCTATTCCGATGTCTTGCGAAAAAAATATTTAAAAAACTTATAAAAGATTGCGGAAACCTTTCCAAAGTGTTTATAAACCTTGCCTAAGTAAGTTTTCCGCAAACTTATTATTTCATACTTTTTTATACTTTTTTAAATCTTGTGAAGTAAAGGTTATTTTTACAAGGAAAAATCCATACTTTTTTTATACTTTTTAAACCTTGTGAAGTAAAGCTTATTTTTACAAGGAAAATTGAGAGTCTATAAAGCTTGTGTAACCTTTTGTGCCGTCTGGGTACCTATTGGTACCACACAATCGTGCCTGCAATTTCCATGCTCGCTTGAAACAGCAATAAAAAATATGGGCGTGGGATTTTTGACGCACAAAAAAGTCCCTCGTGGGAAATTTCTCGATGCGTCAAATATCCCTCCTGGTCTGGAATGTAAACTGAGGACTGGTAATAAAAAAAAAAACATTCAGCAGGCGATAGAGAGCGAGATCTCACATGTATATTTTTTGTGTCTTCTGTGAGAGTGAGAGAGAGGGAAAAAGGAGAGAGAGAGAGAGAGAGACAGACAGAGCATGCTTTGAACTTTTCGGTCCTGCGCGCGTCCGGATTATCCTTCGGATGCATTCGTGGGTTTCCGATTAGTTCCGAAGATACAATTCATCTTGTCACCCGAAAGTACTTCGTCAATTATTCTCTCCCTCTTTCCCTCCCTTCCACATCTCAATATTTCCCGCCTTTATTTTTTTCCCTCCTCCCAGTCCCGTTTCTGATGTGTTAGCTCGAGATCGATAATACGTGCGGTTCCACCTTTGTGAAATCTTTCCCTCTGCTCCGTTCTTCTCTTTCTCTCATTTCCTTTCTATCCCCCTCTTTCTCTTCCTCCCCCTCTCTCTCTCTCCCTCACTCTCTCTCTCCCTCTATTTCTCTTTTCCTTTCTCTTCCTCCCTCCCTCTCTCTCTCTCTAATTTCTTTACTATCCCACTCTTTCTCTTTTCCTTTCTCTTCCTCCCTCTCTCTCTCTCTCCCTCTCTTTCTCTTTTAATTTCTCTTCCTCCCTCCCTCTCTCTCTCTAATTTCTTTACTATCCCCCTCTTTCTCTTTTCCTTTCTCTTCCTCCCTCTCTCTCTCTCTCCCTCTCTTTCTCTTTTAATTTCTCTTCCTCCCTCCCTCTCTCTCTCTAATTTCTTTACAATCCCCTCTTTCTCTTTTCCTTTCTCTTCCTCCCTCTCTCTCTCTCTCCCTCTCTTTTTCTTTTAATTTCTCTTCCTCCCTTCTTCTCTCTCTCTAATTTCTTTACTATCCCTCTCTTTCTTTTTTCCTTTCTCTCCCTCCCTCTCTCCCTAATTTCCTTACTATCCTTCTCTTTCTCTTTTCCTTTCTCTCCCTCTCTCATTTCCTTACTACCCCTCTCTCTCTCTCTCTCTCTCTCTCTAATTTCCTTACTGTCCCTCTGTATCTCTCCATATCTGTCTCTTCTTCTCTTTTTTTCTCTCTTCTTCTCCCTTTCTGTATCTCTCTCTAAGTACATACCATTTCCCATAACTTTTCCTTGTTAATATTCTCCCTCTGCTACCTGCTCTTTTTCTCCTACATTTTCTTATTCCTGTCGATCTCTCTTTTTATCCGTTATCTCCCTCTTTTATTCTAGGTAGTAGAGTCCTCACCTCTCTCTCTCTCCTTCTCTTTCTCTTTTCTAATCTCTTTTCCTTTCTCTCACTTTCTCCCTCCCTCTTTTTTTTTTCTCTCTCTCCCTCCCTCTTTTTCTCTTTTCTTCTATCTTTTCCTCTCTCTCTCTTTTTTTTCTCCCTTCCTCAAATTATTACATATAAATTGCCAGCTTTACTACAAAAAAATCTATCCCTATGTAAAGTTCTCGCTTTTTGCTAACACTTCCATTTTATTTTACAAAACAAAAACGATCATCACATCCTCTCTTGTATCCTTTTGAGAGGGAAAATATTGAGAGTAAAAAAACAGCTCTTGACGAAATTTTAGAAGTACAGAAAATGAGAAGAAGAGCAAAAACCTTATCTTCTATGTCACGTAGTTACAACGTTTATCCCTTAAGCAAACTTTTTGACCATAATCATAAATGTCTGATTTATTATTTTTATGACGCTGGAACAGGCGCACTACTGAAAAGTGAAGGAGTGAAAAATACTTTCTTTAAAAATAATAATAATATTTCCAAGATAATCAGCTTTTATGGCCTTATTTGTCCCAACTTCCCAAGTCATAGAGCGAACGCTAGTCCCCTGCGACGAATAAGATCAGGTAATAATAAATCCACTCGATAAAATCATGTTACGCCGTGTAATAAGTTGGAAGCTATGCAATAAGAAATACATTATTCGTAGACGAATTTCTTATTGCATACCTTGAACGAGAACTAGGCGTTATTTATATAATCGAAATTCTAATTTTTCTTTTAGCTCAATGGGCGCGATTATCATTAATGAAGGTACGTAGCATACTCCGTGGCTCAGTGGTTAAGAGATTGGGTGGAAGAGATTGCCACAGGCAATAACCCCGCCCTTTAGGTAGGACACTATTGTTATTATTATTTTTTTTTTTTGTCACTTGTTTGTTTGTTTCTTTCTTTCTTAATTTTATACTGTTGCCTGTTTGTCCTCCTAATAAAGCTTAAAAAAAAGAGCATTGGATGCTGACCCGAGGAATGTGGGTTCGAATCCCGGCCGGAGAGGAAAATTCTGACCGATTTTTTGTTTTTCCAGAATGACATGGGTGTTAAGGTAGAATGCCCTGAAGTAATGCGTAAGCGGCTCTGTTATCGTACAAAGTAAAATTTAGTGCCTTTTTGAAAAAGTCCGACTATGCCTATGTTTTGAGACCATAACATATTTTTGGTAAATCATAGATTGTTTGTGTGAATTCCCTCTCTCTCTAGTTTTGTAACATTTACACCTAACTGCATACTCACTAATGCACAGATTAAATCAATCAACTCTATGCGCAATCAAATGCATAGTAACCGTGCTTAACCAGGCTGGTCGTGACTATGCAATCCCTACCTAAATAATCGATTAATAAATAAAATCAACATGCCTTGATTTTCACATAAATCACAATAAAAAAAAATCACTTTAATATACATAAAATAAGTATTGTACATCAAAATGTTGATATTTTCAATTTATTAAACTACCTATTTATTAACTAAATTTACAATTTCTTTTACAAAGGTTATAATTACAAAGAAATGGAGTTCTCCAACTCGTGTGGTCAAGGTTTGATATCAATGATTTTTACTTTGTGGTCTAAAGCAATGATTTTCATTTTGTGGTCAAATGTTTAAAATCAATAATTGTTACTTTGCGGTCAAATGTTTAACATCAATGATCATTTTTACTTGTGAGGTTACGCGTTTGAGCACCAGTCTGTGCCACATAACGTCGGATAGTCATGAGGTCCTTGTTACAGACAGCACTCTCACTCTCAAGGTCCCCAAATCTTCCTTTCAACCGTTAAATTTCGTCCAAATAACGTCGTCAGAAAAGTGTTGCTTGCCCAAAAAACCTAATGACAGAGCAGTAGAAAGGAAGATTAAGGGCGAGATTATTAGACTGATTAAGGGCGAGACCTAATCATTAGTTTCCCCATTTAAAACAATACGCAAAATCAAGACATGGCTCCACAGAGTACAAAAACGTTCATTATTATTAAATGTGTTCAATCAAGTTTTTTTTGCAAAAAAAAAAAAAAAGAATTTCTAATGAAATTGCAATTAATAAAACTAGATTCAGGGTGGTGCTAATGAATAATTCTCTGCCAATTTAGGGATTAAAGAGTGAGAAAGCTTTCTGGAACGATAACGAGTGTTGGATAGATATGAGCCGAGGGTTCGATTCACTCCAACCCTCAAAGGAATGTGTTTTAGGGCGAAATTAAAAGACAAAATCGACAACTTAAAGTCATTGCTTAGCATCGGTTTTGCCTATCTTCAGTGTCTCGCTAGAGCTAGAGGACTATAAAGAAAGAACTGACTAGGCAAGCCAGGCTAGCTTGGCTTATAAAGCAAAAGTCGAGGTTCTCACGATGGTTGATTGCACATAGAATTATGTGGTTCGGGACGAGCCAACTTTGAAATAAAGTTGGCTGGATGGGTCGTCCAGAAAAATAAGCTCCAGTTTGAAAGTGAAATGGTTTGAATTTGAAAAGCTAAATTAGATCATTGACCCCTAGTTATATTGTAACTAATGGGCAAATGGTGAACTTATTTGGCCATTAATTATTGTCATGATGTCTATTAAATAGGGGGTGAGAAAATATAAAATGGAAGTAAAATATTTCTTCGCTAAAAGAGTGTTTGTGTATACTTAGGGCCGAATTATGAAACAGGATTAAATATCTAGAATCTTTTCACCCAAGCCACTATCACTTAACAGCTGATATAAATGCACTGTGATTGGTTGAAATTTCCACCAGAGATCATCGAATCCTGTTTCATAATCCAAACCTTAGCTTCCAAGGTAAATTATGCCTTAGAAGATTGAGTATGGTGTGTGTTTACTATTCACGTTAGCAGGTGAATGGTTCCAGGGTTATTGAAGGTCGAGAATCGCTTGAACACAATCCCTGTGAATCCTGAGTAGAATGAGTATGGTGTGTGTTTGCTATTCACGTTCTCAGATGAATTGTTCCAGGGTTACTGAAGGTCGAGAATCGCTTGAACACATCCACCGCCCTGACGAGGAAATGATAGGTGTGTCCGGACGTGAACTGAAACAGAATTCGAAAACATCTCGCTTGGTTATTATTAAATTATTTATTAGACAACAGACGTATGTAAAACACAAATAACAATCACAAAATAAAGTGGAAACAACAGCCGTATTTTTCTTTCTAACCAAAGTGGATTCAAATGGACGAACTGGAAGAAAGTCATTTTTCTTTTGGAAGAGGAAAAAACTTCTTCCAGTTTGGTTAACCAAAATTGATTTATAAAATTCTTGCCCCCATTTCTTTTATAGGTTAAGTCCGTTGTTTATCTTAAGTACCAAAACGCATTTTTCTTTCACGAATAATAATGGAAATATTTGGAATAAAATGGAAATATTTGGAAATACCGAACCTGGGAAAAAAAAATTAATCAAAAAAAAAAAAAAAAAAACACGGCTAACATAAACAAATAAAAGAAAGAAAAACTAGATAAATAAATATACACATCATGTCCTAACTAAAGGGCCGGGTTATTGCCAATGGCAATCTATTCCACCCAACCCTGTAAATTGTTAAAGGATAGTATAGTATAGTAGTGCTTTATTTAGACTGTCGGCTCGAGACAAGAAGTCCCATTACGCTAACAGTTTAATATAGCACCTCTTTATTAATTGTAAATTTTACATGATTTTACATTATTGAATATAGAAAAATATAAAATATAATATAAATTGCAATTAATAATGTGAAGGAAAAAAAAAAAAAATAATAGAAAAAATAAATAATAATAATAAAATAAAGTTACCCAAACACACACACATTCACACTTAGCACGAGTAAAAAGGAGGAAGGAAGGAGTGGTAGGAGAGATTGGGATTTTATAGGGCTAAGGAGTGGTTGCCAACTGCTTCAGTAAGCTTTGCTTTGAAGGAATGTTCAGATAGTGAGTTAAGGATAGGATAGGGTACGGAGTTCCAGAGGTTCACAGAGGAGACTAGGAACCCTTTGTGGTACGCCTCCGTTCTACAGGATGGGATTTCTAGGAGGAGTGAGTGAGACCTAGTTTCTCGTGTGCTAATAGTAGAACGGAAGCAATATTTCTCAAATAGATATGAAGGAGACTGAGTAGAGAGGATTTTGAAGACAGAAAATAGAGTAAGGAGTTTTCTCCGGTCCTCTACCTTTAACCATTGAAGACGGTTCAGGTAGGGAGTTATATGTTCCCAGCGCCTAACTTTGAAAATAAAACGAGCACAAGCGTTTTGTGCCCGTTGTAATCTAATTGATTCCTCCTGGGTGAGTCCCAAGAGGATTGGGGCACAATATTCAAACAATGGCAGAACATAGAATTTTATAAGGAGTTTTCTTGAGTTCAATGAGAGATACTTTTTAAGACGACCTAATGACCACAGTGCCCCGAAGACCTTTTTTCTTACATTGCTCACCTCAACAGTCCAGCTCAAGGTATCGTCAAAGAATATACCTAGATTTCTTGCTGATTGTACGACTTCAATGTCATCTCCATTTACTTGGATGAAGGGAGATGGGGGGGAGATGTTTCGAAGAATTCCATGACTAGCAATCAGTAAAACCTTAGTTTTTGAAGAATTTATTTTAAGTCCATTGATTTTTGACCATTCTACAAGTTTGGTGATCTCGCTATTGATGATTTCGGCTGTTTCGATAATTTTGTCTGGTTTGAACACAAAGTAGAGTTGTAAATCATCTGCGTATAGATGAAAGCGAGATGATAAGAAACAAGTAGAGATATCATTGATGAATAGACTAAAAAGTAGAGGACCCAGAACGGAGCCTTGAGGTACCCCTGAAACTACTGGCATCCATTTGGATCTCTTATTGCTTGCTCCTAGTACACATTGAGTTCGTCCAGATAGGTAAGATCTGAACCAGTCAATAGTATTTTCATGAAATCCAAAAGATTTCATTTTGGAGAGCAAGATTTGGTGAGAAACTAGGTCGAAAGCCTTGGAAAAGTCAAAAAGTACGAGAACTGTGGCCATTTTGTTGTCCTTAGCCTGCTGGATATCATCGGTAACTTTTAACAGCGCAGAGCACGTACTATGACCTGACCGAAACCCTGATTGGAATGAACTAAGGAGATTGTGATTATTGAGGTGCTTGATAACTTGAAGATGTATCATGCGCTCCAGAACCTTTGAGAGAGAGCAAAGGAGACTGATAGGTCTGAAATCAGATGAACCTGATGGGGTTTTTACTTTTGGAATAGGCCTTATCAGTCCCTTTTTCCATTGCCTGGGAAACACTTTATTACTAAGCGAGTAATTGAATATGTGAAGCAGTATTGGAGCCACTATGTGCAACATACGAGTAATAAAGCTTAAGGGGATTTGGTCATAGCCCATTGATGATGGATTTCCTTTTTTCAGGTGTTTGACCAGATCAGAGTAGGTAAAGACGGAAAGTTCAAACTGAGGTACATCTGGCGGAGGCAAGGAAGAATAATGATGTGTCGTTGTTTCGATCACATTTGAGTCAGGTTGGGGAACAAGTGAGAAAAAATCTACAAGACTGTTAACATCAGCATCCGGGATATCCTCTTTGATTTTGGGACGTATTTTCTTTAGATTCTTGTGAAAATCTTGAATGGGAAGATCCGGAGGAAACAAAGCATGCGTGTGACGAAGTTTTGCATTTCTGATAGCCTGTTTAGCACGGTTTCGGGCTATCCTGAATCTTTCGAAATGTGTCAGAGATCCAGTTTTGACAAACCTTCGCCTCGCTCTGTCCCTCCTGTTAAGAAGCCTTTTTATTTCACAAGACATCCATGGCGCCGGTGGGTGGTGAGCCACAAAAGTTCGAAGTGGGGCATGCTTATTAAAGAGATCCAGTACGATATTGTTAAAACAGGAAAGCTTATCATCAATGTTTTCATAAGTATAAACTCTATGCCAATCGGCTGCATCTGCGTCTTGAATAAATCTAGTAGTGTTGAAAAACTTGAAGCTACGAGCAGTGATGATCCTATTTTTATGTCGACGTGGAAAAAGTGAGTAACCTACATAGATGAGGTCGTGGTCTGAAAATCCAACAGGAAGTTGTCCATGACCAAGGACATCATGAAGTGAAGAAACGGCAATTAAATCAAGGAGAGAGTTAGAAGATGAAGTCCGGTGAGTAGCCTGGAAGGGGAGTAAATTAAGATTGAGAGACGAAAACATTGACTTGAGATTGAGGCTTTCCATGGAAGATGATAATAGGTTACAATTGAAATCACCACAAATAAATCGATGAGCATAGTGGGGAAGAACAATTTCGAGTGACTCCTCGAATTGTGCGAGTGTACCAGCTCGTGGGGGGTGGTAGACAACTGCAACCAGGATAGGACATGTGTTCACCGTGAGCTCAACTATGAGAAACTCAGGGGATTTTGAATATGATGGGGGCGAAGAAGCTAATACCTTGCAATTAAAGGTGTTGTTGTAATAAATTAAAACACCTCCGCCAGACTTGTCCTGCCTATCATTACGTACTACTTGATAACCTCGGAGAAATATTTCGGAATCAGGTATTGAGGAATCCAACCAGCTTTCAGAGACACAGATAACATCCAGGCCCGACCCGGTGAACAACTGAGAGAAGTCCAAGAACTTCACCGGCGGTCTCATGGAGTGGGTATTCAAGTGGCACAGTGTAAATTTGGTACCGTACGGAGCTAAACTGTTTCTCAGCAAGACGTCCGAGCCCAAACCTTCAACGTCCTCTGTGTCACTAGAATCTGATTGGTTAGGAGATGAAGCTAGAGAAGAGTTGGCAAAGGGAGGGGTATAGGAAGGAGAAGTCATGGGGGTAGAAAGAGTAATAAGGAGGGTAGGATTAGGAGTAAGGAGAGGGAATTAGATAGGAAGGGAAATTTATTCATGCTACACATGCAAAACCCAAACACTCTCATCCGTTGGTTCGAATCCCAGTGCATGAATTTTTCCTCACTAATTTGAATTTGTAACCACATAATAATAAAACTGAGGGTTAGGTGATAGAAAATGCTTTGAGCATTAACCTCGCCTGGTGGTTTTCTTCCACTAAAGAGTGTTATTATTATTATTTTACTTTAGTCAATTATAAGTGTATTAATGATGTTATAGGTGGGAAACCACTGTTTTGTAATGCACTCTAAATAAAATAAATAAATTGAAAGTGAAATTATAAGACAGCCCATGGCACTGTAGCCCGTGGGCACTGTATTATTATTATTATTATTATTAGAGAGCCCATGGCACTGTAGAGAGCCCATGGCACTGTAGCCCGTGGGCGCTGACCTGTGTGAGGGTGCACGCCATGGGCAGGGGCAGGGCGTCCAGCTTCCCGATATTCTTCCAGAGGGCGGGGCTGATGGGCGCCGCCTTGTTCTCCTGGTAGGCGAACAGCTGGTAGGACTCTATGGGCGCCATGTCTGCGGGCGTGTCTAGGGACCAGGTCAGCTGAATGCCTGCAATACAATACAATAGAACACAATACAATACAATACAATAGAACACAATACAATACAATACAATAGAACAGCTGGTAGAACTCTATGGGCGCCATGTCTGCGGGCGTGTCTAGGGACCAGGTCAGCTGAATGCCTGCAATACAATACAATACAATACAATACAATACAATAGAACAGCTGGTAGAACTCTATGGGCGCCATGTCTGCGGGCGTGTCTAGGGACCAGGTCAGCTGAATGCCTGCAATACAATACAATACAATAGAACAGCTGGTAGGACTCTATGGGCGCCATGTCCGCGGGGGTGTCTAGGGACCAGGTCAGCTGAATGCCTGCAATACAATACAATACAATACAATACAATAGAACAGCTGGTAGGACTCTATGGGCGCCATTTCCGCGGGCGGGTGTAGGGACCAGGTCAGCTGAATGCCTGCAATACAATACAATACAATAGAACAGCTGGTAGGACTCTATGGGCGCCATGTCTGCGGGCGTGTCTAGGGACCAGGTCAGCTGAATGCCTGCAATACAATACAATACAATACAATACAATAGAACAGCTGGTAGGACTCTATGGGCGCCATGTTTGCGGGCGTGTCTAGGGACCAGGTCAGCTGAATGCCTTCAATACAGTACAATACAATACAATACAGTACAATACAATAGAACAGCTGGTAGGACAGGTCAGATTTGATACAGTTGAAACTTTATAGGATATCCTGGATATAAGAGAATGATTTCCAGGTACAATTTACTTCTCTCCGAGGGAAAATAATCTCTTCATAAGAGAAATCTGAATCTGTCTTATCCCTCTTAAGCAGGGTCGACTTAAATGAAACCTGGATAACAGCAACAACAAAAAGATATATAGATATATCCACGTTCAAATCTCATTTCCAGGTGTGACTGTATCATCATCAATATGGCAATTGTCAACATACATCATGATAGAAATCTTATTAGGTAGGTACAAAGATGGTAAGCGAATATAACATATCATTTTTCTTACTAACTCAGTATTCAATTACCTTTTATATTTGTTACCTAACCTACCTACTAACATTCATTTATTTTTTTAAATGTATTATTTACTAGCCGTTTGCCCGTGCTTTGCAACGGGACTAAATTTCAAATTTACTAAGGTATGGCCGTACTGCTGAACAGCAATGCCTTTTTGAACTTTTTATAATTTTTCTGGACAAAGCGATAATGGTTTTGGGGGGGGGGTCAATTCTGAGACATTTTTCGCTATTTCTTACCGTTTTGGCTAAACAACTCCGGACAAACAAACAAACAAACATAGGTAGGTAGTCCTTTTTTCTGTTTTATATACATATAGAGATTCTTTTTTTATTTTATTGTAAGATCCTCCATCTACCCCTGTTGGGCGATTGAAAGGGGGCACCTGCTGGCAATAGCCTCAATCCCCCAATATATATAGAGATGTACTTTTGTTCACTTTGTGTATATTTTTGATGTCAAATACATTGCCTATTATTACAAATTACAAAAAAATTATCTCACCTTTGCCCTCCTGGGCGAGCTGCACCCTCAGCTTGGGGGGCCCAGGCACCCCCTGGTACAGGGCCTCACTGGGGAGGTTAGCCACCTTGGGGGTGGGGGGCACGGGGGCGGGGTGTCCTTGCTGAAACAGAAGAGCAGAGTCCTTCCCATGAGACTGGTTTATTTTCAAGTTATCCTTGAAATAACCTGGACAGATTTTTTTTGTTTTTGTTTTTAACGTCGCTTTCAAACTGCATGGTCATATCACGACGGGGGTGTTACCCTCCATTCGCAGGAAACTCACCAACCTGCTACCCACATTAACCTCACCCAGCCTGGGTTGGGCCGGAATGCCAGCATCACGAAGTCTTCTTCACCTCGCTGGACGTTGTTTAACTTCGGTGATCCAACGAGAACCGGTGCATTCAACGCGCCATTGACGCTGGCTGGGCAGATTTGGTAGAGGGGAGAATGATGATCTCCTGTCAACTTTCATAACTCACATCTCCAGCTAGTGAAACTGCAAGCAAGCTAGCCTGGCTTGTAAGGGTTGGCTGGTCAGTTCTCTGTTTATATTCTTGAAGGATGTTCTCCAAAAAATTGGAAAACCACCAAAAAACCTGACAATACCAAAAACCAGCAATAATAAAATCGTATCATAATAACTTACGTAGTTGATTCGCACAGGAGTACCCGTGGCATTCGGCCTGAAGTTGAGACGAATATTGTCTGTAACACAATGAAAGAGGTCAAGTGAGTTCAAACTTACACAACGAAAAAAAAAAAAATTGTATTTTTTTTTTTTACTTGACTTGTGTGATGTCCTGTGATCCCGAGGGGGCAAAGGACCTCAACAAAGCAACGCCAGTCGACACGGCAATCCGACGGTTTTCTTCTATTATTGAGGTTCCTGTGATAGTTTGGTTTAAGACATGGCAGGTTATCAGTAGTCACCGTGGCAGAGTGAGTTAGCGCACTAGGCATTGCACGCATGGTGACCTGGGTTCGATTCCCAGCGGGGCAGGAATTTTTCTGCTCTGTACTTGGATGTTCGGGGTCCACTCATACCTCGTGAGGAAAAATGAGCAGTTACTTGTATGAGTAACGACCAGTGGCGGCATTACCAGAGTAAAAAGAAATTAATGTAATAGAATAATTCGAAATGTGAAGAGGAGGCTCTTAGTAATGTTGCGCTACCCACAAAAATTGTCAAGAGGCCTTGTGCTTCACCACAAATAAAATTATACATACATGGTTTACTTAATTCCTACTTAATTCCTTATTAGCCCACTGATTGCTGATGGGGCTGCCACCTTGGGGAATATAAGCTTGTATTTTTTTTTTAACTTTATATTATTGCTAGGTTATCTCCTGTCGAGGGTATGAAGCACCCCCGAGAGGGTGTTACACTAGGATCGGATCTATGATCAAGTCTCCTGGTGTTGCTATCTTCGCAATGAGGGGAGGTTACTAATAGTTGGTGGACTTGATTGTCCACCGTATTCTCCCTCGTGGTCCCATGAACATTCAACACGTTCGGGGGGATTTGGCTTATATCCAAAAAGCCACTTTTTCCATTGCGAAGGGATCTTTATATTATAATAAAATTATTATTAACACATTGCGTGCCACTTATATTTTGTGTCAGTTTCCTTCCGGGCCACACTCCAAAAAGCTATTTTCTTATTTTTGCCATAACTTTTATTCTATAAATAATGGCTCCTGATGCCATTTTAAAGCTCAGAAGCTACGCTTTTTATTAATCTGTTCAAATTACACTAACTGGGAATCATATAAGAGAGACATCGATTGAAACATGAGGAGTCCTGTCTCTCACATATGAGAGACAGCAACCAGAAGTGAAAGTTACCATCTCTCACATGTGAGAGACGCGGCACGGAATGTGTTAAAAATAAATCATATATTCTTCAGTATCCTTTTTGAGGAAGCTCACAGACCAGTTACTCAAATAATTCTCGCCAGTTTGAGTGGGGCCGGGAATGGCCAGCACAGAACCCCCGTCCTGAGTATCTCGAATAAAATGGTTAAAACAAAATACAATAAACTGGTAACAATTTATTTAATTTTTGTTTTTCATTTTATTAAAAGAAAAAAGAACAATAGATCTAATTAGGTAGCAGTGTTAATTGTAAGGGTTTCTCTAAAAACCTACAACAGTTAAGATATTTTTTTTTTCATTTCTATATATCTATATCTATAAAAGAAAGCTGTCTGTATGTGTGTGTGTATGTATGTATGTGTGTATGTATGTATGTGTGTATGTATGTTCTTTATACAAATCCACACCGTTTGACCGAGAAACCTGAAATTTTGCACATAGGTCCGCTTGGATCAGGAAATTCTTCTAGGCTAGATTATATCTCCCTGAGGTTAAGCTACAATGAGTAAGGATAAAAATGGATGGGTGACGCAAAAAAAATGCACGTTTTTTGACATAAATGACATTTTTTCTCGAAATTTGTCGCGACGACCTATCAACTCAAAGCGAGAAAGTTTTAGGCAAGGGCTTGAGCTTTCAATTGACATATCGATCGCGAATTTCTGATGAGCCGTTCTTGAGCTACGCCGGGTAAGGTAAAAAAATGGATGGGTAACATGTAAAATATTCACGTTTTTTGACCTAAATGACATTTTTTCTCGAAATTTGAAGTGACGACCTATCAACTCAGAGCGAGAAAGTTTTAGGCAAGGGTTTAGGCTTTCATTTGACATATTGATCGCGAAATTCTGATGAGCCATTCTTGAGCTACGCCGGGGAAGGCCAGAAAATAGATGGGCGACAAAAAATATTCAGGTTTTTTTTTCAAACCTAAATGACATTTTGTGTGTGTGTGTGTGTGGTGTGTGTGTGTGTGGTGTGTGTGTGTGTATGGTGTGTGTGTGTGTGTGTGTGTGTGTGTGTGTGTGGTGTGTGTGTGGTGTGTGTGTGGTGTGTGTGTGTGTGCGTTGTGTGTGTTTGATGGGCTGGCGAAGCGGCGGGTGTAACCCGCTAGTGTATAATAAAAACTAATGTATATATTTTTTCAAATAATAAAAACTATTTTTTTTAAATAATATTTTCTTTTTAATAAAAAAATAATGAATTATTTTTTTTTTTTAAATAATGAAACCTATAATAATAATAATAATAATAATGACTACTCACTTGTCTGGAAGGGGATGGGCCCGGCCTCCGTGTTGAGCACATAGGTGGTGGTGGAGGAGGAGGAGGAGGTGGGGAGGGAGGTGAGGATGGTGCCGGCCCCGCCACTACTGTTCACGGGGGTGCGGATCTGAGGGGGGGGGACACATCATATTTTAATTGTTAATTTTGTTTTAATTGTAAATATAGTAAAAATAGAAGAATAAGTAAGTAAATATAGAAGAATAGAATAAAAATATAATTGTATTTCTCAATAAGAGTTTACAATAGAGGTTGAGATGCTAGTTATTTAAACATAATTCTAAAATTACATAATAAATTTTTAAAAACAATTACTTCATGCTATTATTTTGTGCCACATAATTTTTCCCCCCATTTTTCTTATTCTTTTTCCTTTCTTTTAATTGTAAATATTTTGTATTATACTTTCCAACTGTTTTATATCCTGTTATCTCAAGGGTGGTGCGGAAGAGAATGCCGAAGGCATTATCACCACCCTTGATCAGACTTTGTTTATATTTAATTAATTAAACCTTTTGACTGCACCTGTATATAAAAAAATTGTAAATAAAGATTGATCTAAATTGTTGAATAATAATATTTAACATGGATTCTTAGTGGGTGAAGGTGCACTTTTGACAGTGTTCACAGCACTCACACATTCCGCACACGGGATGGGTGGAAGAGATTGCCATAGGCAAATAACCCCATCATTTAGTTAGGACATCTGTATATATTTTATTCATGTTATTTTTTTTTTTTTTTTTTTAATTTATCTTTTAACTTTGTTCTTTATCTTTTTTCCTTGTTTGTATCGTTCTATCACGACGGGGTCCTTCCATTCGCAGGAAATTCACAAACCCGCAACCCATGTTAACCTCACCCAGCCTGGTCCGGAATGCCAGCAGCACGAAGTCTTCATGTATCTAGAGAAAAACATGTTGCCAATCCAGGGGTTTTTTTTTACAAAAAAATATTTAAAAAAAAATATATTACAATAATAATAATATCGCCTTATTTATATTGCCCGATTAGGACTATTAAGTCCCATTATTCCAGCAGTAAGCTCAAGACGTACTAATGTGTGGTAAAAATCCCAACAGGGAGGATAAATTGTCATGTCCCGGCTGGGTTTCGAACCCGCGACAACTGGAATCTCTGGGCAGTTAGCAAAAGGGGATTCACAGAGTGCCGCCTTTACCACTGAGCTACCGGGACAGAAAAAATGATTTAAAAAAAATATATTAAGATAAGATAAGATAAGATAAGAATAACTTTTATTTGGTATTTTCACCACGAAGGCATTCCAATGGTCAGTACAATACAATAAAATACAATAAAAAAAAAAAAAAAAAAAAAAAAAAACAATAATAAAAATTACAGAAAATAATCTTTACTATTGTTTTTTCCTTATTATGTTTGGTCATTTGAGCAATGATGATAGTATTCATCTTTGGTATATGGCGATATTTCCAGCAAGAGATCACTGATCTTAGTCTTAAAGTCATCCCCGTCTGATAGCTTATATGTATGTATCTGTATAAAAAATACTTTATTACAATGAACAAACGAAAACAATCGTGAAAGATCACCTTGTACCCCTGTGACGAGGGCACAAACACTCGCTGAGATGTCTTGCTGCCGGTGGTGTTGTTACCGGTGGAGCTACCCGGGGGGTTAGTGAGGCGGATGGTTGTGTTGGGGTTCCGTGCCAGGGTGTTGGTGGGAGACCGCACCAGCTTGGTGTTGTCTGGAACACGAGTATATTTAGGGTGAGACATGCAGGTATAAGGTGCCTGGTTCTCCAGGTACCTTAGTGTGATAATATAGTGCATACTCATATTATTTTATTTTATTAATTTTAAGTACTTTGTTATTTATTATGTTATTGTTATGAAATTATGTACAAATAAAGCACAATTCTTGTAAAAAAAAAAATATATGTATGTTTTGTTTCTCAACAAATAATTTGATCGATAAGACGACGGACTTGTAACCTGAAGGTCGGTGGTTCAAGTCCCGGCTTCAGCGTAGGTAAAGAGGTTATTTTCCCTTGAAAAGAAGATATAATTCTGCGCTACCCAATAATATTGTGATATAATAACACAAAGAAACACATTATTATTATTAATTAAATTTTCCAACTTTTTTATAATTTATTTATTCTTAATTTTATACAGTAATGTTCATTACTTTGTCCTCCTAATAATTATTTATGTAATAATAATAATCCCCCGAAGTAATGAGAAATCGGTTCCGGGGCAAAAATCAGAACTAGAGAATTTCTGGGGGGTTTTTTAGAGGGTAGAAACCCCTTTCACAGGCTCCAACATTGAAAAACTACGCCTGTGTTTGAACAAGCAAATTTTTCCCCCCATAAAAAAAAAATAATAAAAAATAATTATATACCCAGGTGCAGTATATAATGAATGTGGTTCTTACTGATAATTTAAGAAATGAATGTGGTGACTCTTACTTTTAGTGGCCTGCACAGAGGTTTCGTCATCATCCAGATTGATAATGTCCACAGAGCCGCCACTGGTCTTGAGAGTGCCAGAGCCAGGGGCGGGGCTAGTGAGGGGGGAGCGGGGCACCAGGCGGCCCATGGGCGACTGAAAACAACATGGTAATAGGCGATCAATTACTGAGGTCCCTTAGTTATTTTTTATTACTACTACTACTACTTAGGGTGGCGTCATCGTGAACGATGGTAGCCAGACAGTGGAGAAAAGACTCAGCACTTCTACCACTGTCTTTACAAGGAGGCTAATAATTGACAAGGGCCTCCAGAACCAAGCCTATTTTTTATGAACAAAATAAATTTTTATTTTGAACTGCTCTAAACAAAGAGTTGCCAACTGACACAGTATACAATTCAAACATTCTTGTCATTAGTTATTTAAATATTTCAGGGTAGAATGAACATTTTTAAGGATGAAATTATTTCAGCAGCATCTTTGGGGACAGCTCTTATAGAGTAGGTACATATGGCGATGGATAATGTTGAGTGTATCCCTGAGAATTGTTATGCATAATTCTTGGATCTGATTTTTCTTGACAATAATAATGGGTTGGGTGGAAGAGATTGCCACAGGCAATAACCCCGCCCTTTATGCCGGGTCCACACTAAGCGAACATGTTAGCTAACAATGTTCGCAAACAAGGTTATCCGCACATTTTGTTCGCGAGCATTGTTAGCTAACAATGTTCGCAGTGTGGACCCGGCATTAGAAAATGTTTTAACGACTTGTTTGAAATAACATTGTTAGCGAACATTGTTAGCTAACATGTTCGCTTAGTCCACACTATTAGGTAGGACATTATTGTTATTCTCTTTTCTACTCATTTATTTTGTCATTTGTTTGTTTTTTTTTTTCTTAATTTTATACTGTTACCATTGTACTTTGTCCTCCTTATAAAGCTTAAAATAAAAAATTGTTGCCTGAGGCAATTCTGTGCCATGTTCATTATCCTGAGCTTTCGGGGAAATAATAAGGGTCAGATTGATGCATAAAGTCGAGACAACAAGTAATGACTTAAGCATTAGTGTCTCGCTAGAGGACTTTAAACAGAGAACAGACTAGCCAACCCTTACAAGCCAGGCTAGCTTGCAGTTTCCTAAGGGTTTAATGGCCTATTAAGAAACGTCCAAGTCCTCATGATGGTTGATCGCACATAGAAATATGTGATTCAGGACGAGCCAACTTTGAAATAAAGTTGGCTGGAGACCATCACTCACCCCTCCAGCTGTAGCCAAGCTGGCTACAACAACAACAACAACAACTTAAGCATTAGTTTTTCCATTTAAAAAAATACGCAAAATCTAGACTTGAGTCCACAGAGGTATAATTGTTGACAATCATTAAGTCCCTCCTAGGTATAATTAATTCCACCCTAAGTGTCTACAATGATTCAGTCCCTCCTACAACCTGTTCCTCACCTGTCGCGGCGACACACTCGGCGAGCGGCCGCCCGTGTTGTTGAGAGCCCGGGGGGGCAGCACCCGGAGCCCACCGCCCACCATGGGTCTCGTGGGCGGGCGTCCAGGGCGGGGCGTAGTGGAGGGGGCGCCCCTCCGCACTGGGGGGATAACCTGGGGCGACTGAGCTCGGACTCGCCCCCCGGGGGCGGCGGCAGGCACCAGCTGTGGCGGGGCGCCCCCCGTGTAGCCGGCGGGCCGGGTGATGGGCCGCTTCAGTTTGGCGTTGAGGGCGGCCCGCGTGGACACGGAGGGCGAGGGGAGGGGAGACTTGGGCGACGAGAGTTGTTGCGAGAGCCGCTTCTTCTGAGAAGTAATGTAATGTAATATATATTTGTACAGTATTAAATAACAACAATTCAAATCTTAATCTAAGCATATATTAGAATATAGTAAAATTGAAAATAATGTTAAAATAAATAAATACAATTTTATAGAGAAGATTTGAAAAGTAAATAGGTGGGTACAGCTTTTTTGTACTATACTCACACTAAAGAGAACATCTCTATGTTTTTGTTTTAAAATACAATAATAATAGAATTGAATTTTACCTTGATTATACTGGTATATAAACTTTATACTATTGTACTATTTTCTTTATACTTTATACTATTTTCTTTATACTGGTATATAAAGAAAATAAACAGGTAATCAAATTATTCACAACTACTTAACAATAAAAGGGTAGGGTGGAAGAGAGCGCCACAGGTAATAATCCCGACCTTTAGATACTCACTCACACTCAGGCCAAATTAATATATAGTGGAACCTGGGTACATAAGAATCCAAGGGATAGAGCAAAAAGTCTATTATAAAGACGTTTCTAATGTATCCAGTTCTCTATTACACACAAACAGGTGACGCAGGGACCTGAGATTTTCTCTATCGTGTAGATGTTTCTAATACATCCGAGTCCATTTATATTGAGTTTTGACTGTATTTGCTGGAAGAGATTGCCAAAGGCAATAACCCCGCCCTTTAGTTAGGACATATATTATGTATATATTTTTTTTTTCTTCTTCTTCTTCTTTATGAGTTGTATATAAGTGCACCTTAATTCACAAAGGATACAAGTGACAAAACTGAAGTTTGGAGAAATTAAATGCCAAAGTCTAAAGGCAGCTGCATTACTGGTAATGGTGGTATTGAAACCTAATTGACACATTATTAAAATATACTTCTACATAGGTTTTTAAAATAACGAAAGAATTAATTTGTTTTGCACAGTAGCCTAAAACGGGAGTCGAACCGAAAATATTTTTACAAACTTAGTTATTATTATAATGAGAAACAAGCATCTCATAAGACTTATTTTTAAATTTCTTTTATAATTTATATACTCAATATCTCATGTTCTATCAGATTGCATTAATTATTCGTGTTTTATTGTTGTATTAATTATTAAGACTGTTTATAATGATATCTTAGTGTGTTATAACGTTAAAGGTTGCTTGCAACTGTTTTGTAATACACTTTGAACAAATATACGAAATTCAATTCAAAGCACTTACCTCACTGGCGGGCGCCACATTCACCTGGAGGCCCACGTTCCTCGTTATCCTGAGCGGGTGCAGCGTCCCCCCGCGGGCGGCCGGCTCCGCCTCCTGGAACTGTCTCAGCTCCGTCAGCGCCTTCTCGTGGATCGCCGTCAGCTCCTTCAGCTGCTTTCCCTGCAGCGCCAGGAGCCCCTGCATGGTCTTGCTTTCGCCTTGAGCCTTGACGACCATCTCCCGTAGCGTGCCGAGCGCGCCCTCGTAGCCGTACGCTTTGACGAACATTCGCGTCACCAGGCTCTCCAGGTCCTGAGAGATGAGAGAAGAATTTTTGACATTTTCATGTCTTTGCTCTGGCACATAACCAAAATTATGTGACGAAATTATGTAACGAAATTATGTAACGAAATTACTTAACGAAATATTGAATTGTAAAGGGAGAGAAGAGGGAAAGTGTGTGTCATGCGCACAATGGCGAAGTATTGAATTGTAGAGGGAGAGAAGAGAGAAGGTATGTGTCATGCGCACAATACGAAATTTGGTCAGTTGGGTTTTGGACCTTGAATAGTAAAGATGAAAATGTCCCAATGGTTGCAGACTCGTATGCAAGCGTTTTTTTTTATTTTTTTATATTTCCACTTTCTCTCCTTTGGAAGGTAATTATTACCTTTCAAAAGGTATTACACCAGGAGCAGATCATAATGATCAATTCTCCTGGTGTTGTAACTTCAGGAGCGGATCCGAAGATCAAGTCTCCTGAAGTTGTTTGGTTCATAATGTGGGGAGGTTATAGTCCCCCAGCCAGACGAAAGATGATAGAAGAAAAAAATAATACATACATTTTTTACGAAAACTTTCATGTTCCCAAGTCTCGCTGGGGGACACTCTCTCTCAAAAATAAACAAATTTTAACATGAAAAATAAATTAATTTGATTACCCCCAGTCTAAAACTTTAGAATAAATTCTCAAGTTTGAGTCGACAGTCTGACCTGCTTGTAGAGTTGCAGGGGTAACTCCAAAGTTAACACTGGATCCTAACGAGATCTATTATGACCAGTTGATTCCTTTTGGTTTTAACGTCTTGATTTGAGTTTCAGGACGGGGATTTTACATTCAATCGCAGGGTATCGTACCAGCTACCCACATTACTACCCCACAAAACAAGAGGACTGCATCCCCTTAGTGTGGGGTAGTCGCATTAAATATATGTTACCTATTATACCTATTATGTACAATTATTAATGTAAATAAATTACAAATTAACATCGGCATTTTTGGTCTATGACAAGTAAGAAACAAACATAAATAACTTTTTTTTTAAGTGGGGTTTAACGTCGCTTTCAACTGCCATGGTCATATCACGACGGGGGTTTTACCCTCCATTCGCAGGAAACTCACAAACTCACATTGACCTCACCCAGCCTGAGTGGGCCGGGAAGTAAATAACTTTAAAGCACAACTAAGGCTTACCTTTCTTGTCAGATGAAGAAACTTCTCCGTCAATTTTGGCCTCTTCGCTTTGTCCTTCTTCTCTTCTGTCTTGCCTGTCTGATCCGTCTTGTCTTTGGCGTCTGTCTTGCTCTTGCTTTCCGCATCTCTTTTGTCCGGTGTCTTATTCTTGTAACACATGACACAAGTACAGTCGGAAGCTTTCTTGCATTCTTTGATGAATATGATCTCATCATCGTCCGCATCTTTAGTTTCGGGCACGTCTTTATCAATTTCGTTTCGAGCCACTTCATCTTTTTGGTTTGAATTGTCATCAGTATGAATTTCAGATGGAGAATCAGCTTTTGATTTGCTTTGGAGCGTGTTTTCCGTTTCATTTGTAAGAGCCACTTCATCAACATCCATAGCAGTAACAGCGGAATGGTTTTCACTAGTTTCTGAAGATTCTTTCTGGGTTTCAGCATTTCCCTTGTCTTTGTCAGCAGCTACAATGTCTTCGATGATTAGTTCTATATCGGAGTCTGGTTCACCTTCATCAATCATCAAATTTCCTTCTTCTCTGTCAATAGGATCATCTACTTCAGTGGATACATCTACTTCAGCTTCAGCTTTGGAAGGAACTGTTTCATCTTGATCATCTTCTGCTGTGCTTTCAGCTTTTTTGTCGTTCGACTGGTGTATTTCAACTTTATCTGAATCATCTACAATTTCTATGTCAGAGTCTACTGCTACTGCTTCAGGTGATTTTAAAATCTGATCATCTTCAGTTTTGTCACCAACAACTTCTTCTTTTGTTGGTTCATCTTTATTTTCCTCGCCTTTTTCTACAGTTTTGGCTGATATTTCTTTTTCACTAGTTTTTAATTCAACCTCAGTTTGATTTTTTGACTCGCTATCTTGTTTATTCGAAATTTCTAGTTCTAAATTTGGACTTTCATTCTCACCACTTTCTTTAGAAACATCAGTCTTGTTATTGCTTGTTTTTGAAATACCAGCGTCCACATCAGGGCCATTTTTTTCACTTTCTTCAGGATTTCCTTCAACACTGTTTACAGAAAAGGGTTTCAATTTGTTCTCAGAGTCATGAATATCTTTATCTACATTTACCTCAGTCTCATTGGAATTATCAATATTTCTTAGTTCAGTAGTTTTAGTATGCTCATTTAAATTGACTATTTTATCTTCTTCAATAGAAGAAGCGGATTCAAGAGATCCACCATTTTTGATGGTGGTGTTTGCATCTAATTGAGCTTTTGCAGAACATTCATCAGACTCTTTCAATGAGTTTTCGCCACATTTCTTTTGAAAGTCAACATCATCGTTCGTCACTATTGAAGTACTTTCAATGTTTTTCAATTTTTCTCCATGAACATCTTCTTTGTTAGCAGATGAGCTGTTACTTTCGTCATCCATATTATTTTTAACTTCTGTTACGGCTTCAATACCTTCAGGTATATCAATTGATTTCGGACTACTTCTTACGGATTCAACAATATTTTTTGTAGACTCAAGTACATCAGACTCTTTGGGGACTTCAGTAATGTTGTCATCTCCTAAAACGTTTTCACATGGTTCATCAAGTTTCAGCTTCTTTGCAGCAGGTTCATCAGACTCTTTGGGGTCTTCAGTAATGTTGTCATCTTCTAAAACTTTTTCACACAGTACATCAAGTTTCACCTTCTTTGCAACAGATCCATCACTTACTTCACTTTCCATTTCTTCAGCACAAGACGTGATTTTAATGATTTCATCAGTATCCATTTTCTCTTCAATTTCTTTTTCGATCGCTATTACTTCAGCACAAGGCAATGATTTATTGTTCTCTACAGTATCCTTTGATTCTTCCATTTCTATTATTTTAACCGGCAAAATTAACTCATTACTGTCCGAGGGTTTTTCATGTGCACTAGTAATTACTTCATTGGTATCATTTTTTATTTCTGTAGCAGAACTGTCACCATTTGAGTTTTTTTCTTTATTTTCGGATGTTTCTTCCTTAAATTCTTGATGTTCTGATATTATAGGTTCATCCTCAATTTCAGGGACTTCTAATTTTATTTTTACATCCAAGGATCTACAGTATCAAGTACATTTTTAATTTTTTTGTCTAAATCTAAATCTTCTAGTTTCATATTTCCACTTTTGCTTTCGGTGGGTTCTGCGCATTCTTTTTCAGATTCGTGCTTTCCTGTTTTCTCATTAATTGAATCATTAACTTTATCAGCATTCTCATTTTGATCTTCTTGGCACTGATTTGATAGTTCATCTTCTTTGCCACACTTGTCATTGACTTCATCACTAGGTTCAATATTATCTTCTGTGGGGAGACTAGCACTAGACGAGGAACATTCTTTGTTTTGGATATTTTTTACGAGATCAGGAGAAAGTGCATCTTTGTCAATAACATCATCGACAGGACTCTTTTGAAGAATATCTTCTTCAACATTAGATTCTATTTCAACATGAGTTGTTTCAGTCTTTGGAGGGTTTGTACTATTTTCAACAATACTTACAGAGGCAGTTTTATCTAAACATAATTTAATATCTACATTATTACTATTGGAGTTATCACAGAGATCAATTTTTTCATTTATATTTACAAGTTTGTCTGAAACAACTTTCAACGTTGGTGCTTCAGAGATATTATTTTCCACGGCTTCGTTTTTCAATACACTCCTTCCACTGTTGCTGTCACCATCTCTTTCAGATTCGACAATAGGTTCATCAATAAAATTCTCCTTTGTCTCTTTACTGATAGTTGACAGTTCGTCAGCAACCTTGGTTTCTAGGACTGGAGCTTCAGAGACATTGTTTTTAACAACGCCTTTTTTTAGACTATTGTCACTGTTGGTGACACCATCTCTTTCTGTACTGACAGCAGGTTCATCAATAGAATTCCCTTTTATTTCTTCCACTTTAGTTAACAGGTGACTTTCTTGTAACATTGGAGCTTCGGAAAGAATATTTTCATCGCCGTCATTTTTTTCTCGAGTAATTTCACAATTTTCGTCATCAGCAGCTTCAGAATTAACATTTACATGTTTCTTTATACAATTCTCCTCTTTTTCTTGATTTACATTCGATACTTCATCCACAACTTTTGCACTACTTTCACTGTTGGTAATTAGTCCATTAGCTTCGACAAGCCCAACATCAGCAACAATTTTGCCTTCGAAGGTTGAGTCTTCGACAACGTTACTGTCACCATTGCTACTCTTTTCAACACTACTTTCACTATAGATCACTCCGTTAGTCTTAACAATCTCATCTACTGATTTCTCCAACCCCTGAGCACTTTCTTCCGTGACGCCTTCAATTTTATCTTCTTCGTCGCAATGGTTTCCATTGAGAATACCAGCTGACGTGATTTCTTCATTATGTTCTACTAGTTTAACTTTCTTTGTCTCCTTCACTTCAACCAATTCATCATCGTCATCATTTGGAAGGGGTCTCTTCATTGTTGTTGAGATGAGATCTACATTCATGTTTTCAGAATTGCTTATATCTGACAAAGCTGCTACTCCTGTGAACAGAGAAACACAACAAGACGTAATTGAAAAGACAGTCAAATGTAAGAAAACATCTACAATTATGAAAACAAAACTTTTTTCCAATATTCTAGCATGGTTAAGGACCCAAGAACAATTACCCATTGATCATTCGCGCTGTCTCTCTTAGACTCAGAGGTACCTTATGAAGATGAAGCTGGATTACCAGTGATCTACTGTTCATATGTATAAAATTATTTCTTCTTCATAGTGATGTCAGTCTGTTGATTAAATGAGTTTTTTTTTTTTTAACAGTATCGTTCACTGCAGTCACAGCTTCGATAGGTCTCTTCTTGCTATCAGTAGAAAGCGGAGACTTGTAGCCCGTTCCAGAACCACTCTCCACTCACATCATCTCGAAATCTCCCTTCCAACCGTCACACAACGCACTCTGATTGGTTAATTTGAACGCAATAATTTTGAGAGTGGAGAGTGTTTCTGGAATGTGCTACTGCTGTCGAGAGATTTACTTCGAGGCATTTTTATGAAACACTAGCGGCAAAAAATCTTTTTTCGCCAATGGCAGGTGTTGTAGTGGGAATTTTGAAAAATCCCGTCTTATAGCACATCTAGACTATGAGACAAAGCTACCTACCAAATTTCAGCTCGCTAGGTATTACGCTTTGGGCTGTAGAGCGATGATCAGTCAGTCAGTCAGTGACTTTGACATTTATATATTAAGATTATATGATAGTAGTGCGCCTCTAGCGCCAGTTCAGGAAGTCAATGTAACACTGGGGTGATGCCAGTAGGGTGGAGGGTGATTCAACTTTTGCGCATGCGCCAAGATTTTCAAACAGAAAACCTCGAAAACATTTTGTTTTTTTTTCTAAGAAGGCGAGGAAGGGCACTGCAAATGTTTTTTATCTCCATGTTTTTTTTTATTATTTATTTTTACCAATTTCAGTAGTTTGATCGATAAGGCGGAGGACTTGTAACCTGGAGGTCGGTGGTTCAACTCCCGGTTTCAGCGTCAATTTAGTCAAGCGAGCTTGAGTAGTGATATCACGTAGGTGATTAACACAAATATGATAAAAAAATTAAATTATTTAATTATTTCTTACCAGAGCGGTATTCAGGGCCGTATTATGAAACAGGATTAGTAAATCTAAGCCGACCCTTAGATATCTTCAGCTGACCGATAGGTATTCTAAAATAAGATTTTCCGTCACCACGGCTGGTCACAGCTCCGTTACGTCACAGAGGTAATATACAGCTACCAAGCCCGGCTTAGATATGACCTCTACAGTTGTTGTGAAGGTGAAAGTTAAGGGATAGTGTCCACTAAGATTAACAAATCCTGTTTCATAATTCGAGACTCGGTTATCTACAAAGCATGATTATTTGAAATCGATAAATTCACTCTAACATTAACATACCCTGGAAGTAATTCCGCTTAACCCATTAAGTCTCGATTTCTTATGAGTATGACACGATAATTGCACACTTACATTAACATGACCTAGAAGTAATTCCGCTTAACCCATTAAGTCTCAGTTTCTTACGAGTATGACACGATAATTGCACACTGATGTGCATTTTTTAACCATTGATAAACGTAGCCCGGTAATTCAGCTTAACCCATTAAGTCTCGGTTTCTTACCAGCAAGGCAGGATAGTTTTAGATGGATGATAATTTCAGACGAGGCCGGTGGGAAAATGTTTTAGGTTTTCTGCCACATAAACCGGACTAAAATGGGATTTATGGAGTCACTGTTTTAGTATCTAAAGTGTTTAATTTTATTTACCATAGGAATCATTATAATTTATTATTCTAATGTGTAATGTGCCAAAACCAATCAACCTCAACCATGAGGTTGGACTACGTCGACCCTGCTTGAGCGGGATAAGACAGAGTAAAAGAATTCTAATGTGTAATGATTTTCCCTCTGTAAGAGCTAGAACTTGAAGAAACACTCTTTTCCCTTTTCGTCTGGGGGTGCTGCAGTCCCGCAGCTTATTAGCACCGGTCGCACCTGGCAAGTCTCCCCTATACACCTTGGATTAAACTGCTCTAAAGCAGTGGTTCTCAACCTTTTGTAGCATAGTGCCCCCTCTGCGAAAATTATACCTTTCAGGTTTCAGGTGAGTGAAATACATTTTCTTGTTTTTTTCATTATTCTCTTCATAGGTTTTTTTTAGTGTTGCGGACACTACTGTTACGCCCACGTTGAGAATCACTGCTCTCAAGTAATTCAGGTTAACCCATTGAGTCCCGGTTTCTTACCAGCATGGCAGGACAGTTTCACAGCGGCGGATGTGCCCAAGCACACATTCTCGATATTCTGAATGACGAGGACTGGCCCGGAACCAATCTCACTCATAGTTCCTGCTCCAGGAAACCACTAGAGGCCTGAAACATAAGTTACATAGACATATAAGAGAAATAAATTAACCACTAGAATTTGATGAATGCGAGCAGAGAGCAAAATTAACCACTAGGGTTGTGACACAGAGCAATTTTGACCACTAGAAGCCTGACACATACAAGAGAATAATATTAACTAGAGGCCTGACACCTCGTCAGTAGGGTCCTGAGTGCGTTAGCATGTGTTGGACCCTACCGTTGGATCTCTCATCATTTTTTTCCTATCTATTACCATTTCGACTAAACAATTTGGACACACAAATATAAATACTGAGCCCGTCCATATCTCTCTTGTATAAATTAAGATATATTATTCCACTGGATGACCTTGTACAAGTTAGCTATGGGAGCAGAAGTTTCTTCTAAACTAACGAACGGTAAACCTTTAGGCATAGGTCATTCTACAAAATGCCCAAGAATTGTCCGGTGTCTTATTCTTGTAACACATGACACAAGTACAGTCGGAAGCTTTCTTGCATTCTTTGATGAATATGATCTCATCTTGTTTAGTTTCCTCATCTTTAGTTTGCACGTCTTTATCAATTTTGTTTTGAGCCACTTCATCTTTATGGGAGCAGAAGTTTCTTCTAAACTAACGGTAAACCTTTGGGAATAGGTCATTCTACAAAATGCCCAAGAATTTCTGAGCAGGGATTTTGTGGATCGACATTTCTGTGCAATTACTAGAGACAAATAAACATTCACGTATGCTTGATTGCTTGATCCTCAAAAACTACACGAAGTCTTCGTGTGGAAAAAAGTGCTTACACTATAGTTTCTGGGAGACCGACCTCTGTAGCTTGATCGATAAGGCGGCGGACTTGTGACCTGGAGGTCGGTGGTTCAAGTCCCGGTTTCAGCGTAGATTTAGTATAGCGAGTTTGAGTAGTTGTGATATCACGAAAGTGATTAATACAAATATGATAACTTTTTTTTTCTGGGAGGCGTTCTCGCGCGAAACAACCGTTTCGCTTGATGAACTGGCCAAGACCTGACAACAAAGCTAAAACTAATAATGAACAACGGTGTTGTGGAAGAGAATGCCACAGGCAATATCAACTCCTTGTTCAAGCTATTTCTATCGTCTTTGTTATTAATGTTCATTGTTGATGAAAACAAACAAAGCTTGATTGATCTATAAAATATTTCTAAACAAATTCAGACACACATTTTTGTGCTATGGAATTCATATTCATATATTCTAACTCTTTCCTGCCATACAAAATGGAATAACTTAAATTGAAGCAATTTCCTCTCGAATTTCAAAAGCTGCCCAAAGACAGGGCGAAATTAATAGACCCGTGTCTCGCTAGAGGACTATAAACAGAGAACTCACTAGCCAACCCTTACAAGACAGACTAGCTTGTAGTTTGCTAAGGGTTTAATAACTTAAAAAGAAAAAGTCCAAGTTCTCACCATGGGTCCATGGCGATGGTTGATCGCACATAGAAATATGTGGTTCAGGACGAGCCAAGTTTGAAATAAAGTTGGCTGGAGACCATCACTCCAGTTGTAGCCAAGCTGGCTACAACAACATTTAGGGCGAAATCTTACACAGTACGCAATTCGTGAGGTATTACAAAACCGTCTATTAATTCCGCCCTTATTTTTCCACACCCTATCTCTACAGAATGAGGCATTGCCATACAACGTTTCACGTTTCAGGCCGTCACTCGGCGCCACAGAGATTTTGCGTATTGTTTTAAATAGATATATGAAAGTTTTGACTCGAACTTATGATGTCGATTCTGTGAGTCGAATTAATAGACGTTTTTTGTAATACCTCTGTGGCGCTAAGTGTCGATTTGCGTACTGTTTTGGACGGGAAAACCCGTTGTTAAACAGTGATTTAAGTTGTTAAAAACTGACATAAGTTAATCTATCGAAACCTTTGGCTCCTTTGGAGAAGATGCTCTAAGATAATTAAAATCCATATCCATCTAGAGTTCTGGTGGAGGAGCCGAGGCATGGACGAGCGGGAAATTTCTCGACTCAGAGATTAAGGACACTGGGTATACCCATCCTCCTCCCGCCTAAAAAGGGTTTTTTTTTACGGGTTCAACCCATGTGTATCTTCGTGACGTATCTTTGTGGGGGTATCTTTGTGACGCGACATCTCCTCAACGGAAGGAAACCAAATTATTTTACGGGTTCAACCCATGTATGTGTATCGTCGTGCCGTATCTTTGAGGGGATATCTTTGTGACGCGACATCTCCTCAACGGAAGGACCGATTTAGGTGTCCTTTTCACCATTTTGTTGGTCATATTCTATACATGGGGATGACATACGCGCATATTTTTGGGACAGTTCATTTTTTTAGTGGCTTGTAACAGCAGCGCTAATTTTTGTGTGATAATCAGGGCGTGATAGCATCGACAAATATTGGAATAGATTAGTCATCCCGTGTATCAAAAGCTCTTCTTCAACTGAGAAAAATCATCCTAATCGGTTGGAAGGGGCCCGAGAAAACGCGTTTTGAATGGGAAGAAACGCGAGAAACCCAAACTTTGCAGGAGGCGTGAAAACCTCAACGCCCTCCTATTCAGCCCTCGACGTTCAGTGCCTCGCTCGGCCTAACTACACTCTTCCACTGGAAAACACCACGCATGAAGAAAAATAAAGCCGTGTTTTTCTTTTGGATAAAAAATATTCCAAATATTTCCATTTACTTCCAAGTTTATCTTCCCCACTATGCGTGAAAGAAAAATGCGTTTCGGTACTTTTAAAGATAAACAATGGAAAAATGAAAATTTAACCTATAAAAAACTGGGAGCAAGAATTTTATAAATTCATTTTGGTTAACCAAACTGGAAGAAGATTTTTTCTCTTCCAAAAGAAAAATGACTTTCTTCCAGTTCGCCCATTTTATTTCATTTGAATCCACTTTGGTTAGAAAGAAAAGTACGGCTTAGGAAATTTTTTATTGCCTGTTTCCGTTCGTCATTTTATTTCAGTAATTTCTCGCCTACCCGGAGTCCCAAGTATTGGCATTATACGAGGTAATGTTGCTGCTGTGCTTGCCACACTACCTAAGAAAATAAAATAAAAAATGTCAAATTTAAAAAAAAAAGTTACCGATTCCGTTTATTAATTTTGCCCATAGTATAGAACTTTGAGAATGGTTTTATTTTTCGATGAGCAATTAGTTTCAACTAGAGCCACCAGATAGCAGCACGTGGGTGGTTGAAATACACTCACCGGAAGAATTAACCGGACACTTCCTGTTTTCCCCTTTAACACCGTGTATTTCCATGCGGCTGCAAAAGGTTGTAACTTCTACTGTAGATAACTTTTTTATATGACTTTTGTTTTGTTTTAAAAGAAAAGAGATTAAGAATTTACACTCATTATAAGAAAAAATTCAGGAAAAATCATTGCAACTCATGGAAAGAAAAATTTAAAATTTCAATTTACCGTATTTTTGAGATTTTTGAAACATCCTCAATGAATTGTGTTTTTTTTAAATCCTTGTATTAGTAGGTCATGTTGAAATTGAAATCTTTAGGTTTTTGTATTTTTAAGAAAAATCGAATGATAAAAATAAAACAGTGAACTGAGTGTGTTCTAAATAAAACACCTCTAAAATTCTGTGTTTTGCAAGTTTACATTTGTCTTTCCATGAGTTGCAATGATTTTTCCTGATTTTTTTTCTTATAGTGAGCTTAAATCCTTAATCTGTTTTCTTTTATACAAAACAAAAATCATCGGAAAATGTTATCTACAGTAGAAGTTACAACCTTTTGCAGCCGCATGGAAATACACGGTGTTAAAGGGGAAAACAGGAAGTGTCCGGTTAATTCTTCCGGTGAGTGTATTTGCAATGTGATGGATTGAAAAGACCTCTAAACAGCTCCACCTCGTTGATTCGCGTCGCATGCACGGCATGCTAGCTTTGCGCATGCCTGCATGCAATCGTGTAGAGCTCCCACTGATATCGTGCGGAACACCAGAGGGGCAAGAATTGAAGAAATTTTCTCTTGCGAATTTGTTACATTTTGAGATTTTGTTGGTCAATGCTGAACCCAAGTACGTTTGGGACAAGCAAAGTGAAAAAAGAAGAAGTTGCATTTTGGAATGTTATTATTTTTTGTCACGGATGTCGCATCCATTCATACAAAATCGCGAACATATTAAACAATAAAGACAAAAAACCAAGAGAAAACAAAATTAGAAGAAAAAAAAACCATTTTTATTAAAATAAAATCTGATAATTTTGGGCCTGCGGCTGCGGTATGGCTTTGCAAGTCCAGCGCTCGAATTTCAAAAAAATCATGAAAATTTTGATAAAAATCAACAGCAACAAAAAGAGATCTTTGTTGCAACTTAATCTCTTTTGAGGCGTGATTGTTTTTTTTTTTCAGTCTTTAAAAATATTTTTATTATAAAAATTATACAATTAAGTCTTGAGCAATCTCTTCTTCCATTTGACCTCTCTTTCGACTTCCGTTGCTTCGGAATTTAATGGCCTTTTTAACTGAAGTTCGTATCGAGACGGACGTTTTAAACCCTTCCCTCGCTGGAAACCAAACATATCGCCAAAATGTCAAATGAAAAAATACTTCCGATTTCTAATATTAGAAATTTATCGGAAGTAATAAAGCTACAACTAGTTCTAAATTAATGCATGTCAAATGTTTTTTTAATATTGACTTAATTATTAATATTGACATCATCAATTCATAGTAGATGTTAACATAAGTTCACCTAGCTTTGCAATCTTCGCATCATCATCTCGGATGAACAAATTTTGATCGCCGCCATCTTGGATATTCTGAGCATCATGAATCAAGAGTGTAGAGAAGAAATTACGCTTATCTTCTTTCGTTTTCCGTGTACAATATTCACGCATCAGACAATACTATAGGTCGCAAATTGTATTTTTTTTACCATTTTTTTTGTATATTTAATTTTTTTTTTACAAATATTTGTAAATCTATTTTTTTTATATAGTGAAACTTGTTTTCTCAAACAAGGCGCACAGTTTATTTTATCAGGTGTAAAAGAATAGCAAATTGCATAGTCTGTAGTTGAATCTTAGAATCATAGATTTATAAACAATAAATAGATGAAGAACTCTCTGGGCACTTCCTCAATAGAAAATGGCGGACACCATAATTATGCTATTAGCTAAGTAGTCACTGTGGCAGAGCGAGTTAGCGCGCTAGGCATTGCACACATGGTGACCTGGGTTCGATTCCCAGCGGGGGAGGATTTTTTCTGCTCTGTACTTGGATGTTCGGGGTCCACTCATACCTCGTGAGGAAAAATGAGTAGTTACTTGTATGAGTAACGACCAGTGGCGGCATTACCAGAGTAAAAAGAAATTAATGTAATAGAATAATTCGAAATGTAAAGGAGGCTCTTAGTAATGCTGCGCTACCCACAAAAATTGTGAAGAGGCCTTGTGCTTCACCACAAAGAAATTCGTACATACATTATGCTATTAGCTTGGTGACTGGGGACTCAATCGCGAGGACTGAAAGTGGTCAAGGTCATACACGACCCCTTCACATTTTTTGTAAAAGAGGGCCCTTATTAAAAAGTTTAGGAACCACTGTTCCTCTTGGGTAATGTTCTTCTCGGACTGTCCTTGACATTTTATATCTATTGAGAGAGATACAGTTAGTTGTGACTTGTCTTTTTTATATTCATTTTCATAAATAAACGGGGTAAACCCTTGTTTATTTGACATAAATATAATCGTAGTGAAGATACAACACAATACAATAAGGTCATTTATACGTAAACTATTTCTGATTCCGTGTCGTTAAAAAAAAAATCAAATTAACGTTTTTCCTACAACAAAAAATTCTTCTTTAATACAGGGTTATTAAGAATAACGTTAAGAAATAACTCGATGATAATACCCTGTAAATACATAGGATCAACTGATCACAATAAATCCCATTAAGTCGTAATGTTAACTGTAAAGATTTCACTAAAAACACTACATATTGTCTCATTTGTGTATTTAACTGCACCGAAGGGGTAAAGATTAAAGTAAATGTTGTGTTCGCACAGCTAATAATAAACTTTTCCTCAAGGTGACTCAATGGGTTAAAAAATTGCAGGCTCAAGACTGTGATAAGAAAAATGATAAATTGGGAAAACGAAATAAGGTCTCTTTACTGTTGTTAGTTGTGTTTACCAACAGACACAGCCTAGAGACATTTGTATTACAAAATTTTACTGCGCCTAAAGGGTTAAAAATACAACAAAAAAATGACAACAACAATATAAATACTAACCTTTTACACATCATTAAATTTTCATATCAGCTACATAAAAAATCAATGCAATATCTTATGAACTGAATGAATTTAACAAAATGGAATTAATAACACTGTTAAAACTGGCTTTCAAATCAATAAAAGAGATAACACAACTGCAGACCGCATGGACAACGAAACAAAACTAACCAACAAAACAGTAAAACACTGAACACTGAGCTCAAAAGTAAACGAAACCGTGTCTCTGCGCATGACAGGATTCCGTACGCTTCTGCGCATGACAGTGCAACACGATTCCAAGGAAACCTATGAAACACTCCACAGTACTCCACACGCTGATGACGCTGATCAAAGTCATGGATGGAACAGCCCAGTGCATCGAGCAGCAACTGATGAACTCAACAAAACTGTTTACTGTTTCGAAAGGAATAGAAACGATCAAGGAAAAAAGACCCAAACACAACAACACACTACACAGAGAGAATGAGACTACAAGCAAGAGAGAATTCACTACTCCACAAATCCATGAGCTCAGTGCTGGGAGAGTTAGGCCCGAATTAATAGACATACCAAAAAAATGACTTGAGAACTAGTGCCTCAGGCTTCACAAGTCATGACTTCAAAAAAGTTCGTATTAATAAACAAAACAAATTCACCGATCACCCTAACTTAAGTTTTTTGACTTTCCTAGTGCACAGAGGTAATGATTTGGCCAATGAAATCTTTTAACAACTTGTTAACGATTCCTATTGGTCGATTTCAAATTTTTGTTGATGTCTTGAAAATTATTTTATATTTTTTTTTAGTTTTCTTACGCCAGGCTGTGGGGAAACACGTCATTTTTTTCTCATAATTTTTTGAAATTTTGTTTCTCAATCAATTGAAATTGACTTTAATGTATTCTATAGGCATATTAGACATGCCTAGTGGTATAAAAATCAAGTATAAAGAAGGAAAGTTACTGAGAAAATCCAATTTGTAGTAAAATGTACTCCAGCAACCAATAATAAAATATTTTTTCTCAAGAAAAGAACCTGGAAATCCTGGAATAAATTGACAGAGAAATTCAATGCTCAGTCCCTGAATATGAAAGTAAGTATGAACTTGTAGACCTGTCTATTCATATTTGTAAGGTCACCATCATTCTTACTTTGTTGGATTTCTGGCTGGGGACACTAAACGGGGAGAAGACCATTGTTTGAGTAGAGGACTATAAACACGAAACAGACTAGCCTACCCTAACAAGCCAGGACAGCCTGCAGTTTTCCTAGGGGTTAATGGCTTATAAATAAATAGCCCAAATTCTCATGATAGTCTAGTGGTTCAGAATGAGTCTAGTTTCATGTATCCAAAACTTGTGTTGATGGCACATTCTTATTGTCTCTGAAGTTAAGCAAGCTCCAGCGAGGTTAGGACTTGGATGAGTGGCTAATTTTGAACCCTTGTGTTGCTGGCTATTCATGTCACTTAGGTTGGGTGAGGTCAATCTCAAATGTCTGACAGTAAACTTAAATGTTGCATGAAGGTTTTCTTTTGTGTCTATATGTTGATATTACAGAAATATTAAACTTGAAAGACCAGTTCATGTGCATGAGTACTGAGTAGCTCAATGGTAGAATCCTTGATAAATTAGTAAATTTACAGAACCTAGTTGTAAAACTGAAAATACTGAGGATATCTAAAATCTAATGTTGATAAAAAAAAATTTTAACATTAGATTTAAATATTCATTTAAATAATTTAATCAAATTTCTTGAAACTTCATAAATTCTTTATCATGCTAAATCTAAATCTAGACATGAAAATAGAAAATCATGATTTTATTATTTTATTTATTCATTTATTATACAGTACACAGAGCACAAAAATCCTTTTTTTTACAAATTCAATTGGATTCCTAGCTAAAAACTTTTTTTTTTAAACAATAGATAAATTTGTATGATGAAAATAATTATAATAGTAAAATTATGTAATTCCACTTTTCCAAGCTCAAGATTCATTCTCAATAACAATGTTTTAGTAAGGAAGAGAATACACTGAGCTAGGTAACAATCTTATTAATTTTTACTGTTGAAACTTTCAGAATGCAGTATCCCAGAGAAATATTGGACAAATGTGAAAGCAAACACAAAAGGGATCACTGTGAGTGTGGAGAAGTATCTGAGGAAGAAAGTTCTTGTTTCCAACTGCTTACCAATTTTGCTCAAAACAATCAACAATAAGGCTGCTGGTACTAAGACAGCAAAGACAGACATGTACTTTAGTAATTCTATGGTTCAATGCTTGCATAACCTATAACTTACAAACCTTATTATGAAATTTGAAGCATTAATTGTGATAATATTACAATCACATCATTTTGTTGTTGCATTTTCTCATCTGTAGATTAGTGTAAAAACAGAGAAATCATAAATTTGTAAAAAATCTTTTTTGTCAAATTGTGATCTAAATCACTAGACAAATATTTGTTCTCTTTTTCAACACATTAATAGAATATTTATTTGGTTTAAAACTTGTATCAGATTCACTATTTCCAACAATAATTCTAAAATCATTGTACAAAAATAAAGTTTTCATTATATTGTAAATTTTGATTTGTTTCTTGTTTCTTAGGGCCACATTATAAAACAGGATTTGATTATTTTAAGTGGACACTATCCCTTAACTTGGGTTATAGTGTGCTGTGATTGGTTGAAAACTCTGACTAGCAGGTGTGTTATCTTAACTTTAGTCCTGTTTATTCTCTAACATCTTATAGGTATGACAAGGCTGCCCTAACAAATATTTAGGAATTCAAATGCCAAATTAATTAGTAAGCGGGCCACCAGGTAAATGATACTGCTGTATACCTCAAGTCTTTAAATATTTCAAAGGTACCTTGCAATGCAATGCCCTGGTACCACTTGGTGCCAAGGCATTGCATGTGGTTGGGTCACCTTGTACAGGCCAGCCTTACTAACTAATATGGAAAAGGTGATTATACTAGTGAAAGAATATTTTGCATCAGAGGTCTCACTAACTAGTTACCAAACTTACTGATCATTGGGTTAAACCTTAATATATGATTAATCTAATTTATTGTATTCTTTAATGAGTGGTTCACAACTCTTCTTATTTTGTAGCAGCTACTATAGACACTTGTGGTCTGCTTTGTACCTAGTCCATCCCATAGTATGCCTACCTTCTGATGGGAAAGGAGTGATAAAATACTTCCCATTTAGGTGCTAGGTCAGCACAAGTGCACTGGAAGGTATCCCTTGTAAGCAACTGTGAATAATTTCCTTGCTTTCTCTGGGATTTGAACCCGGGACCTTCTTCATGCCAAGGTCTTACAAAAACATTCAGAAAATAATCTTTTTTAGGTAGTCATTTCATAGGTAAGAGTACTCACATTAACCTGAACCAGTGTGTCATTAAATTAATTCATGTGTTCTCACATATTTAATAGGTCATGTCTTATCTATGCTTGATATTCTTTATTTTAAATTTATTGTTATTTTGGAAATAAAATTAATAAACTTTTGGAAATTAAACTCACACTAGAGGTATGCATTTATTTATTATTATTTTGGGAAAAAATAGGAAATACAAGAAAAATGATGAACATGCAAAGTTGTCAGAATATCTCATACATACAGTATTGTCTGACTAGGGGACAATAAACAGTGAGAAGATCAGTATCCCACTAGGCACTAGGGTACTATAAACAGAAAACGGACTAGTCAGCCCTAACAAACTGGGGTAGCTAGTAGTTTCCAAAGAGTTTTTTTAAATAAAGAAAAAGCCCAAGTTCCATGCTGGTTGATGTCTCATACAAATATGTGGTTCAGAGCAAGCCAAATTTTCCAGTTAAGTTTGCTGGAGACCTAGGCTGTAGTTTTTTTTTTTTTTTTTTTTTAATATGGGACTAAACTAACATAACTTTCAACTGTATGGTCACTTCACAATGGGGGTATTACACTTGATTCTCAGGAAAATCACAAACATGCTACTCACATTAACCTCACCTAGCCTGGGTTGCACTGGAATGCCAGCACCACAAAGTCTTCACCTCAATGGACAATGCTTAACTATGGTGATCCTATAAGAAATGTTGCATTCAACATTTCTCGTATTTGTTATAAACTGATTGAAGTCCCACCAGAGAAGCTCCAACTGTCACACTAACCTGTATTAGATCAGAATAATTTACATAATAAAATACCTTCTTTAATCTGATGCATGTATGAATTAAGACATTTTTTAGATTGAATCTGTCTTCTCAAATAATTAATGTAATTTAATAGGTATGATTGAAATAATTTGTTTCTAGAGAATGGTACCTACAAACCTACATTTACAAAAATGTACAAGAAAGGCTTTCACTACGTGTCATAATTTATGCACATAGCACATTCACACCAGCTTTTGCTTGTCTGAAAATTAATATCCTGACCTGAAAACAGATATCAAGGTATCTAAACTCAGCTGCTTTAGGATATGTTTTTTATACATGGGTCAATATAAGCATTTCTCAAAGTTCTTTAAAAGATGGTACTGCATCATGAAGTCCAAATATGAGAGAACTTCTAGAGGGTCTGTGCTGCTGGTTCTCAGGGTCTGTGCTGCTGGGCTGGGTCTCCTTTGACCTGCAGAACTCTCTTTCTATTACTACAGGATCTTGCACATCATTATCAAAAGATGGTCCAAAAAATCAGCCAACTCATAAAAATCTTCCATGGTAAAAAATAAATAACTGAAGAAGATAAGAAATAATAATGGCAATTTCAAAATTATAAAGTAAAATTCAATAACTTATCACAGTTATTAGGTACATAAAAATATTCACAAGCCAAACTCAAATAAATAATGGTGAAATCAGATGAAAAA